>JAVRXN010000001.1:51245068-51845068 GCA_033556935.1 Timema podura
ATAAATAATAAAATATTAACAAATCAATGGAAGCGTGATTTCAAGTATACATTTTGATTTAAAATGGATGTATTTTAATTCAAACCACCGTTCATAAGGCGACCTCCTTGGTTAGCAAGAAAGTATTAATCGTTGTCAGGCCACATGGCTTAAAATATAATTATTTGTGTCGATTTATGGAACAACTTCTCTATTCTGTATAATCATATACTCCCTCTTCACCCTTCACCTACAACCACCCTTTATTCATGTCAATATGAAAGAGCGGAAAGAATACTAGGGAACTTCTTATTTCAATGTAAAGAGAGAATCTCGCTGCCAGTTTTAAAATATCGTAAATATTTATTTTACAAGTCTATTAAAAATTGCTGTATTTATAAGAGAAAGACTAAATATAAATTAAATTTTCATCAAGATTAGTCTCATAGATCCACAATCATCCTAAAATAAGTCGTTGAAAATGATCTAATGTCCATTTTCACACAATTTTATTTTCAATTAATATAACTCAAAATAAAGGATTGTTAAGGAAAAAGAGCCCTTTTGGAATCTCTAGACCTTATTTTGGCGATAACCATATTTTGAAATAACGCATAATTGAATTAAATATTGCGTTGGATCTGAGTGTCTGGATGGCAGTTTCTCGCTTACCGAGGCAGCCCCCTTAAGTATATTAGTAAAACTGATGTAAAAGTACAACTTCTTAAAAGTATTATTTAATTTCTAATCGTGTTATTTTGGATGTCTAGTAATTATTTCCCCATTTATTTAGATTCGTCCCCTTCCATTGCGCATACAAACTAATTGCCGAGCTCATCTTGGCAGACTTACCGATGACAAGAAGGTCGGGATTCGAATCCCTGACGAATGTACTGAGGGCATTTTTTTCCTAAATGATTTCCCCACTTCCATTTCACGTGAATTCGGATACATTTACCGTATACATTCTATCTTCTTCATCAATATCTGGTTAGAGTAATTAAATGTGTATAGCCCATAAAAGTAGTAAGATCACCATTCTCATTATTATCAGCAGCACCGTCAACTGTTTCCAGCCTGTGGCCGGGTCAGTTTAGTAGAATCCCTCCATCTTCCTCTATTATTCTACCACTATTCTTCCTTTAATGTATTAGATTCTTCTCCTCTCACTTGAACAATTTATGTCATTTCTCCTCTCATCTCTTTTCTGGTCTTCTTGCGGTCATCTATCTAAATATTTCATTTCCATCATTTTCTTTGACATCCACTCCTTTTCCATCCTCCTTACACGGCCATACCATCTATGTCTTGCTTCCTCTACTAACTCATGTACTAACTATATATACCCCCTCTCTTTCCTAGATAACTTCATTCCCATGGCCTTCACTTTCCTTGTCTTTCTTACATTCAATGTTCATGTTTCTGCTGCATATGTGAGAATGGGTACAAAGTACACCTAATACAGCACTTCCTTACACTTCAAGGGCACTTCTCTTCTCCATAGCAGGTCTCTTACACATCTATGGAACAACTCCTCTGCTGCCCTCTTCTTATTATAACCTCTTTATGGTAGTAAGCTGCGAAGCAAAGATAAAAAATATAATATTAATACTTTGTAAGCTATATCCAAACTATTTTGAAATTAAGGTGTAATATGTTCCTTTTCAGCAACTAGTTATTTGTTATCTGTGGTTAAGTTGCTTTATCTAGCTTTTACCTTTGAGCAGATAACTATAAGGTTCCTGTTAGCTCACATCTTTAGTTCACGCATCTTACGACCCATCCGTACTACTTGTGTAATTACACTACTGGGGTAGGTTCGAGTAAAATACAATAATTGAAAGAGGAAGCGTTTAGGAAAAAACAGCAGGCCTACATCCGGCATAAGAACTCCAACTTCTCCGTCACCGTAAAATTAGACCAGATGAGACTAACGCGTTTGTCCGCGTGCCCACGGGTGCAGGTCACAACTTTTACCAAATAAATATTAATGTGACATACTTTGAATATAAGTTGACCCTCTTCGGTGGCCGAATGGTCTAAGGAGTCATTCTCACAATAGACTGAACTGCCAATTATGTGGAGATTGGGGTTCGAATCCTGGTAGGGTGTACTGGGGGTGCTTTTTACTAAATTGTTGTCCACTCTCTTCACGCAAATGTGGTTATACTTCTTCTAAATTCAACCTTACTTATTCCTAGCTCATAAACATAATCATTACATAGACGTAAAACCCGAACGGGTAGTAAGACATGATTCTAAAAAAGACTACCATCACTCAATTTGAGATAATTTATTTATTTATCATCACTCAATTTTGGAAGTCGTCAGACCAGGCTGGATCTATATTTTACCAATGGACCGTTAACATTCTTTGAGCCATTACAGTTATTAAGTGTAGGCCTATGTAATGAGAACTTTCTGAATCAAATTATTACACCAGCGCACGATTTATAAACTAACTTTATTTGACAACATCGAACTGTCAGTTCATCACTGTGAAAAGGAGGAGCTTCAATATCACCGTTTTTATGTTTGTCTTGCTGATGAAACGTAACGCATGTTTTACTATTAAATTGGCAATTGGCCCTTATCATTTGGCATGGACATGCAGAGCCATGGGAACAAACGGTTATCTTCAAGAATTTTGATTGTTTTGCAATTTCTTTTCGTAAACGGTTTGTTCAAGAATAGAAGAATGTTGATTAAGTTATACTTTTTATATTCACACCTCCTCTATAATTTTAACAGTTGTCAAATATCGATTAAATTGACATTTTTCAATAGAAAACTGCTGGATTCTTAACAAAAAATAAGAAAATGTAACAATTAATAAACATCTATACATTATCTTAGAAGGGGTGTTGAAAATATTAACACAAAAATCTCACTCGTTCTTGAGAAAACTGATATTTCTAAACGTATGATTTTTCCGCAAGACCTGTCCGGTAGCTAGCACCATCTACGTTTTCCGTGATCCATCTGTTCTTGTTGGCGTGGAAGGATACTTTGGTCGGTTGTGAAGCCACGCCACGACTTTCACCCTCCCACCCGCCATCCCACAAAATAGGTAGGTTTTAGACTTGCACTCGACAGGGCCAAGAGCCTTAATTGACATGTCTTACTTACAGCCCCCTTTTAGAATGTTACAATATTTGTCTTTTGGACCAGAATAATAATCGCTAGACAGGGAGACAGTGGTTGGTCTATAGTTCCGTTAAAAACTCAAAGATATTATGAAAGATCTTTTTTTCAAGGATTCCCCTCCGGTCTGTATTATTTATTGAACGCTGTTTTGGGGAGAGCTGGAGAAAAGGAAGCTAGCCCTTGGTAGAGTTTTATAGATATTTTGAGAATAAGATGTTCCGGACTGCATTCCTATTCGTTGTTGCTTCATTTAGGACCACGAGATTGCAGAGTTCACTCCCTAGAATCAAATCAAGAAGGTTATTGTTGTTTTAATAGTCCAAGAGTGCACAGGTGTTATAGACACTCCGCCTGTAGGGAGCAGGTTTGGCTTTAATTTCATAAAGCGGTGAATCAATCTAGAGTAATTATTCCTATTTATGTTTCATATAAAATCTCTTATTTGTGGAATGCATAACTAACTGACACCCAAGCATAATATAAAATAGCGATAAACATTTATACGCAGGCACCAATAATGTTTCAGTTATTTTAATAAGCTGGTGGTGTCACAGAGATACGAACCAGTGATGTCACAAGGAGAATAGAGCCCATCTTTGTAGACTGACTCACCACCCTCTGATCTAATTAGTCGGATATGCCCCCGAACTACATACGTTTGAAACCGACACCAGCCTTTGAGTGGTTGGTAAGCCTGACTACGACTCGTGAGTCCAGTGTTCGATACCAACCGACTGCACATGGAAGAAGGTGGCGAGGAGGGGAAGGATGACTATATTGCACCTGTGCAAAATTATTTCTACCAGAGAGTGCGTATGCATCCACTCCCCTTATAACGGACCTATCTGTGGCAGTGACGTCATTTGAAGATAGTGTGCCTTAGATTGCAGTACATACTGGCTGTAGATTTGCTGCACCATCTAGTGATACTAAGTATATTGAGCTTCTGCTATTTAAAACGTGAGGTACAAATCTCGTCATGCTGAAAGACAATATGAAACCATATGAATATGCATATTAGAAAGTAGCCAGTGATTTTGTAGAAGAAAGTTCTGCGTCAAGATTCCCTAACTTCTTCCTATTGTTTTTACTTTCCTGTCTAACTTAGATCCTTACCTGCGTAGCATTATACAGGTGTCAACTGCCGCGGACTGGAGATAGCAACTGCACCATTAACCATTTAGCGGTAGTGAAGATGAATATTTGTAGATCTTCAATTTTTAATTTCAATTTGTTAAAACCTGCCTCGGTGGCCGCATGGTCTAACGCGCTACACTTGCAATACACTAGACTGTCGATGACGGGGAGATTGAGGTTCGAATCTCAGTCGGGTGTACTAAGGGGAGTTTTTCTATAAGTGTTTTCCACTCTACCTCCACGCAAATGCGGGTACGCTTCTTATAAATATAACTTTCATACGACTTAAAACCATAAGCATAGCTAGTACATAAACGTATAACCCAAACGGGTAGTATGACGTGGTGATTAAAAAAAATATAGTTGAAAAAGGACACCTGTACATGGAAATCGAATCCGGGACCCCTGATTGATCGTGTCAATCATTGAACTATTAATGTTTATTAACGTGCTCAAGGTAATTCTTCCCTCATAGCAAAATTATTGTACAGTACACCAAAACTAATAACATGGATGTAAGCCACCGGTTGTAAAATTAATTGTAAATGAATAGAGAAGCTTCGAAGATGGAAATGTTTCTTAGGTCAAAGATATAGCTCTATATCGAACATTATGTTCGTATATTTGAAAAAAAACAACAAAAAAAAACCTGGACACAGGAGTTGGCCTCTGCTTTAAACTATGAGTGAAGAATGGCCCTAAGCACGTATGGTTCCTATATAGCTCAGCGGCTCTTTAACAAGCTAAGCCAAGAGTCCCTGGTTAGATTCCCTTGTACAAAAGTAATTTTTAAATGTATGAACATTATCAAGTTTTCACTCTTAATACATCGGACTGGGATTCAAACCCAGGGAGTAATTTATGTTGAGCACCAAGATGGTCACTAATGTTTTAATATTTAATTGAATTAAAATTATTTCACACCCATTGTTTAAATTTAGAATCATATTACAATTTAACCAGTAAGGGAACTTGAAATTAACACGTTTCGGTAGTGGAATGATTTGAGGCATCACTCTTGCAATAGGCTGGACTTTCTATTGTGGGAATATCGGTGTTCGAGTCCTGGCTGAGTGTAATGAAGAAAGATTTTCCTAAATATTTTACCACTCTTCCGCCATGCAAGTGTGAACACACTTCAACCAATTTTATCATTAACACATTATCATAATTAGTGCATAAGCTTATATCTCCAATGGGTAGTAAGATGGGGTGTCAAAAGAATAAATAACTGTAAACTAGTTGTCATCCTTCTATTTATTAGAATTTGTTTTAAATATATGTAAGACTCTTTGAGGGATAATACCAGAAGAACGTTACAGCAATGGATGCAGAACATCACATTAAAACTATATTCCAAAAATTATATTGGAAAAAATTCTATAGAATGAAGCTTCATTCTACTTTCTAGTTAAAAGCTTACTTTAAATATTTTTGGTGTTTAATTTTAAGCAACATGTATATTTACCCCCTTCACACCACAATGACAACTTTAAAATTATCCCTCTACCAGCTCTTTATGTCTTGCTCAACTAACAAATTATATAAATACAAAGAGATATATTTTAACTGCAGATAAGCAATCATACACATATCATAGTTTTCATAGTGACGTAAACAAAGAATGATTGTACAGAAGAGCCACTGCGCGCACCGTTGGATGTTATCTAGAAAAACTGGGCTTTGGTTCGAAGCTACTATTTTATACAACATGGAACCCCAACCTTTAAAATTAGTTATAGCTTGTCGAAATTGGTTAACCCGTTTTTTCGTGATTACAATTAATTGAAATAAACTTATAAAAATACATGTATAGAATATCTACATAAAAGTAAACTAAATTTTATTATGCTTGGTTATTTCTTGCCATGGGTCTTACTACCCGTCTAAGATATCCATCTAGGGTTTGTTCTTGAATCTCCCCATCACCAGCAAACCAGACAAGACAAGACTGACGCTTGCGGGTCCATGAGTGTCAATGTAGGCTTAGACTTAGAGGATAGCTTTTCTTTTTGTTTTCTTCTTATAAATATATATAAATTGTGACTGCATTATTAATATATAAATATACCTAATATATTTACTATATGATTAATAATTTATAAATATTAGTTCTTAAATAAATAGGTACTTTATAACATTTTGAGCGAAATACAACTAGTTTTGGTTACAACTGTAGTAAGTACTAAAATAACTATAAGTAAAATATAAATCAATTTTGAACAGTGCCGACGGTTTTTATTTTAAGAATCAACTTAAAGTAATAATTGTTAATAGCTTACATCTTTAAAGAATAATTATTGTCATCCGCCACCTTAGCTGAGTCGGTAGCATATCTTCCCACTGAGCTAAGGGTCCCGGGTTAGTTTCCTGGCATGACCGAAAGTTTTATCATTAATGAGATCTGTGTTTCCCCTTTCACAGGGATGAATTAACGGCTGGGGGCTGGATGTTGTGTCTATTCAAGATTTAAGTTAGTTCATAAGTCATGTGCTGATTTAATCAGTCGGTTAAGAAAGCCCCTATTAAATACTTCAAATAAATTTTAAAAATGTTTTTTTATTAAATTAAAAATTAAATAGTTGAATTTGCACAGTATTTTAAGTAGACTTATTTACTGTGGTCAGGAGAGCACGTGCTATTTATTTTATTTTGGTGTAAAAATATGTGCAGTACCTGTACAAAACAAATTAAACTATTATTAATAATGAAGGAAATGATTTCAATTATCTTAAAATATTATGTTTAAGATGGTGCGTATCAATAATAACTTTCAATTTTAAATCGAATCTCACTAAGATTCTGATTTGGATTCGAAATGTTGAAGTTTCGCACAGGCTTAGTCATGTTTATATTAGTGATTATTTTACTACAACAGTTTCACCGGTTCTGGTTCTACTATTTCGGTTCTCATTTCCAAAATCAACTTAATCCAATCTCTCTTGTTTACACCTTTCTGTAGGATGGATAGTTACAAATTTTGAAACCCAGTTGGCTGGTAGGTTTAAAAAATGTGTGTGTTTGAAATTATAAACTTTTCATGTCAACTATATGCATTTCATTGTCTATATCAACAATATGCCTTTCTAATGTCTATATTTTTAAAGAATGTTTCTAAACCTAATTAAATAAGAATAAAACAAATGAGAACCCACTTTCTGGAAACAAAGATCAAGATAAAAATAATTGATTTTTTTTTCAATTATATTTTTTTCATTCTGAATTTTTATTTTTCCACAGGTATTTTGTGTTGCTTGTAATTGTTGACATCTTCATAACATTTCTTTATTTTGTTCAATTTGAAAGTAATATCAATCACAAACATTTAATATCACCCGGTGGATGACCAAGTATTTTCCAATTTTGGTCGAGATCTGTTGATTATTAAAATTATATAAGGGCCACACACGCAGACAGAAGCCGTTGTTTCACTTATTTTCATGCGAAGGACGAACAAGCGAGTCTTTAATTGTTTTCCACAGTTTTTATGTGTGTGCTCTATTGATACACCCACCTTTGTTTTAAAATAAACATTGTTGGGAGACTAGAGATTGTTTCCAATAATGTTGATTAAAAAAAGTTTGTTAATAAAGAGATAGCAATTGGTTTCCCAGAAATAAAATATAAATAATTCAAAACTCGATTGTAAAACCTTAAAATATAGAGAAAAAAATCAAAAACTATTCGACTTCTATTATAGTATCAACCGCCATGCTTCGTTAGATATATTCTAAAGTACAATTGTCATTGAAAGGGGCTTTTAAAAAAACACAGACTTATTTTGTCAACAATAATAACTTTATACTATTTTATCAATAATATTTCATGGTTTTGATAATATCAATCAAAAGTGACATCTACAGATCACATGACTTAACGAAACTATACGTGAAAGTAGATACGATAGCTATTCTAGTTGTCAAATGAGGCCCATTCTGTGAAAATCGAACTGTAAGTTGTCCTATATGGACTTATCACTAATACTCCTCTTCCTTGAACACAGCAACTATTTTTACTTTATTATCTCCATATTGTATCTTCGCAAGGCATGACACGTGCCATGACAACCCATTCATCCCCGGCAACAATGTCTAACAATGCAGAATAAAGGGGATCAAACAATGCCCCCGGGTTTGACCGCAGTGAGGGCCGACAATAGGTGAAACATAGGCGATAAGGGGTAAATATTGAAACTCACCCCTTTCGCCAGGACGTCAACAACCCCTCTACTATTCCTGACGACTTCATTCTATCGCATTGTGATTCACGTATTGTAGAAATCAGAGGGAGGGCAGAGGTGGGAAGAGAAAGGCGGGAATATATAACCGATGATTCTCTACAGAACTCTGTATTCAGCTGTGTTTTTAATTCGTGCGCTTTGTGGCCAATACTGGGTACCAAAGACTTATGGGTGTTCAACAGAGGTTTGAATTGTCTCTTTGACATTTTGTTATTTTTGTTTCATATACCTTTTTGGAGATGAGGAAGAAACTGTCTTATTACAAATTTATTACAAATGCATGTATTGAAACTGCATTACAAATGGAGAAACACATTTTATGGAGCTAAGGCATGAATACTGAAGAAGGATATACTTTTTTTTAACCACGTCTTAATTAATACCCCCTCGGTTTATACGTTTATGCACTAATTACGCTAATGGTTTTAAGGATTAGGAAGGTTATATTTATAGGAAGTGTACACACATTTTTGTGTGGGGAGAGTGGAGAATTATTTTATAAAAACCAGCCTTAGTACACCCGACTGATATTCGAACCTTTATTCCCCCCGTCATTGGCAGTCTAGTATACTGAGAGATTAGCGCCTTAGACCATGCGGCCGCCGAAGCGGGTAGGATAGTAAGTATTTGTAAACATTTGAGATGTGGTGCTGGAAGAAATAGAGAGGATAAATTGAATAGGTCGGATGACAAACGTGTAAGTTCTAAGATAAGTCAATGATAAGAAAACCATTCTGCAGATAGATAGGACAACTGTTTATTTCGTGTTATGGGTAGAGATGGTTAATTTAGTGGCGGTGTAAAGGAAGGCAAAGTGGAAGGTAGAAGGGAATAATGAAAACGACGAATACAACCGACGGAAACAAGGAAAGAAGATGAATATAAGGCTGTCATCATTGGAACAAATTTGATGGTAGTCTGGTGTCATACTTACATCGTTGAGCACGTGGGCTAGGGAATCATCCTCACCTGGACTTGTTTGCCGGTTTTAGGAATGTTGAGGTATGAATCCCTGATGAATGTACTAAGCGTGGATTTCCCCTAAATTGGTTTTCATTCTCACTCCAATCAGATGCGGTGGCACCTCATTTCAACTCTATATTATTCATACCCGCACCAGTGGTTGCATGGTCTAAGGAAATGTTTCTCAAAGTCTTAGTGACGGTAACTTATGCGCACTGCGTGACTAAACGGTATTTTTAGGCAATTTTATTTTAGGTATTTGATTATTTGAATATACAAATTTAATATTTAAAAACACTATAAGTAGGCCACAAAAAATTAATTTACTAAAAGAAATATTGAAAAAAGTTTCATTGAATTAGTATTTAATATATTTTTGATTATTTTTTAACATTCTAAGACTAATGAGCTTTTGATAAATAATAATTCATATTTGTTGACTTAAGGCGATTGGCCCTTTTCATTTGGCGTGGAAACGTAGAGACATGGGAAAAAACTGTTATCTTCAACTTTTTTTATTGTTTTGCAATTTTCTTTTCGGAAACGGTTTGTTCAAGAATAGAAGCATGTTGATTGAGTTATACTTTTTATATACATACCTCCTCTATCATTTTAACAGTGATCAAATATTGATACAAATTCACATTTTTCAATAGAAAACTGCCTGCTTCATAACAAAAAATAAGAAAATGTAACAATTAATAAACATCGATAAATTATCTTAGAAGGTGTGTTGAAAATATTAACATAAAAATTTCACTCGTTCTCGAGAAAACTGATATTTCCAAACGTATGATTTTTCCGCAAGACCTGTCCGGTAGCTAGCACCATCTACGTTTTTCGTGATTCATCTGTTTTTGTTGGCGCTGAAGGATACTTTGGTCGGTTGTGAGGCCACGCCATGACTTTCAGCCTGCTACCCACCATCCTACAAAATAGGTTTAAGACTTGCACTCGACAGGGCCAAGGGCCTTAAGGTTGGTTCAAACTTCCCTATCTATTTGACTAATGTGTACATTGAAAATAAACATACATAATAGTACGGATATTTAATCTTTTCATTTCGAATGTTTGTATTATTTGTGATCAATATTCTTTAATCAACTAAACTTTCTGGGATCCTGCAGACCACTATAGGTCTTTATGGCCCCCAATTTGAAAAACACTGGTCTAAGGCATTATCTTGCAATATACTCTACTGCTAATGACGGGAAGATAACAGTTAAAATCCTGGCTGGGTCTACTGAAGGAGGTTTTACTCTCTATCTTCACCCAAATGTGGGTACATTTCCTCTAAATTATACTTTCATCATCATTACCTCATTAGAGTAAATATGCAGATAGCCGAGACGGGAACTAAGAAGTGGTTTTACTAGGGGTCTAAGTCCAACACCTTAGCTCAGTTGGTCGCGTGTCTGTCTACTGAGATAGGGTTCCCGGGTTCTATTCCTGGTATGGTCGAAAAATGTATCATTGGTGGAATATGGTTTTATCCTTCCACAGTGATAAATTAACGACTGGGGACTGGATGTTGTGTCTTTTATAAAGTTATAAAGTCATGTTCTGATACAATCATTCGGTTCAGAAAGTGCCTTGTTAAATACCTCAACTAAATTAAATCAATATGAAATATTGTCGCCTAATGTTTCTTACCTTGTTATTTAACTAAAACTGTTAACATAAGGGTTTTTAAACACTTAATCTAGTGTTTAAGGATGAGGAAAGTGTTTTAGATGAAGTGCAGCACCATTAGTTTGTGGAGATATTATTGGTAAACTGCTTCTTTCTCAAGATTGGTGACCATGTATCATCATGAGTCTAACTCCTTAAACCACTCGGCCACCTGTGCATGTATATATTAACCTTGCCAATATCAAACAGCACGTAGTTCCCTATTTAGATCTATAAAACACTGGGCCAAACCTATATTTTTTCCCCTGACACAAAACTCTGTTCAAGACTTAATATTTAAGTGTCATGAAATATGCAAATTCCCTCTTAGTTTTTTTTTGTAGCTTTTATGGATTGGGTAGCATATCTATTTTTTTTATTTAAAAAAAAGATGTGTTTGGGGGTTGTTCTCGTTTCTCCGACTGATAAATGGCATTTCCCGCAGTGAGAACACTTACCCCCCTCCCCCTTTAACCTCTCTTAGAAGTCACTTCTTCACGTTATTAATTCCTGCGAAAATCCACGGTGCGTCATTATCTCTCTTCACTGCAAGAACGATCTAAATCCCGAGAAGATGAATTGAAAAAATTGTACCACGTTTAACTACCCTTCTGGGCTATCTCTCAATGAAACTAATGGGGTAGTGATGAGAAGCGTAGACTTGGGAGAAAATGTACTCACATTTATTTGTTGGGTGGATGGAAAGCTACACGCGTCCCCACCGATATTAATCCGAGAAGGGTAAATTCGTTAGTTACTCTGCTAATCAAATTGGTAAAACTCACCAAATGTATATAAAAATTAATTACAAAAATCCAAAGCTAGTTATTATAACATAATATTAGTTCTAAAAAAGGATATTAAATACGTTGCCATTAAAAACAGCAAGTACTTTTCACACTCGCAGGGAGACATGCAAGTAAAAGCATTAGCCTTAGATTTACTAGGGACTGGGAGGTTGGGGTTTGATTTCCGGTTCAAATGTTATGAAATATTATTTTATATAATGACTTACCACCCTCCCACCACCCAAACGCTAATGTGTTTACTATTAATCCTGCCTTCCTCATCCTTACCTAATTAATACAAATATTCGGATCATCCGGGGGGTTAGTAAGATGCAATGCACACACAGACATCAAATTAATATTTACCTACTTACGCTATGGCATTAGTAACTCAAAGATATATTGCTGTACTTACAAAGTATGCCACCTATCCCTATAATAAGCTAGCTCTATCCAGTCCCCCTCATCACACCCTATTCCTATCCTTAATTCTATCCAGTCCACCTCATTACTCACTATCCCTATCTTGAGCTAGTTCTATCAAGTCCACCTCATTACACACTATACCTATCTTGAGCTAGTTCTATCAAGTCCACCTCATTACACACTATCCCTATCTTGAGCTAGTTCTATCAAGTCCACCTCATTACTCACTATCCCTATCTTGAGCTAGTTCTATCCAGTCCACCTCATTACACACTATCCCTATCTTGAGCTAGTTCTATCCAGTCCACTTCATTACACACTATCCCTATCTTGAGCTAGTCCTATCAAGTCCACCTCATTACTCATTATCCCTATCTTGAGCTAGTTCTATCCAGTCCATCTCATTACACACTATCCCTATCTTGAACTAGTTCTATCCAGTCCACCTCATTACACACTATCCCTATCTTGAGCTAGTCCTATCAAGTCCACCTCTTTACACACTATCCCTATCTTGAGCTAGTCCTATCAAGTCCACCTCTTTACACACTATCCCTATCTTGAGCTAGTTCCATCAAGTCCACCTCTTTACACTACATCTCTTTCAGGTCCATTCTAATCCCTTCTTCGTCTATGTCTTCTCAATGGTCTCTTTCCATTGGGTTTGTCCGTCAGTACCCTGAACAAGGTTCTAGATTTCTCTCTTTCCCGCTGCATGTCCTGTCCACCGTAATCTACAAGATAAGATTATCCTAACAATGTCTTATTATGAGTACAGAGTCTGCAGCTCATCATTGCGTAACCTCCTCCACTATTCATTATCTTTATCCTTTTTGTAACCAATTTGTCTTATTTTTTTTGTTTTCGAACACCTTAAATGTCTTCTCGTCATGAAACTTGAGCGGCCATGTCTTACAACCATTAAGAATCACCATTAAAACTATTGTTTTTTATATTTAGCCTAAGAATATTTCAATAAAGTCGTAAAAATAGTCAACAAAATGTTAAAATATAATGCTCTATTTCAATTTAAATTTGGAGTGCACTAAGATATGTTTTGACATTATTATGAGTAGGGAGGGATATATTCTGGAATAGTCTTAACGACGGGATTAAGCCCTAACTAGACTTGACATACAACCTCCATTTAAACGTTCAGTGCATGAGTTGGAACATTTTACCACTGAATTTGTATCTTATTTGCATCTTGTCCGCCCATATCCTGCGCTTGTAATGCATTATGGGTAGACATGAATTGGTAAGAGGAGGAATCGCGCAAAGGAAGGAGGATATAGGAGGATAAGATAAAGGAAGAGGAAAATACCACTAAGGGGGAAAATGAATAGATTCTTAAGATAATTATTAATGTTTAAAGTATTTAAAAAAAATTATAACGCTTAGCTGTAGGCATAAAATACTATAAATTTGGGCTATATAAACTGAGAAAAACTTTGGATACCTTTAAAATGAGTAACAATGAAAAACTTTGTTTATATAGACAAAAAAATAGTGATGTGTTACTTTTGTTAGTTAACGATCACTCAAAACACAAACCTGGTTATGTGGACGCATGGCTTAGGGCGTCACTTTTCAAATAAACTGGAACTGTAGATAACGGAGAGATCGGGGTTCGATTACCGGTAGGCTGAACTGATGGTGGTTCTTTAATAAATTGTTTTCCACTCGTCCTCCACGAAAATGAGGAGACAATTCCTCCAAATTCAACCTTCCTCATCTCTAGCATACTAGCGTAGTAAGTACATTATGCGTATAATCCCTACGAGTAGTAAGATACGGTAATAATAATAATAATAATAATAATAATAATAATAATATATAATAGTAAAAAATAATAATATTAATCTAAACCCAAGACACATCACACAAATTATAATAGTCCAATTTTCATAAAAGGACCTTTTAGAAACTACTAAAATATTTTTTTTTGTGGCCAAAATTGATAACATTTTCTATAGTACTACTGTTAATCTATCAGTAATCTATCAAAGTAACAGCTATAGATCACATGACTTGACGTATAAATACATGAAGGTGGATCGAGTAACGTTTCTAGCTCTCAGATTTTCTCCCTTCCTACGAAGTTTGGGCTGTAGTAAAAATGGCACTGCAGAACTTAGTCTCAGATAAGTTCATTAAATATCTTCCCCACTGTATATAGGCCTACAACATATAAGTAAAAGTATTCCAAGTTCGATCATAATTGATTTAGGCCTACATCCATCCATTACTGTTTCCAGTCTGTGACCTAGGTCAGTTTTTTATTCAAGCCATATATTTTCCACTACAGGTTTGCTAGTCCTGTCGTAGCTTCATATGACTTATAATCTATCTTAAGACTAGGACAGGCACAACATCCAGTCCCCAGACGTTAATTTATCACTGTGAAAGAATAAACCCAAATTTCACCAATGATACATTTTCGGCCACTCAGGGAATCTAAGCCGGGACCCTTAGCTCAGAAGACAGTTACCGACTGAGTTTGGATGTTGGATATATTACTGCTGATACGATTTGTTAAATTTAATTTTATAGCTTTTCCCATATAACTTAAAATGCAACGGAAAATATATAGGGAAAATTATAAAATTAAATTTAACCAATTTTATCAGTAGTAATCAATATGACACCTTAGCTCAGTTGGTAGCGTGTCTGTATACCGAGTTAAGGAAGCCTAGCTTCATTTCCCGGCATGACTGAAAAATTTATCATCGGTGGGTTTACCCTTTCACAGTGATGAATTAATGGCCGGAGGATGGATGTTGTCCTGTCCTAGTCTTAAGTTTCATTATAAGGTGTATGAAGCTAAGACAGGCCAAGCAAGCAGCTAGTGGTAAATATATAGCTTGAATAAAAATATAGTGTGTATGATTAATTTTCGATTAAACGATTCTATATTTTTATCGTAGTGTATTAAGAACTTATATGTAAGATGTTTGGAACCATGTTTATTTCTTCTTACTAGATTACTATTATCAGCACCACGTCTTACTACCCGTTCGGGTTATACGCACTAGCGCTAATGTGTAATAGTAGGGTGATTGTGAGATGAAATGAAGGACCTACAGTTTAACGTGGGATCCGAACCACGGTGTAGGCCTGCCATTCCACACATTCACAAGTTGTGATTAATACACGTCTTGTCAGAGGTGAAGGAAGGGTTTGGCAGTCAGATAAATCTGTGCCGGGACCGGGGATTGAACCCCGGACCCCCAACATAGAAGTCTGACATCTTACCCCTAGACCACCAGGTCACCCATTCCGAGCGAGATCAAATCCACTTATCTTAGACACAATAGCTCCACACGCAACTGTCAAGGATCGCACGGTCTAAGGCGTCATCCTTACCATATTATGAATTAGCGCTGACGGAAAGTTTAAGGTTAGATCCCAGGAAGAGTGTACTGACGTGTTTTCCCCACCATTGATTTCCCACTTTCCCTCACGCAAATGCAGGTACGTTGCCTTAAAATTTACCTTTTTCTTTATTATACAATCCTCGTCGATATTAAAACAACCCGAGCTATGTGCATGACGAGGTGAGTAGTTTTATAACCAGGTCTACTAGTATTAAAAAATTGCATTTATAATTGCAGTGTCAATATTTACTTTGTAAGTGTTTATTTTTTAGCACCGCGTCTTACTACCCGCTCGGATAATACACGTATGTACTAAATACGCTAATCATTTTAGGGATTAGGAAGGTTATATTTAGATAAAGTGTATTCGCATTTGCGAGTAATAAAAGTGGAAAGTATTTTTGAATGACCACCCTTAGTACATCCGACTGAGATTCAAACCTTGATCTCCTCGTCATTGGTAGTCTAGTCTACTACGAGAGACTACGTGGCCACCGGAGCGGGTTATTGGTAATTTTTTAACGTATAAATAATGCAGGATTGTGCTCTGCTTGGACTCACTTAAACAAAAAAAAATATAGCCCACATTCAATTTTAGCCGATTATTTTCCTAAAAATATTTGTTCAAAATTTTTGTTTTTAAATTCTCATGTCTTGATGTCATATTTCAATGTGTCTACAGATGCATATACTCTACTTTTTAATAATATACAGTATTAGGCATAGGTCCGGTATTATGTAGATTATCACTGTATTTTCATCAATGATAAATTTTTCGGCTATGCCAGGAATCTAACCCGGGATCCTTAACTCAGTGGGTAGACACGCTACCGACTGAGATAAGGTGTCGGATTCGTGTGTTGGTATAATCCGTGTGCTTAAAACGTTAATGTTTAGAGGTTACAATAAAAGCAATGTGAATTACATTAAACGTCTTCTGTACAACTTTAAACATAGTGTAGTGTTAACTGTTCCCTAACAATTTTATTTCTTCTTTTTTGTGCTTCAACTTGACTGTTCTTCGTAAATACTACGTATGTTTTCATCACCTAGCATTTAGTAATCAATAGTGCTATTACCGGGTTTTTTTATCATCTTTGTCCTTTCACAGAAATGAAACTGTACCCGTGCGTAACCCTGACGTCACTTTATAAACTATAAGTAAATGTCGGTTACGCTTAAGAAAGCTACTGGTCCTATTCTTATTTATAAGAGGGCGTCACCGGCACTTCGTGTTCTGGAAAGGAATACATTTTCTATAGCAGACTGTATTTCTCTAAACTCATATTCCATTTTATGAACACACCCACACTTTTAAAATTAAATGACATAACGTCTATGTTCTTTATTTGAAAATCTCTTAGAATCGCTTCTAGAAGATTTTAACTTTGAATGCCTTTATGGTACATAAGTTTACTCCTACAGCATACTTTTTTTTTGTAAAAAAAATGCTTTCTTTTTTATAAGTGAATAAAATTGAAAGAAAGGAGGGTGTAGGGTTGTGAATTTTTTTTTTACCATGAAAGCGAAGAAGACTTTTTTAGCCCTCTATATTTTTACGTACTCCTCCCCCCCTTCTCTATCTCTCTCCTCCCTCCCCCCCTCGCGAATTATTTTGTCGTTGAATTCTTTACTTCACATTTCACTGCTAGGTCTCACTTCCTGCTTCGTTGAGGTGAAGAGGAGTTCAATAGAAGAATGTCCTAACTACCCAATGGTTGTTAAAGATTACTAATATTTAATAATATATAGTTAGCATGTAAATAAAGTAATTTTGAATTATAAGCTCACAATCATTTTAACAAAAAAAATCTTACCATGAAATCAATAGATCGTTTAACTTCAAACGCTAACTATCTACTTCTGAGATAACTTAGTTCAAATCCCATTTGGCTAGAAATTAAATCTCATTGAGAAGGCTGGGCATAAATTATTTATAAAAATAATATAATAAATAAGTAAATAAATAAATAAATAAAATATTTGTGAAAATGAATTTTATATACTTTTATTAATAATATTAAAATCCAAACCAATACTTTTTATTTAGTTAAAAAAAGATAGATTTATCTATTATCTTCGATATTTCACTCCAAAATCAATTAAAAATAAATAAATCCATTTATTTACCTTATTATTAAATTCGTTTATTAATTAATCAAATGTGTATTGATCAATACATAATGTAAGCGTTCTTAGAATATTTAAATCATCAAATCCTTCTAAAGTTTAAGGAGGCGAGTGAGTAAGTAATTAAAAAAAATTACTAATTCAAGATTGAACAAACAAATCTATTTTGAATATGCAATTTTTGGAGGTATTGTAAGGTCTACCAGTGGTTTAGTCAACATAATTATAGGATAAACATAGCAACCAGCCACAAAAAAATTATCTACCACTTAAATGAATGTAAATTTCCTTAATGCAAACATTTTCATCATTTAATTAATGTTTAAATATAGTAGTAAATAAAGAATAAATTCTGTCAACAAAATCGGATTTGAAGAAAATGAATCATATCAATGATGGAAAGCTAATTGTATTATTTTATTTAAAATTCAGTTTAAAATTCGAGATGAATATTAAATTTTAAAAGTGGATTTTACCAATATCTCATTATCTTATTTTTTTTAAAAAAACAAGGTTTAAATTTGTTATTTATAAACCCATTCATTGAAGCACTAAATAGTAATAATAATATGCTAAAATCGTCTTTATTTGGGTGAATTTAAAGCCAGTGCCTTTAATTATAACTACCCACTTAATAATAAAGAACATACAATTCAATACTTATGTACTAAAAACTAGTTTATAATATTTGTAGGTAAATAATAATAAATCAAAAAATAACACCCATATGCATAATTGTACATTTATGAACATATTAAAATAAAATAAATGAGGAAAGTAGAACTAAATTAAGGCGAAGAGAGAGAGAGAAGAAATAAAATAAAAAGAAACATTAAGGCACACAATCATTCCACGTTAATATTCACGTGTCATTATACTACACACAACATATCCAAGCATGATGGAGAAATAAAATTATTTAAAAATAAAACAATGCTGATAATTTCTAGTAGCTATTTAGATAAAATACATTTTTTATATAATAATAATAATAACCATAATAATTTTACTTTACACACACATTTTTACTGTAGCCCCACACTTCCCCTCACATTGACGACAGAGACTCTGATCGCAAACATTTAGCAAGATTATGCTAAAAGGAATTTTATAGTGGCAGCAGTTTTAATATTTAGATCAAGAGCATTCAAGGAACGAGCTTCAGTAACAGTAAAAAAGAGAGAATATAAGTTAGATTTGTGAAGGGAGATGGAAAATGCGTGGGTGTCACGTGAGCTATATTATGATGAGCATATTATATCATAACGTGGATAATATAACCGATCCATTGCGCAGAGGAGCAGTTTGAAATATAGCTGATGATATGAACAGCGTCATTTATAAACTAGAAGTTTTAATTCTGAAATAAAGTTTTACTGGGAAAAATGGTAAATATTGAAAACTCTGTAAATGGTGGCTTTTATTATGAAAGACTGATAAAAAAAATTCTTCTTTTAATCTCAGGCTTACCACCGACAATTTTGAAATCTAAATTATAGGTTTCATTTCTAATATATTTTTATGATGTTTCTTTACCTACAAATTATAAAAACTATAAAAAAAAGTTCTCGTAGCAAGAATATGTAATGGCAATGGATTTTAACTCGTTCTGTATTAGTTTAAATATTTGAACACATTTACATTTCAAGAGAATGATTTTATAGCGTTTATTCCAGGCAATGAAAAACTGATTTGAGTTAACTAAAAAATGCTTACCTTGTTTTATAATTGCTTGATGCATCTAACTGAAATTATAACACCTGAGCCCTAGCCGTTCAGAGCTGGTAGAGTTACAGAAATTAATATTTTCAAAGCGGTCAGTAAGATTAAAAAAAAAGTTGGATGTTCAAATTCTATGTGGGGATCTAAGGCTAACTGGCATGGAGGCCCTTCCTTATTCTATTCACAATTCTTGCTCCTAGGTATCAATAAATACATTTTATTTAAAGTGCCTTCATTAAACAGTAAACACAAATGCAAACACATATGAAAGCGTTAAGGCTTTTGTAACTTTTCAATCCAAAAAAGGTATAGTATATTAGTTCTTACAATTGTTATTTTTTCTCAATCCCATCTTACTACCATACCTATATATATATATATATATATATTATATATATATATATTTATATATATATATTACTAATGAGGTATGGTTAAAGGTATGATATATTCCAAATTTACCAACTTTTTTTAAGGGAGAGGGGGAAACTATTTATTAATATACTTCTGAGTACACCTTGGCGGGATTTCAACACCTTTCTCTATCACTGTAAAACCAATCTAGACGAAGGTTACGCCATAGCCTGCGTGCTCACCGATATAGGTATGCTTATAATAATAGATAAGTGATGATATCAGAATTAACATTCCAAGATAAAAATCTATTCTTGTTTTTTAGCACCGAATCTTACAAACCGTTCGGGTCATACGCTTATGTAGGCCTACTAATTACTACAATGGGTTTAGGGATTAGAAAAGCTTTATTTTTGGAAGTGTATCCCACATTTGTGTTGTGGGAGAGTTGAAAACCATTTTGGGGGGAAACCACCCTCCACACACCCGACCAAGATTCGAACCTCGATCTTCCTGTCATCGGCAGTCTAGTCTACTGTGAGAGTAGCACGTTATACCACGTGGCCACCGAGGCGGGTAACAATTTATTCCTTTTTTTAAAACAAAAATATTAAAATAGGCGTTAGATGGAGATTTTTGGTACAGATATATCCAAGCAATGGGGTGCATACACCAATTATTACATTAACTTTTTTTTAATGACACCCTATAACGTGAAACAAACCCACTAAGACTAAGGTACAAAGTTTAATTTCCGTTTACAAGCTCCATTTTTATAACAATATTTAATTTCATATTTAAATTTGTCTCACAATGGTTTAAATGTTCAAAATCTAGCTCATTCTACTTCTGTGTGTGGTTATTTATATGTTTAACATGACAACTAAGGTAGTATTACATATAAAACACCAGAAAATAGATTATTATTATTATTTAAAGAGGTATATTGTTTTATGCAATACCTTGGTATCAGATCGGAACGGCAAAAGTACTGAATATAAATTACAATAAAAAATGAGAATAATCCTCGTGTAGGCTCTGAGAGTAAGAGAAAGTTGTTATAGATGAAAGAAGACAGAAGAGAGTGCAAGAAAGAGAAAGGACATATCTAAAGCTCGGTCCACACGCAGTTTTATTACTCAGTTAAGATTGCGCAGGCAAAACTGTGTAAAAAAAACCCGTTTCAGTTCAAGGGTGTCCACACATTACAGTTTTCAGCACCTTTTTTTTCCCCACTCAGTTCCGAGGACTCCATCATGGAGGAAGTGCTAGTCTGGTCAATTTTTGCCATTTGTCATGTAAAAAGAAGGTAAACTAAACGTCTTTAGTACACACGACGCTCAAGATGGTCCAAACGTTCGCTGCTGAAAATACACAAATGCGGGGTGTCCTTAAGAAACTTACGTGAACATTGACCAAGATTGGTAATCTTTTAGCAATAAAAAATTGCTCGAGAAAAAATAAAATATTTTTAACTCCCTGATCATTAATAATCAAATAGCCAAAGCTATTATTTATACTTTAAAGTGAGGATTACTCCATACAGATATCATATTCTGAAAATTGAAAAATGACACCTGGACACGGAATCGAACCCGGGACCTTTGGTTTAGTACGCCAATGCTCTAACCACTGAGCTATCCAGGATTCGTCCCGTACTTTGGGTCATTTCCGTACGTCCATCATAGGTTCTGCCTTAAAATATGAGTGAAGAATGACCCTGGGCACGGGACGAATCCTGGATAGCTCAGTGGTTAAAGCATTGGCGTACTAAGCCAAAGGTCCGGGTTCGATTCCCGTGTCCAGGCGTTATTGTTCAATTTCCCTGATCATTGTTCCTGCACAAATATAGAAGGAAAACTGAGTAGGCTATGGTCACAGTAGCACCGTATTCGGCCGAAATATTGTTCGGCGCATTCGGCCGAAGGGTTCGGCCGACGGCTGTGGTCAGAATAACGCCGTTTTCGGCCGAAAGGTGTGATTTCTTAAACACACTAGTCAATAATTACTATAATATTATGGTTGCTATGTTAGCATGATAATGTTATTAAATATAAAATGTGAATTTTTGATTAAATAGGCGGATTCCTATTTGAAAATTTCTTTAGTGATTATAGTTTATTCCGAATGTCCTATAATGTTATAAAATTAAAATATTCTTACAAATCAAATTAATAGCTTATTTTTGCTAAATATATTAATTTAAAATAAAAATACTTACTTGTAATTCCCATTTCTGTCACAACCTCAAGCCATTTAATCTTAGAATTATCTCTATTATGATATAGATTGCTTCTTAAATCCCATAAACTCTTTCTTTCAAATACCAAAGTTATTAACTTTTCACAGTACACCATTTTACCATGCCGTAATCAAGATAGAGTACAGACGATCTCTTGAAAATCGGATAGTTCGGCGAAAAAACAAATCATTTGAATCTGTCCGACGTCGGACGTATTCGGCCGAACTTAACGATTGTACTATGACCAAGTTAATAGAGGACCATGAGATTGAAAATATCGGAGGAGTCGGCCGAGTAGGCTACACCCGAACAATATTTCGGCCGAACACGGTGCTACTGTGACCATAGCCTGTGTTAAGGTGACGTTACATGACCGACAGTCGTGGCAAACAATTTGATTGGTCGATATGTTCACTCCAGATTCAAATAGGGCTCCACACACAGACCAAAAAGAGTGACCTACGAAAAAGATGTGGCATGTTGCATTTTTCAACCGACCTTACAATAGACCCGAGGTGTCGGTGCCTGTTGATGGTGAAATAGGAATCCTGTATTCAAACGTGGACGCGCACACGAGCTACAAATAAATCTGACCATTTTTGTAGTTTTGAACGAGGTGTGCGCGCAGCCCCTCGTGTTGTGTAAACGGTTAGTTTTGAGAGACCAGTGAGTCTTATTTCTTTATTTACAAAATTCATAACTGTTGCTCGATTGAGATTAATTGTGATGAGAACCGCTTTGGTGGCTGCATGATCTAACGGGCCATTCTCGTGTTGGACTAGACTGCCGAAGACGGGAAGATCAGGGCTCAATTCCGGTCGGTTGCACTGAGGGTGTTTTTTTTCCTAAATTTTCCCCACTCTTTCTCCACGCAAATGTAGGTGTACTTCCTCCAAATTAAACCTTCCGTATCCCTAAAACATCAGTGTTTCTTGTACATAGGCGTACAACCCGAATGTATAGTAAGACGCAGTGATAAATAAAATGTGATAAGAAGGAAATACACCAGCACTGAATATTCCACGGCACACATCCAAACCGACCAGCTGACGGTGGTAGGTTGCGTGTGTGGTCGCTAGTTGTCAGTCTCAGACGTCTAACAGACTGTCGGTCGTACAACGGTGTCCTGACACCGACTATACCATGAAATGGTCTGCCACCGATTGTACTATGAAATTTTCTGCCACCAACTGTACTATGAAATTGTCTGACACCGACTGTACTATGAAATTGTCTGCTACCGACTGTACTAAGAAATTGTCTTCCACCAAATGAAATATGGAATAGTCTGCCACAGATTTTAATACGAAATTGTCTGCCACCGACTGTACTACGAAATTGTTTGTCACCGACCGTACTACGAAATTGTCTGCCACCAACTGTACTATGAAATTATCTATCACCGACTGTACCATGAAATTGTCTGCCACCGACTGTACTATGAAATTATCTACCACCGACTGTACCATGAAATTATCTACCACCGACTGTACCATGAAATTGTCTGCCACCGACTGTACCATGAAATTGTCTGCCACCGACTGTACTATGAAATTATCTACCACCGACTGTACCATGAAATTATCTACCACCGACTGTACCATGAAATTGTCTGCCACCGACTGTACCATGAAATTGTCTGCCACCGACTGTACTATGAATTATCTACACGACTGTACCATGAAATTGTCTGCCACCGACTGTACTATGAAATTGTCTGCCACCAACTGTCTGTCGTATGCAGTTGCCCTAAAGTAGACAAAGCAGAGTGTCCACACACAGCGACAAACCTGTGCAGTTCCCCGATAAATATAGCCGTCGGGTTCAGTTTTGCGTCTCCGTGTGATGTCTCCGCACAGTTCATACAATCGCAAAGTTTTCCGTCCACATGCAACATCTTGTCTTGCAGCTTCTTGAACTACGCAGGCAAAACGTTGTTGTACAAAAACCCTTGCGTGTGGACCGGGCTTAACGAAGGAAGTAGAATCGCTTCTCATATAAGTGCAGATGTCGCATGTCTTGCCTTTGTACATGAAGGTTGTCTGGCCGACTCTGCTTGCTACCTTGTCCCCAACACACACAGATATATACACTACAACACGACACAAAACAACTGCTCCTTGGCTTTGTGCTTTAGTGCTTTGTGCCTGTTTTAGAAGCGTGGGAGAGTGGGAGCAACTAAGCCCTTTTCAAACTTATCACATCATTTTTTTTATTCTCTTTTTTTATGTGTGTGCAATGTATTTTTTTACTGACACACACACACACACACACACACACAAAACAGTTCATAAAGAAATCGTAGGAAGCATTCATCCCCCCCTCCCCCACCCAAGTTGATTTGTATGATCATTGTTATAATGTCGCGAGCCCCTTTCTAAGGTATAGTTATTGTTGTCAAAAAGAAGGAGATTTCAAATGATTGTCATTACGGGTGAAAGGAGAGGATGGGGGGGGGGATGTGGGTGGTTGGCGTCGCACGTTGACACTGCCCTTGTTACGTAATGGAGGGGTACATACGTGAAGGGGGTTGGTTTTCCTTCTTCGGTTATGACATGTGCAGGGCGGAGCGGGGTGCGGGCGCTCCCGTGCGCTTGAATACAAAATGAGTTCGTGTTTCTAGTGCAGAACGACTTCTTAGGTTTAAGGCACTCTTCAATACTTACCTCCAAAGAATAGGATTCGATTACCAACCTATTTGATGGCTACACTATTTATACAGGTGTGTACTAATTCGCAGAAATCCTCTTCGTAGAGTGATTCTTTTTTTAGAATAAAGAGCCTTAAAAATAACAAGACGAACGTCATCTGAAGTTTAGTTTCAAAAATAAGTGATACCAACAGGTGTAGAGATATGAGGATATTGCTTAAAGGGAATATAATGAAAGGTACCAAATTTAATGTGAGTGTATTTTTTATATTTTCCTCTTAATACAGATTGCAGTCAATTCTTACAGTTGTGTTGAAAACGGCAAGCGTCGCATCATGCTATCCTGTACATGCTTCAACATGCCAGCATAGACGGTTGTACATGCAACGTCCAATCCTGCTACGAGATCATCAATATCTGTGGGAGGAGCTGCGTACACAATGTGTTCTTACAAGTGTCCCCATGAACATAAATCTAACGAACTGACATGACACAGTGGCTCCTCCACGTTTATTCCAACTCCTCAGGTATGTGCCGACCATGGGCGTACGCAGGATTCCCTTCGGGGGGGGGGGGGGGGTGGGGGGGGAGGAAAGGTTAAGTGGGGTGATATAACTTCAAACCAAGAAATCCGACAATTTTTAAATGTTAACAAGGAAAATCTATATCTTCAATCTTCAAACAAACTCAAACAATGGCTCTTTAAAACTAACAAAATAAAATTAACAATAGCCAGGAAACAAACATGACACATATACAACACCTGCTAATGTTCCTGCTTCTGTCCGCCAGTATGAACCTTAAAGTTTACAGAAGTACTAACCGACGAGGATCCTCCGCCATTTCGTCTAATACCATATCAATGTTTATATCCATAATTTATGCGCCACTATAGCGTTAAAACAAACACACTAACGCTCCAAACGAATGAGCACGAAACTGCTTCGATCAATCGATTTTACTACCGATCAAGCACCATCTGTCGATACAAAATAATCTGTCATATCTATAATCACTTTTCAATGTCGATATTACATTAGTGTGCACGTACAGGGACATTGTGTGAAAACAGTGTTTTCCGTTTCTTCTTTTGTTGATATATAATGCTTTGGATTATTTAGATTTCGGGGGTGAGGAAATATATACCCTTCATCACCCCTCCTGCATACGCCCATGGGGCCAACTACCAGCTCTTGGATATGTACCCATAACCAGTTGAAACCATAAACTAGTGGAGCTGAAACCATAGCCCATGTCGCACAGCTAGGGGTACATCTTCCAGAATCCTCGATAGAACTGTCTCAGGAAAATGACGATCTGTTGAAACATTTAACCGGTGTGATAGCAGATACAGGCATGCAAGGACATTCCTCAAGTGGATACCACTTGATCTCATCAGATGACTTTCATTGTGCTACATCTTAGATTGTTGATGAATTGCGTAGATCCCCTATATTCTATAGAACAAGGAGTTGTTACAAATAGTGCTATACTTTTATTTTATCGTATGGCACATTGTTCCTGAAGAGACTTTGACCTCCAAGTTTGGTTGACCTATGTGTAGACTATTTGCCACTCAGGTGACACAGAACGTTGCTCAGGATACACCATGGGAGGCTGTCCACACGTCGTACCGCCAATGAGTGATGTGATGATAGTGATTATGACGTTGTGGAGCTGGTGAGAATCTTAACCTAACTTAAGCCTAATTAACCAAACCCTGGTGACCATTGGGATTAAATGTAAAAATACCCAAGGTACCAACCGAAAATCGAGCCCGGGACCCCTAGGCTCGTAGCCAGGTGCACTGACCACTACACCACGTGGCCGGTTAGACCTACAGTGAATTAGGGTTACTTTTAAAATAAATGAATTTCAACATTTTTTTTTTTTTCAAATCACCTCACACTGAACAAGGCACTAAAATTGTCAAGGCACATCACCATTTTTTAAGGAGAGATCTTAACACTAAAAAACGAGCACTAAGATTTGTTTGGAAGTACAACAACCAAAGTTCTATAGATATTTTATAAGTGCTATTTTAAAAAAATAATATTGGCTACGTCTTTAAAAAGAATTTTGAATTCTCAAATATTTTTCTCGCTTTTTTTTTTATCTTACCCCAGACTCCCGCTGAACACCTTCCAGCACTGCGCGAGACAACGGTTGAAAAACGCTGATCTATTTGCTTGTACAACTCCCCAAGGTACTCATTTTACAATAATAAGCTGACAGATACTAATATTATTGAGAGTAGCTTCCAAACTAATATCTACATATGATATATTACATATGTAGGGCCAACACAATTAAACGATTAGAACTTGAAAATTGGCACTTTAATTGAAAAGTAAATATTCACTAGCTAAATAAAAGCAAACTACACTTTTTCCCTTTTTGAAGATAATGTCAGTCAGGTGAGCTCCGCCGGACGTCAGGCAAACCTCAACACGTTGTCCATCATTTTACACAGCAAAGATCGTCTGATTGTTTCTGACCCATCCCGTATATCCTAATTGTGGTCATGAAGCAGTGCTTTACGCAGCGACATACCACCTTTCGGAGACATTGGCTGAATCCCAACGGCTCAAAAAAGTATAATTATCGTGTATGTAGAAGCAGGTGGGGCACGAATGACGCTAAGTGGATTATAAATGTAGTTCCTTGCGCTGATAACCCTTTATCCGTAAGTGGTTACACATTGGCTACCATACTATAAATGTATTATTTAGAATATAAAATTAATACATGTTATCTTGGACACACAGAATGTAGTTCTATTGGTCTATTGACTACTGACTGAGTGGTCATAAAGACGCTTAAAAGACCCTGGTTTGAGCTCAAGATGTGTCTAAAGAGATGAAACATTTTGTTATGGCTCTATCATGTTACTTATTGTTATCTTTGAAGCTATAATACACAATATGATAAAGTTGTGCGCGATTGTGTCTTACCGTTTATTAAGGTAGGCCTACATGTTAGATACAAAATATAGCAGTTGTTTAATTGATATCTAGTTAAAATATATAACTTAGTCGACAGTGGGCCGATTATAAATAGAATTTAGGTTAAAATATGACTAGTGGAAACTGGAATTGAGTGGAGACCTTTTGGTTTGCGTGCCACTGCTAAGCTCAATAATCAATCAGGTTAATTCCTGTGATAAAGGAATGGCCATGGATATTCTAATTAATTTTGTAAGAATTCATGGATAGCCCAATGATTTGCGGGCCGTTGTTTTTGGTCAGGGTATTCTTATTACAGTTACTACAACAAACCAAAAATCCTTAAAACATTGACTAGACATAATAACAACAATGCTATGAATCTATTAATGTTATACTTATTAATGAAGCCTAAGGTATATCGTTATTTTAATAAATAAAAACAATTTGTTATGATTGCAGTGACTTAACCCCAGTGGTCCCAGGAAAGATCCTCTTCGCGTGAAATGCTGGTAGCCAGGAACATTGCAAGAGTACCTATATTTGTAATTAAAATATTTTTACTTTCTCTCTATCTTACAGGTAGAGAAAGTATGGTGATCGTCAAAAAAATTGAACTCGAGATTTTGATGAATTTTGACGTTTCATGACTTCCTGAATCCGAAAAAGTGGTTTTTGAATTTCCGTCTGTCTGTCTGTCTGTACCTCCAACTAGAGCCTAAACTATTTTACCGATTGAGCTGAAACTTGATATCTAGGGTTTTCATAGGGTTGCCCCGAGGGTTTTTGGAATTGGATATCTACCCCTAAAATTAAGGGTAGTTTACTGAAGGGAAAATGGTTTTAAGGGCTCCGGTCTGATGCGTAAATTAACATTTTTTATAATAACTCCGAAACTATTTGAGATATGAAATTACTTAGCACTACAAATATGTATATTTATTTATAATACAAATTATTTATTTGAAATATATTTTTATAAAATCAATAATTTTCAATCTATACGCAATTTTATATATATATTTTTAACTTTTTGGATATTAAAGCTTAAGTATTGCGACCGTAAAAAAAACTAACCTGAAATGTTGATGGATGTCGACGTCTCATGACCCACCGAACCCTAAAAAATAGTCTTTGCAATGCCGTCTGTCTGTGTGTCTATAAAAACTTAAAATTAAGGGTAGTTTACTGAAGGGAAAAAAGAGAAAAAGTCGATTTTCTCAAAATCGGCTCTAACGATTTAGATTAAATTTCATTTATAAACATTAATAAATATTCCAAACAAAATGGCTACCCTCAATATTTCGGAAAAATGGCTCTAAGGGCTCCGGTCTGATGCGTTAATTAACATTTTTTATAATAGCTCCGAAACTATTTGAGATATGAAATTACTTAGCATTACAAATATGTATATATATTTATCATACAAATATTTTATCCGAAACATATTTTTATAAAATCAATAACTTTCAATCTATACACAATTATATGAATTTTTTAACTTTTTGGACATTAAAGTTTAAGTATTGCGACCGTAAAAAAAAACTAACCTGAAATGTTGATGGATGTTGACGTCTCATGACTCCCACAACCCTAAAAAATAGTCTTTGCAATGCCGTCTGTCTGTGTGTCTATAAAAACTTAAAATTAATGGTAGTTTACTTAAGGGCGAAAAGATAAAAAATTGGTTTTCTCAAAATCTGCTCAGACGATTTTGATTAAAATTCGTATCTAGGCGTTGATTAAGATTATAAATAAACTGGCTATTTTCATTTTCCTATGAAAATGATTTTTAGGGTACATTACAGAAGCGTTAATTTCCGTATCTTCACAACTATTTGAGAAACTAAACAACTTATCATTGAAAAATTGTAGGACTATTAGAAATAAAAAACTTTTATTTGACATATATTTTTATAAAAGCAACAGTTTCTGAGATATTTGCAAATATATTAATGCAATTTTGTGAGCTTTAGTTGTAAACATATACTACTTAAGTCTTAACGCAATAATTCTCCAATGCCATAGAGTAATTAAATATAAGTAAGTATCTAAATAAATGGTACGGCACACCGCACAGACTTTCTCTCTCTTTCTATAAACTCGTAAGATTTCTGAACAGAATAATGTACATTGTATCATCACCACTCCACATAAGAACACGCATAAAATAATATACAATGATATAGAATCAATGAGAAAAGAGGCGCATCTTTGTCCACCTAAGAACATTTCAAACAGTTTAATGTCTTCCACAAGGGTCAACACTTCGTATTAAAATTTCGATTTCTGGTTAAAATTTTAACATTTTAAAAGGTGTTGCAGATCTTCAAGTCATCGCATTGATATTTAATTATTCATTTGTACATTTTGACCAATAAAAAATGTAAATATTGACTATTGAGTCTAAAATGGAGATAGATCATTGCTATGCAAACATTTCTCCTAAGAGATTTAAAGAAAAATAACATACTTTTTTAGATACTTATATTTAATTACTCTATGGCATTGGAGTATTATTGCGTTAAGACTTAAGTAGTATATGTTTACAACTAAAGCTCACAAAATTGTATTAATATATTTGCAAATATCTCAGAAACTGCTGTTTTTATAAAAATATATGTCAAATAAAAGTTTTTTATTTCTAATAGTCCTACAATTTTGCAATGATAAGTTGTTTAGTTTCTCCAATAGTTGTGGAGATACGGAAATTAACGCTTCTGTAATGTACCCTAAAAATCATTTTCATAGGAAAATGAAAATAGCCAGTTTATTTATAATCTTAATCAACGCCTAGATACGAATTTTAATCAAAATCGTGTAAGCAGATTTTGAGAAAACCAAATTTTTCTCTTTTCGTCCTTCAGTAAACTACCCTTAATTTTAAGTTTTTATAGACACACAGACAGACGGCATTGCAAAGACTATTTTTTAGGGTTCGGGGGGTCATGAGACGTCGACATCCATCAACATTTCAGGTTAGTTTTTTTTTTACGGTCGCAATACTTAAACTTTAATGTCCAAAAAGTTAAAAAAATTCATATAATTGCGTATATATTGAAAGTTATTGATTTTATAAAAATATGTTTCGGATAAAATATCTGTATTATAAATATATATACATATTTGTAATGCTAAGTAATTTCATATCTCAAATAGTTTCGGAGCTATTTAAAAAAATGTTAATTTACGCATCAGACCGGAGCCCTTAAAGCCATTTTGCCGAAATATTGAGGGTAGCCATTTTGTTTGGAATATTTATTAATGTTTATTAAATGAAATTTAATCAAAATCGTTGGAGCCGATTTTGAGAAAATCGACTTTTTCTCTTTTTGCCATTCAGTAAACTACCCTTAATTTTAAGTTTTAATAGACACACAGACAGACGGCATTGCAAAGACTATTTTTAAGGGTTCGGGGGGTCATGAGACGTCGACATCCATCAACATTTCAGGTTAGTTTTTCTTACGGTCGCAATACTTAAGCTTTAATGCCCAAAAAGTTAAAAATATATATATAATTGCGTATATATTGAAAGTTATTGATTTTATAAAAATATGTTTCGAATAAAATATTTGTATTATAAATATATATACATATTTGTAATGCTAAGTAATTTCATATCTCAAATAGTTTCGGAGCTATTATAAAAAATGTTAATTTACGCATCAGACCGGAGCCCTTAAAACGATTTTGCCGAAATATTGAGAGTAGCCATTTTGTTTGGAATATTTATTTATGTTCATAAATGAAATTTAATCAAAATCGTTAGAGCCGATTTTGAGAAAATCGACTTTTTCTCTTTTTGCCCTTCAGTAAACTACCCTTAATTTTAAGTTTTAATAGACACACAGACAGACGGCATTGCAAAGACTATTTTTAAGGGTTCGGGGGGTCATGAGACGTCGACATCCATCAACATTTCAGGTTAGTTTTTCTTACGGTCGCAATATTTAAGCTTTATTGCCCAAAAAGTTAAAAATATATATATAATTGCGTATATATTGAAAGTTATTGATTTTATAAAAATATGTTTCGAATAAAATATTTGTATTATAAATATATATACATATTTGTAATGCTAAGTAATTTCATATCTCAAATAGTTTGGGAGCTATTATAAAAAAGGTTAATTTACGCATCAGACCGGAGCCCTTAAAACGATTTTGCCGAAATATTGAGAGTAGCCATTTTGTTTGGAATATTTATTTATGTTCATAAATGAAATTTAATCAAAATCGTTAGAGCCGATTTTGAGAAAATCGACTTTTTCTCTTTTTGCCCTTCAGTAAACTACCCTTAATTTTAGGGGTAGATATCCAATTCCAAAAACCCCTCGGGGCAACCCTATGAAAACCCTAGATATCAAGTTTCAGCTCAATCGGTAAAATAGTTTAGGCTCTAGTTGGAGGTACAGACAGACAGACAGACAGACAGACAGACAGACAGACAGACAGACAGACAGACAGACAGACAGACAGACAGACGGAAATTCAAAAACCACTTTTTCGGATTCAGGAAGTCATGAAACGTCAAAATTCATCAAAATCTCGAGTTCGAATTTTTTGACGATCACAATACTTTCTCTACCTGTAAGATAGAGAGAAAGTAAAAAGTATGTTATTTTTCCTTAAAGCTCTTAGGAGAAATTTTTGCACAGCAATGATCTATCTCCATTTTAGACTCAATAGTCAATATTTACATTTTTTATTGGTCAAAATGTATAAATGAATAATTAAATATCAATGCGATGACTTGAAGATCTGCAACACATTATAAAATGTTAAAATTTTAACCAGAAATCGAAATTTTAGTACGAAGTGTTGACCCTTGTGGAAGACATTAAACTGTTTGAAATGCTCATAGGTGGACAAAGATGCGCCTCTTTTCTCATTGATTCTATATCATTGTATATTATTTTATGCGTGTTCTTATGTGGAGTGGTGATGATACAATGTACATTATTCCGTTCAGAAATCTTACGAGTTTATAGAAAGAGAGAGAAAGTCTGTGCGGTGCCCCGTACAATTTATTTTATTAACTAAACAAACTAAGAATATAAATAAAACTGTAATATTTTTGAGTATCCAATTTTTGAAATACGGGCCTACAATGAAAATCATACTACACTTCTACTTATATATATATATACATCTTAATTAGTACTCCAAGCCTTGCCCCCCCCTGTATATAATCATCTGACTTGTGATCATTTGATTCGTGGCCCCTTTTCTGGGCTAACTCATTGGAAATTTCAAGCTGTGCAGAACCCAAAGTGTGTGTCTAACAAATATTTATATTTATTGGGTAAAAATAACCACTTCAAGCTCGTTTATCCCAAAACCCCCTAAGGATATTCTGTGCAAGGAATATAAGCATATGCGTGCATGTATAGCAGCTGAACACTACATTTCAAGGTGAGAGATAATAATTAGGGAGTCTAGACATCTATTGCATGTCATCATTCTGTGGCCGCATGAATCTAAGGCATCACTCTCGCAATAGACTGCTGATGACGGGCATATTGTGGTTCGAATCACGGCTGGGTGTATTTTTTGTTTTTTAATTCAACTCTCCCTCCATACAAATGCTTATACACTTCCTATAAATTCAACCTTACTTATAACTAGACCATTATCGTGATTATTAAATAGGCTTATAACCCGGAAGGGTAGTAAGACGAGGCGATAAAAGTTAATAAATAAAAAATATCGCATGTTATTGCATAGTCCACAAAGGAAAGCCGACATAATCTGTCAATCAATACGCACGGAGATTAGACTCATCACTTGGTTCTATAGTGGTCAAGGGCACAAAGCTCGATTCAGATGTTTGCTGAAAATAGACAGCAGAATACGCTAGAGTCGTGCAGAAGCTTACACGCAAGCAGAAACTATATTGATGTCTGATGCTTTGCAACATAATCAGGAAACAGCCGATTACCAAAAAAACCAACTTAATTTTCTAGTGGATAAACAGATATTTAAGATTAACATATCATAATGATCCTACACCTCAGCTCAGTCCATAGCGTGATTATCTACTGAGTTAAGGGTCTCGGGTTAGATTCCCGGCTTGGCCAAAAAATGTATCATTGATGAAATGTGGGTTTACCCGTTCACAGTGATGAATTAACGGCCGGGAACTGGATGTTGTGTCTGTCCTAGTCGTAAGTAGATTATAAGCCATATGAAGCTACGGAAAGCCTAGCAAGCCGTTAGTGGAAAATATATGGTTTGAATAAAAAAACTGACCCAGGCCACAGGTTGGAAACAGTAATTGATGTAAGACAATCATCACAGATGTTTTCAAATGATTGTTTTATGTGGTGAGACAAATCAACACAATACGAGAATGACACACAAGCTTCCCAATAAAGAAAGTTATTTTAAAACCATTTCACAATAGTAAATGATGCTGTATAACAGTATCTCGCTTTGAAGGCGCATGCGCGTTGATTGAATCGCTTGGTTTTGAAATTCGATTGGGTCTCCCAAGCAGAGGTTGTCACACCGAAAGGTGAAAGTTGAAGTTATTTCAAGTCACGCCAAGTGGATTAGGCCGTTGAGACTGAATTCTTGTGATTGGTTTAAAGCTCGTCATGTGATTACGTTTCTGCTCTTGTTTTTCAGCGAACGAATAAGTTCACAGTTAGACGCTACTTTCAATGTGGTTGAATTCAGAGGAACTTCAGTTTCTATCTGAATTTAATTAAAGAACTCGAACTTTTACAAAGAATCACTTGATAATAGAGTATTAATTGTACTGTTAATATTAATTAAAACACTTTCAATCATGTGAAAAATGAAAATTAGTACTAGGTGAGTTCAACCCAGATCCTTGGGCTTTGTGGACCAATTTATATACCTCTGAGCTATCGTAGTAAACATAAATCAAACAGAGAGTACAGTCGAGTACGCTTCACTGCAGCAATCACGGCGCAGCATTGCATTCTTGCCATTTTTTTTATATACTTATCCTAAAGCCATAGATTAATTAGAGCTAGTTGCGGATAGCAATGAAATAACCCTCATCGGTGCGCCTGCGGACCAAACGTCAAACTCTTATAGTCTGATATGCAGGTGATAGGAATGTTGAGGTTTGAATCTTGTCATATTGTACTCAAGGTGGTTTCTTATAAATGCTTCCCTTTCACACAGATGCAGGTATTGCACATTTCCTCTTAATTATATCACCCGCATCTCTATCCCATTAGTGTATTAAATGCAGATAGCCCTGACGGGTAGTAAGACACCGTGAGAAATATACAGTAATAATAAAATTAAAGACGTGGCCTTCTTGGTGAATTCGAAGCTCTCACCCGCCTCGGTGGCGTAGTTGTCTAACGCGCTAGTCGTGTTGAGCTCGACTGCCGAGGACGGGGAAATTGAGGTTCGAATCTCGGTCGGGTGAACTGGGGGTGGTTTTTCCTAAATGGTTTTCCACTCCCAATTCCTAATCCATTAGCGTAATTAGTACTTAAGCGTATAACCCGAACGGTTAGTAAGACGCGATGCTAAAATAATAATAATAATAATAATAATAATAATAATAATAATAATAATAATAATAATAATAAATCGAAGCTCTCCTGTAAGGCGGGTTGCTTCTTAACTTGACACAATTCAGGTGGGGGTTGGAAGGGGAAGCGAGGAAAAGCCAGTATTTGTTCCAGTTTTTATGGTAAAAACATTTTTTTTAGGTCAAAATAAATCAAATATTACTTCAGTACAAACATGGAATTTAATTTTATTCACATGGTGACCTCTAAATTTCTTGAATATCTTTCAAGGATGTCCTAGAATTTAATGATAACTTTTTCTCTTCATTTAAAAAGTTTGTCTTCTAATGGCGCTATGCTCATGGCACATATTCAACAACTGTTGATATCAACATGTGAAGAAAATTAAACTCTATGTTTGTACTGGAGCAATATTTTATTTATTTTGGTAAAAAAAAAGTTTTGCTATATAATCTGCAAATATACTGGTCTTTTCTCACGTCTCCTTCCATCCCACCCTAAGCTCCATTAGCACGATATTACACATAGACACCAATGTGCCAAATCGACAGATAAGGAACAATATGGACATCTCACCCTACGAGGTCTTTTGTTTATCTGCTGACTAGAACACACACTCACTCAACTATTTGTGGCTGAACAACATTAAACTTGCATTTAAAAAAAATATATTTTTCCTGTCCCTATCCTAGATAGACAAATGCTTTCACGACCTATTTTTTTAATCTACATCCTGGAAGGAAGAATTCTTCCGAGTACTTACGTTGATGAACCCTATGAAGCCTATATTTCAGATGATTACATGAACATGGGCGATTCTATATTGACCTTGGCGTAGTTGGCTAACGTGCTAGTCGTGTTGAGCTCGACCGCCGAGGACGGGGAGATCGAGGTTCGAATCTCGGTCGGGTGAACTGAGGGTGGTTTTTCCTAAATGGTTTTCCACTCTCCCTCCACGCAAATGCGGGTTCACTTCCTCTAAATTCAACCCTCCCAATTCCTAATCCATTAGAGTAATTAGTATTTAAGCGTATAACCCGAACGGGTAGTAAGACGCGGTGCTAAATATTATTATATTATTATATTGACCTGCCGCTACAGTACAGGTAGGGAATGTCATTAAAATATTTGACGTGGTAGGTGTACGTAGGTATGCGCCGTGTATTCTGCAACCCACTTTCCTCTGGTGCATGCGGCTAGTATCCAGCAGGATAAACGCTTGGATATAATATATCTACTGATACGGTGTAGCTACAGTAGCCCCATGACTTATTTGGTACTGACTGACAGCTCACAGCTGACTTCTGACAGTCAACATCTATGTATATACCTAAATTTTGACTGTCAGAAGTGACAGCTGATAAACACATGTTTTTGCATATCATATGGTTCGGCGTAGGGATACATAATTTGGTCTGGTTACTTTTCAAAGCCGTCAGCTGTCAGTTGTGAGCTGTCAGTCAGCACTAAAGAAGTCATGGGGCTACTGTAGCAATTTGGTATTTTTGCACATTACTCGAGATTTTTAAAAACTGCAATTCGTGCTATTTCATCACCTCTTTCCCGTTTGGACTTTAATTTCGCGTTTACAGATTCTTAACACGTCTGGACTAATAGGAGAGGGGAATCTTAGAACTCTTGACTACACAGTAGTCACTTCCTGCCATTATGAGGGAGGGTCGATAGCACAAATTTGCTTGTTTGCTTTGAAATATACAGATTTTCATGCCCACATTAACTTCCAAGTTGCCTCAAAATCCTACTCGATTAAGATAAAGCTGGTGCCCAAACTAGCTCTCACTTTACTTTAGACTCTCACTCAAGTTGGTATTAAATTACTACAAAATGGCGCCAAAGCTAGCTCTCACATTATCTCATACTCTCACTCACGCTAGCTGTTAAATTTCAATAAAATCACCCCAAAATTATCTCTCACATTATCTCATACTCTCACTCACGCTAGCTGTTAAATTTCAAAAAAATTTCCCCAAAATTAGCTCCCACATCATCTTAGACTCTCACTCTAGCTCTAAATTACCTCAAACTCGCTCCCACATTAGGCCCCCATCATTTATAGTCGCTCCTCCATTAGCTCCCCTAGTAGAGCCAGTAGCTCCCTACGGTTAGCCTGAGAGTGAAATATTATTCGGGTGTCACATCACGAGGGGTTCGTTTTTGAATAACTTCCCAAACACTAGGAGCAGGCAATTTGTTCTTCATCTGTCAACTGGCCGAGAAGTGTCAATGGGAGGGAGGGACCCGGGGGGGGGGGGGATTTCAAGCTAACACTCGAACCCCTGTGTGTTATGTTCACAACGATTTGTGGCTTGGTGTCACGTGGGGGGGAGGGGAGGCCTGATTTGAGGCACGGGCCCGCACAGGGGTAGACAACTATTCCAGTGTTCAGTAAGTACCTTTTCAAGATAAAACCATTAAATCATTAAAAACATTAATGTGAAAAGCAAACAATGAAATTGGTTTCCACGTTTTATAGAGCATGAGCATAAGATAAAACAGTCTAATTTTTATAGGAAAGGCCTTATCTGAGAGGTAGAGAAGTCACTATTTCTACTTTCATGTATTCAGACGTCAAGTTTGGTGATCTGCAGTTGTAACTTTTGATACATATTGATAATGTCTAAAAAAAAATAGTACAATTTTTCAATTTTGTCTGCAAAATAATTTGTTTGTAATGTTTGAACGTCCCTTTCTAATAAAATCAGATTGCATCAAAGATTTAAGTTTTTCTCATGGTGTGGATTTAATTATTTATAAGCTTATGTAAATTATCTTTTTAAATTTTTCTGTAAATAACTTATCATAATGTAGACTTTTTGACTTAAGCATTAAAAGCGATTGCTTTAAATTTTATTTAAAAAATTAATATGCAATTCTCACATTTATCATGGTTAGATAATAAAAAAGACTAATCTATAATGATTTTAATCATTTATCTTATTTTTAGAAATTTAGTGTCTAAAATGTATAGATGTATTCCTAAATTTAGTTCACTGCTTTTATAATAATCACACTTAAATTTATCTTAATTTAATTGATTAAAATACTTATAAATTAATTTAATTAATTTTTGAAATTTATTGTGTATTCCTAAATTTAGCTCACTACTTTTAAAACCTAAACCTGACCTGAATTACGTTGTATTCAAAGAAATATTTTCTTTGTCATATTACAAGAAGCACCTTTTTTTTAAAAAAAAGATAATCAACTGTACATTCCAATTATTAGTATAGCAATAGCCTTTTATAAAATACAAACATATTTTTTTGAGTTCAACATTGATAACATTTTATTATACCAATAAGCCCTTGCGAAAATTTCGCACATTCAACCTTCCCTCCTCCCCCCATAAAAAAAAAGATTTAGTCTTTTGTTGGGTTGTTGAAATTAATTACTTAGCGAAGTGTATACACAAAATAGCAAAGAGAGCTTATTTTCGGTAATTGATAAAAAAAATATTGTTAGGTTTTACTTTTAACTTAAATTTCAAACAAACAATGCGTTTTAACGTAAATTGAGTATGCTATGTCAGAAGTCGGTAAAAAATACTATCAACTGATACTTTATTCATTGCTGTAGGCTTTGTATTAATTGAGAAAAAAGGATGTTGACAACAGAAATAATATGTAGGATTATCGGTGTTGGAGGAATTGATAATATCAATCAAAAGTGACAGATTCAGATCACATGTCTTAACGTATAAATACGTGAAAATATATGTAATAACTTTTTTCGCTCGTCCTATAAATATTGAAATGTATCTATAACGTATCAAACTATTAAAATACATTAAGATGTATATTTAACGTATGTTATAATCGATACAAATATATTTTTATAAAACACAATATCCACTTCAGTGGCTGAATGGTCTAAGTCAAAGCGTCAATCTTGTGTTAGACTGGCCTGCTGATATCGGGGAGGTCAGGACTGCTATCCCAGGCGGGTCTGCTGAGGTTATTTTTTCTAACTGGTCTCCCATTCTCCTTCCACGGAAATGCGGGTATATTACCTATTCCATTAGCGTAAATTTTTGTAAGAATCGAGGATAAAAAAAAAAATATTATAATATTTTGAATCAAGCAGCCTTCATCACGGACAGTTAAATTTGTTTAAAAACTCTTACACGAGTATAATTACTTATATGACGGTAGAGTCATTACCCATTTATGTCCTCTTTTAAAAATAAATGTAAGACATCAGGATTATTAAGGATTGTGATCTATATTTTATTTGTGTCCATTTCAAGTGAAAAAAGGACAACCCCTATCCATCTGTTCGATACCGTTAGATAATAATCCTTTGCCTTCAGTGACAAGCACTCTATCCATGCGACCAGCACTCTCAGTATAATGAAGATTGAAATATTATACATCCACAATGCCTAAACTCATATTCACACCTGAATACTTTGATCAATATAATGGATATTGTAATAACTCCTTACAACCATAACCACGAAATCAGGTTTACTTACTTACTAAATGGTCATTAGAAACTCGAAAGTTCATTGCCACACTTAACAAAAGTACGTCACCTATCCTTATCTTGAATTAGTTCTATCCAGTCCACCCTCATTAGACACCATCCCTATTTTGAGCTAGTTGTATCCAGTCTACCTAGTTACATCCTATCCCTATCTTGAGCTAATTATATCCCGTCCACCTAGTCACATCCTATCCCTATCTTGAGGTAGTTCTATTCAGTCATCTAGCTACATCCTATCCCTATCTTGAGCTAATTATATCCATACACCTAGTCACATCCTATCCCTATCTTGAGCTAATTATATCCCGTACACCTAGTCACATCCTATTCATATCTTGAGTAGTTTTATCCAGTGCATTAGTTACATCCTATTTCATCTTGAGCTAATTATATCAGTCCACTATCTGAGTAGTTCTATCCAGTGCATCTAATTACATCGTATACCTATCTTGAGCTAGTTCTATTCAGTTGACCTCATAACACCTTATGCCTATTTTTATCTAGTTCTATCCAGTTTACCTCATTACACCCTATTTATTTCAGGTCCATTCTAATGTTATCCTCCCATATGCGTCTAGGTCTTCCCACTGGTCTCTTCCCATCGGTTTTGCCAGATCAGTACCCTGAACATGGTTATAGATTCCTGCATTGGTGCTGCATGTCCTACCCAACGTAATATACGAGACTTTATTATCCTAGCAATGTATGTGATGAGTACAGGTTATGTAATTCACCATTATGCAATTTCCTCCATTCCCAGTATCTTCATAACTTTTTGGAGCAACTATCTTCTTAAGTACCTTGTTTTTCAATGCCTTAAGTTTCTTTTTTCATGTAAGGTAAGAGTCAAGAGACGATGTTTCACACCCATGAGAACCAGTAAAATTATTGTTTTATAGATACTGATATATTATATTCATAACATTTATTGATATATAATTAAGTTATTTGAAAGGGTAAGGGAAATATTAAAAACAATATTTAAGTTGAACATGTAACTGTTATAGTTTAATTGATTTTGCTTAACATTTATTCCATGGCAAGTTCGTAGTCCCTATTCCCTCTTTTCAATATTGGTGATTTGTTTTAAAATCATTTTATAAAACGATAAATTAATATTATTTAGTTTGTAAAGAATTATATTCACAGTATCTATCTTTAATCTGCGCTTATATAAAATGTTATCACTTCATTGAGATTATCATGGAGTTTCGCGGATGTGTCCACTCAGGGCTCTAGATAATTCTAGCTGCTGGAGATTCTTAAGTTATTCAACAGTCAAGCATTTAATACGCAGTTTTAACAAATGTAACTATAAATTGTGAGCTATAAATAGTGACTAATTATTTAAAATCATTACAGTTCATGAGTATATATAGGATTTGGTTCAAAACTGCTTTCTGGGGTCTATTTTACCTGATAAATAATAATGTATATTTAGTTTTCTAAAATAAGTTAATTTAAAAGTAGTTGACTTGTGACAAAAATGTTTGAAGATGGCCTTGAAGAATTAAGACGAAACAGATATCTGGGTAAATGTTTTTTACGATAAATAAAAATACATTTTTATTTTTACAAATAAAAATTATTTGAGGGTGGCTTAGCTTAGTTGAAATAAAAGGGACATGTTTAGAACCAATAGTATACACTATAGTGTTTGCATTTTACAATTGAATTACCGGGACGTAATTAATTTTTTCCAAGCATCTTGTATTACTACCCGTTCAGGCTATACCCTTATGTACTAACTATGCTAATGATTTAGAAGATTAGGGAGGATATATTTATAAGAAGTGTACCCGAATTTGCGTGGAGGAAAAGTGGAGAATAGTTTTGGGAAAACCGCCCTCAGTACACCCGATCGAGATTCGAACCTCGATCTCCCCGTTATTGGCAGTCTAGTCTACTCCAACAGTAGCGCGTAGGACTACGCGGCCACCAAAACGGGTTTGTGTTCTTTTGATATATTCCAAAGCAGGTACATAAATTCGGCCTGTGCGCTTTCAGTAGCTGTTGCGAATACAATGAAATTCAAGAGGTGGGTATAGACAGTAATGGTACAATAGGCCTACTATTTATAAATATAGGAGCATATTTGTGGAAAGTAAGAGAGAGCTAGGAAGATTAGTGACAATCCAGTATGACACTCTAATAAGAATGTCTGGGCCCATACACGCTAGTGCATTTATCCAAGCAACCTTACTCGTCCTTATACCTTATATTTAATTGTTAATATCATTTAACAACCGCCTCGGTGGCGTAGTTAGTTAATGCCGGGATCACGATCAACTTAACGTAACGTTTAGTCTACTTAAAGTTAACTTAAAGTTAACTTAACATATATGTGATCACGATTAACGTAGCTTAACATAACAACTCGAGCCAAACATCTTTATTCTCGAGTATGATCTGTGATTTGTACTAGTTTTACAGTGATGATCTGTGAATGTTTACAGTTTTCAATCGATATAATAAATATATATTACAAAACTTTTTTGGATAAATTTAGCTTTCCTATTTTAGTTTAATTATTTTGTTTCAATGTCTGATCACTAGAACTTACGCTAAAGAGTAAACATTGGTCATAGTACAAACAAATGAATTACTAAATAGCCCTGTTTACGTCACTCGCATAATGATTGGCTGGCAAGATCACGTGATACCCTTTAAGTAACGTTCACTTAAAGTAAAAGACCTCCCAGGACATCTCTTACGTTAAGTTAACTGCAATGCAAGTCAACGTTAAGTTAACTGCATCGTGATCGCTTCTATTTAAACACATGAGGAGATCCTTTACGTTAAGTTACGTTAAGTTAACTTTAAGTTAACGTTAAGTTGATCGTGATCCCGGCATAGCGTGTTATTCGTGTAGAGTTAGACTGTTGAGGACGGGGAGATGAAGTTAGAATCTCGGTCAAGTGAACTGAGGGTGTTTATTCCTAAATGGTTTACCACTCTCCCTCCACGCAAATGCGGGTCCACTTTCTATAAACTCAATCTTCTCAATTCCTGGTTCATTAGTGTAATTAATACATAACCGTATAGATCGAATGGGTAGTAGCACGTGGTGCTGAATAAATAAATTAAAAAATATATCACTTAAGTTAAAATAAGATCTTAAAAACATTTATTCCAACCCTGGTTACACCCTTAGTGACGGGAACTGTGCTAAACTGTTATAAGTGTGACTTTGGTCGGGTGGTATGTCTTTGTTCAGAGGGAGTTCACGAGTGAGAGGTGGGGTGTTAAGAATACTATGGCCTAAGATCGAGGGGTGGGGGTAATTACCCAGGTGTGTTGACAGTTGAATGTCGCGCTGGACAATACTTGACGTCACTTCCGCTAGGAGCAGCGTTGGCGCGTGCCTCTACCCTCTGACCATTATTGGGAGGAGGGTGAGAAATATACATTGGGAAACAACTTTCATCTGGATCGTACGTGCTATGAAAAGAAACAGGAAGTAGAATTGGACGATGTCAAATATGGACCTTTAGACACAATTTTAAATGGTTGTTTTCATGAAATAAACGTCAAAATTGTCTCGTCACGTGGTCGGTGACAAATATGTCGAGGATAGAACCCCAGATGATTTTTTTTCCCTTAATGATTTATCTAACTATCTCCACGCAAATGTAGGTACATTTAATCTATGTTTTACCTTAGTTTTCCATAAACTATCGATGTAGGTAAATGCAAATAGTCCGAATGGCCATAAAGATAAGATGGGGGCAAAATATTTCCATAGGGCCTGTGAAGATAAAAAAGATATTCACTTAAAATAACTTACTTAAAATAAACTTTTCTTTAAAAAAAAGTTTGTATTAAGATATAACTCATCAACAAACTTAACCTAAAACGCCACAATTATTACTTTTTATATGGATGTTTAATGTTATGAACTTATTATACCAACATATGACTTATAAAATAGCCTACTTCTAAAAATGACATAACACCTATTCACATAAAATTATTATCTACACAGTGAAAGGAAAATCTCCAATTTCATAAATTATAAATTTTTCGAACGTATCGAGAATCGAATCAATATTTCTTAGCTCAGTATACAGGTTTGTTATCAACTGAATTATAAAGTTAGACGAAATACTCTAAATATCCGGGTAGCATGAAGAACACAACATAAACATATTATAAATTATTTCAGGAGTTACATAGGATCGATCCAAGTTTGTTCATATCTGTAGTCGACAACTCAAACTATTAAGAATCGTGTACAGACTACGCCAAATGTTTTAAACATTGAGTATTAATTGAAATTAATTATTCAAAGCTACTTCCTCAAATTTATAGAATTTGAATATAAATTTAGTATGTTAGCTTTGTAGGTGTATATCGAGCTATTTTATTTATATTTCGATTATATTTCGAGAGATAATTAAACAGGTGATTTAAAAAACTCAACACACTAATTGTGTTACATTTATTAAAAGTGATACAGAACTTAATGGCCGGAGTTAAGAGAGATATTTACAAGTCTGGCTAACTGATAAAGGCTCGATTAGGCCTACAACAGCCTGCATTGGAAATTATGATGTTGGAATGTCATCCTTTATCTATACGAGACACTCGGCTAATTTTTTAATTCCCCTTCTTCACCTCACTTAAAATTTAATATTTCATCAAAGTTCCCAGAAAGAATATCTAGCAAGGTAATATTCAATGTTTATTGGCATAACTCTGATTGAGAAGTCTAGAGTTAAACTCTGATAAATAAACAAACATATTGCCTACTAGAAATATTATTTTATCCATTATATTTTTCATTTTTAGTATAAACGTAAACTTTTATAAGCAATAAAAATTGATTTGAAATTAATTTTGTAATAAATTAATTTTTAACGAAAACCCATACAAGGCGCATTTTCAACTGCGCATAGAGGAATGGATTTGGAACAAAAGAAATGATCATGCGCAAGCAATTATTACATCCAGGACTAATAAACGAAATATGAAACATTTCAAATTTCTAGCTACTTGTGATTATTACGTTTTCTTAGAGGGTGAATAAAATAACGGAGGCATATTTTGGGGAAATAGCCTACTAAAACGTCAATTTTAATTTTTTTTTCTCTCTAATTGTTACTGTAATTTTAATATAATGACATGAGTGTTGAGACCATTAAACTATTTTTTCAAAAATTTTTTATTTGAATGTTGTTATTTTTAAATCATGTATGTCAAAGTGTTATTTCTAATTTAAAAAACAGTATTTTCATTTTTTAAACTTTTTTAAATAGTGTTTAAAATTTATAAAAAATTAATATCATTCTTATTTTAAGAACATGTGTTGTTTTCATATATTTTTAAAATAACATATTTTAAAGATGTGGTTTTACATTTTATGTTTGTTTTTACTGGTGAACTTTTAAAAATACTATTTTACTTTTAAAATATACAAATATTTACTCTATACATTTTAAAATTATGAATATACTTGAACTCGACTCAAACTCAGGAGCTTTTAGAAATACTAGGCTAGAGTTCAATTCGAATAATAAAAAAAACAAGCTCGTGAAACCCTACTTTATACTAACTACGCTAAAATATATTTGGGATGAGAAAGATTTAGTTTATATGAAGTGCAACCAAATTTGCACTATCGGAGGGTGGAAAACCATTTAGGAATAACTATCCTAAGTCAATTTGACTGAGATTCAAATCTATTGTGATAGTGACGACTTAGACCATAGGGCCACCGAAACGGGTTAGTGAAGGATTTTTAATGTAGTTCCATTGTTTGCCTTACATATATTTCTTTACTTTACAACATTATGATATTCGATATAAAAAATTATATTAATAATCATGCTCAGATGGACACTTTGACAAAGGCACCAGTCTCACTGTGGAGTGACAGTGATGGGAATATCAAGGTTCAGATCTTGGTTGGGTATACTGAAGTGATTCCCATAAATGGATTTCCACTCTATTTTTACGCAAATGCAGGTACATATAATTTAAATTATATTTTCTCTCCACTAGTGTAAATAAACGGATGGCTAGGATTGGAATACCAAATATTGTGGCAAAATATCACACTTTAGTATGTTTTTAATCCTCTATCTTTAGCTTAACATCGTGCATCACATGTCAATCAACTCGCTGATACAGTCAGCTGGAAATAGTAAAGTTACACGAACACCATTTCACGTGGATCATTTCTGATTAAACATTAATGGAGATAAAGACTTCATAGATTTCCTAATACTAAATAGTGATGAAATATTAAATGATAAAACTACCGATGACAGGATTAAATTATGTTTAAGAACATCACTGGCTCCACATCTTTATAACCACTATCATCACATCATCTCATTACGGGTACGCGTAGACAACCTCCATAGCTGTAGCCTGGTCAGCGTTATGTACAGTAAGTACCACTAGAGCGGTGAATGGTCAAATATTCCACACACACAAAAAAAAAAAAAAAGAGATTGGCGTTCAAATTCTGGTATGGTGTACTCAAGCTGGTTTTTCCAAATATATAATTCACTCTCCCTCCATGCAAGTACACTTCCCCTAAATTCCTTATCCTTAGTTCATTAGTGTAGTAGGTACATATGCTTATAACCTGAACAGGTAATAATACACCATAATTATCACAAAAGATACTTAGGAGCAAATAAAATTCAAGAATTACTCCCTATTTTTTTTGCAGGAATTTTAAACTATTATTTACAGCAAGGGTATGAGTAATAAGCTTTAAACCTTGATTCTGATTCACTTTCATAATTGATGCGCCATAAGCAGCGACCTTACACACATTGCACATATTTTATGAGAAAATTTAACATATTTTGAGAGTTAAAGTCGGTATACCAACCTCACTTGCAAGATTCCCCAAATAATGAACAGTTTCCAAATGTCATAATCTCAAATTATGTATCTCTACATCGTTTATATTAAGAAGAATCGAATTAATTAGTTACTTACGATGTTTCATTAAAAAGTCCGTGGGCGCACATAATCATGGGTCGGGCCACATGCGGCCCGCGGACTACTAGTTCGACATGCTTGGTATAAGGCGTCACTTACACCATAAACTAGACTGCCGATGACGGGGAGGCTGGGGCTTGAGTCTCGGTAGGGTAAACAGAGGGTAATATTCCCTAAATGGGTTTCCCCTCTGCCTCCACGCAAATGAAGGCATACTCTTCTAAATCCCACTTTCCTCAATCCTAACACATTAGTGTAATTATTTGATTTGCGTATAGCCCTTATTAGGGCACTTTGACTAAATAAAAATTTAGCATTCACCCAATACGGGCTTTCCTTAAGGTGCGACAGAAGGGAGCGCAAGTATTTTTACAGTTTTTATAGCATTACAATTTTTTTTGTCAAAATAAACCAAATATTTCTCCAGTAGCAACATAAGGTTTAGTTTTCTGCACATTCTAATATCAACAGATCTTGAATATCTGTCAAGGGCGTCCTGGAATGTTGTCAAAACTTTTTAAATAAAGAAAAATATTTTGACCAAATTTCAGGAGACCCTTGACAGATATTCAAGATCTGATGATATCAGCATGTGCAGAAAACTTAACCTATGTCGCTACTGGAGAAATATTTTATCTATTTTGGCCAAAAAAAATGAATGCTATAAAAACTGTAAAATTACTCGCGCTCCCTCTGCCGCACCTTAAGTTAAAGAGTGTGTTATTATAGACAACAGGTAGGCCTATAAACTCGGAACTCGATAATATTCTACCCTCCGCCTCCCCCTTACTACACCTGTATCGAACACAACCCCTCAGTAGCGTAAAGGCTCGGGTACAGGTTGCACGATGTACGATGCTATCACTGACCTAGCTCAATACAAGAGCACGCTCGCTTAATTCACTTCATAACAACTATAATGAGTGTTTAATGGCGCTCCCTTGTAGAGCTGCATTTTCTCGCCCCCCCCCCTCACTACCGCCTTTTCCTATTATAGTCATTCACATCGACTGAGCCAGGGTAATTGGTCGGTTCCGGACGCTAGTGCTGCCATCTGTCTTCCGAGTTTCAACTGTGAGACAAGCCTGATTGTCATATGTTTTTTGGCCTCAATCACCCCCTTGTTCGAGTTTACCCCGTATACGTTCAGATTGGAGATGGGTAAACATGTCATTATGGGATACTATATCACGTTTATCAACATGGCCGTCTGACACCTTAGATCAGTCGGTAGCGAGTCTGTTTACTGAGCTAAGGGTCCCGGGTTAGATTCCTGGCACGGCAGAAAAATGTATTATTGGTGAAATGTGGTTTTCACCTTTCACAGTAATGAATTAACGGCGGGGTTTGGATGTTGTGTTTTCTCTAGACTTAAGTTAGTTAGTAAGTTGTGTGCTTATCTAATCAATCAGTTCAGAAAGTTGCACGTTAAATACCTCAAATAAATGAAAATTAAATAAAAACCACATGGATTGTAATGGGCATCCATGAATACTTTGCCAAGGCTTCAGTAGTCTTGTTTGAAAGTAACTGGGAGTTTGGGGTTTGGATTCCAGCCAAGAACACTGAGAGTATTTTTTTTTTTTTTTTGCTAAAGGGTATTCCACTTTCCTTCCACACACTATAAAAATACCTGTAGGCCTACACAAAGATTTCTTCACCACAGCTTCTCACTACCTGATTGGTCTATCAACATAAGTACTAATTACGATAGTGTGCTAGGGATGAGTAAGGTTCAATTTAGTAGAAATGTACCTATATTCACGTTAAGGGTAAGTGAAAAATCATTTAGCATAAACAACACCACAACAAGTAACACACACGCACCACTAGAATTCAAACCTCGATCTCCCCATCATGGCAGGTCAGTCTATTGTGAGAGTCCTTGAACATTTATCATTTAAACGGTCTAATCCTACTAATAGGTTAATTACCCGCTTCGGTGGTCGCGTGGGTCTAATGTGCATTAGACTAGACTTACGACAATGGAAAGATCGAGGTTATAATCTCGGTCAGGTGTATTGAGGTTTTTTTTTTCCAAAATAGTTTTCCACTCTTCCTCCACGTAAATGCGGGTACACCTCCTGTTTATTTAACCTTCCTAATCCCTAAAACCATTATGTAGTGTAATTAGAACATAGGCCTATAATCCGAAAGCGTAATAAGACGCGGCGCTAAAAAAAAAGTGAATGCATTTAAGACGTAGCCTAGTGGTACCAATCACTAAACACCCCCCCCCCCCTTGAGACAACTCCAATAGATTAAAGAGATTACAATTACCTACTTAGATTAGTGTATTAAAATTAACATTTTCTACTTTTTTTAATCGTATGGCACACATGACCGGGAGGAACTTTGACATCCAGGTTTGGTCAACTGTATGTAGACTATTTTCTGCTCTGGTGACACAGAGCGTTACCCAGGGTACACCACAGGAGGTTGTTTACATGTACCCGTAATGAGATGATGTGATGATACAGTAGTTATTATGAGATGTGGAGCGTGTGAGTCTTAACCCAACTTGAGCCTAATTATCTAAACCCTGGTGACCTTTGGGATCATTCCCATGAGAGAAAAATAGCCAGCTGGGAATCGAACCCGAGACCCTTAGGCTCGTAACCAGGTACACTGACCACTACACCACGGGGCCAGTTATCCTCTATGTTTAACTGTGACTTTTCAATTTGATAACATTTTTAGTAACGATGGGGAAATAATTTCGACATTATCTTCCTACTTTATTATACAGGATGATCCAAAAGTCACGCAACCCAAAGAAAAAAATCCTTATATTTTGTGCCATCAATTCAGCATATTGTTGATTTATTCAGCACGCGTGATTCTGGAAAACTACGCACAGACGATTGTTGGCATTCCATATACGAATTGGCCTTAAAATAATGTTCCAAAATGAATACTAGCTTTGCTCGTGAAAAACTCATCTTACACTTTCAAATGTTGTAGCTCAACTGGTTAGAACTAGTGTACGTCTCAAGGTCACACGGCCTGCACAACACCAGGCCAACATTACAGTTTCGTCATACATATAAACAACATTTGATTTTCCATGTTCTTCTGCGAGAAATATCATTGGAAAAACAAGGTAGCGTGACTTTTGGATCATCCTATATTTTCATAGCAACACATAATTCATCATCGCCATAACTTCACACCCACGTCGATGTGATTTGTCGTTGACTGGTAGGCTGTGGTTTGATTCCAGACCTGTTTTACTAGGGGGGGTTTCTATCAAACGAATTTACAATATCCTTTTCTGAAAATAAGGGTATATTTCTTCTACATTCTAACTTCCTCATTACTACCACATTAATGTAGTTAAGGTGGAATGTAAGGAAACGTGAAGTTTTTAAAACAAAATACTTTTTTTGGTCAAAATAAATAAAATACTGCTTCAGTAAATATATTGAGTTTAGTTTTAAAGACATATCAACCTTCTTGAATATATTTCACAGGCATTGCGGAAATCGACAAGGAATTTTTATCTTAATTTAAAATTATTATTTTAATTTATTTGAGGTATTTAACGTGTACTTTCTGAACCGACTGATTATATCAGCACACGTGAATTTCTATGAGCGAAAGGGAAAGGTTCTACCAATTTTGCCGGGAGAGGTATTTTCACATACATTCCAGGGTTCTTTTACATGCTGCAATCGATATGGGACAGACTTCCTTACTTCCACTCCAAAGGAAGTTGTGATACGGTTTTTTATTGCTTAGTAAAAATCCATCAACCCCCCCCCCCCCCCCGGTTGGATTTGAACCCACGAACATCAGGTCTTGAAGCCAGAACTTTACCACAAAAACTCCGAGACAAACTTCATCAAAAAGGTTTATGTTCAAATACCACTATGCTTTCGTCAAATTTCCAAGAACTATTGAGATTACCACTTATATAAAACCAAGTTTAATCAATATTCTTTTTATTTTAACAAAAAAAAAAAAAGGATTTTGTCTATTCTTACTGCAAAAATGCATAGCTACGTTCCGTTTCATCAAGAACGGATCCACCACTGAAGTATTTCCCACATGTTTCGTCACACGTCTCATGCATTTATTGTATTGTTTTTCCACTACCAATTGGCCAAGGGATCTAAGGTGTTAGATTCACGACGACCTTAATATCTTTCAGCAAAAAAACCCAAAGGTTTGAGCCCTCCGCAAAGGATTTTATCTGTGATTATCCAACTCTTCCTTCAAGCTAATGCTGAATCATTCCTGTAATATTGTATCCCATAAGACTACACTTGGCGGTGAGCTCCGAAATATTTGTATGTCATTCATTACTACACCATTAAAAGAGTACAGTCTCACCCCTGAGGATTATAGACGTCATCACCCAATGATCTGAAGCTTAACTCAGGCCAAAAACAATAAAATTAATAATATCATATTCTGAAAATTGAAAAATGACACCTGGACACGGGAATCGAACCCGGGACCTTTGGCTCAGAATATGATATCTAGATGGAGTAATTCCCATTAAAAGCATAAATTAAAAGATTTGGCTATTTAATTCTTAAAATTAATAATACAAACATATTTTCCCATAATACAGACCAATTTTCATATAAATAGCATTATAGGAAATACACAAAATCACCTATTTTTGCAACCAATTTTGATAATATTTTACTATTCATTTATATGGTTATTTCACAGGTGTTAATAATTTCTATCGAAAGCTACAGTTGCAAGTAACATTACTTGACGTGTGGAATACCTGAAAGTAGGTATAGTGACTATATTTTCTATCTGCCAGATATAGTTCCTCCTAAGAAAATCGGACCATACATATTATGCACTACTCATAACAATATTTACAATACTTACAATATTAACGTTCTCATTTCCAACAGTTAATTCATTACTAATAAACTTTCGAATAGTAATTATTTATTCCCATGATCTGCTTCATACTATCCGTTGGGTTTGTCCACATATTTTAACTAATAGGGTTGGAATGAATAAGATATAATTTAGAAGAAATGCACCTGCGTTTTCTAGAAAATAATGCGAGGAAACCATTTATTAATAACGCTCTTCATCACACTTAGCGAAGATTCGTACCCCAACGGCAAAACAGACGATATTAGACTTTTGACTTTGTTTCCGTGACCAACATTATATGTAGCTTTTTTAAAATTATGTGTTTGGTTTGAAATTATGTCTATAGTCAGTTCACGGTAACATTATCTTTTTCTGAAAGAATATACATAACTAAAAAACAGTTCTGGTTTCATCCACCTCGTAAACATGCTTTGATAAAGCTTGATTTTCATACGAAGGGCCTTATTCGACAGTTAAAAAAGTTACTCGATCTATTTTCACGTATTTATACGTCAAGTACTGTGATCTGCACCTCTCACTTTTGATAAAGTTTATTGATCTCTACAAAATAGCACTAATACTATAGTAAAATAATTGATTAAATAACAAAGCTATTATATGTTAATTACGATTATGTCATATTCAGTTTATTGAAAAATGACACTTGGAAAAGTGAATAGAACCCAGCATCTTTGGCTTGGTACACCAATTCTTTCTCTATCCACTGAGCTATCCAGGAATCGTCCCGTGACCTGGGTCACTCTCCACTCATATTTTAAGGCAGAGTCTGTGATGGACCCTGCTTATGGGACGATTCCTGGATAGCTCAGTGGGTAGAACATTGGCGTACTGAGCCAAAGGTACCGGGTTCGATTCCCGTATCCAGGTTTCATTTTCCAATTTAATTAATACTATATAATAAAATGTTATTAATGTTGACAGGGAAAAATATGTGTGTATTCTCTAAATACTCATTCCTATGAAAGTGTGAATGCACATTCATTGTCAAAGTGGTTAAACCTATTTGTGAGGTAAATGTGTATGGAACTATTTCTGGGTCTATTTTTAACAGCCATAAAAAGCCAAAGTTATCGCGAATCCACTATATTCAAACAGTTGTACTGTACATTAATGTAAATATGGCGTGATTCGTTCAGTTGATTGCTGCGACAATGCTTACACGAGAAAAAGATAAAATAAAAACATAGAGAAAATAGAGTAGACGGGGATATGAAGATAAGAGAAGGGGAATACAACGGAGCTACAATAGAGAGAGAGAGAGAAAGAAAGAAAGGGATAGAGAGTAAGCTTAGTGACATTAACAGCTTTAATTGGTCGTCTTAATTGATCTGAAGGTCAGCCTGCCGTGGCGGCGTCTTTTTCGTCTTTAACTGATGTTTCATTTCTTATTATTATTTGTGTCATGTTGGTGGTGTTGGTGTGGATCACCAGTTTTCTCACTGGGTCACTATGACGTCATTATCACGACTCATTGGTCCGTGGGAAGGGGTTGTTTAGTTTATATTTTCACTCACTTTAAGATAATTCTATGTTTTGGACTTTTTTTTTTTACTGGTTTAATACAATCTTTTTTAAATGTAAGAAACTGCGTCAATCTGCTAAATCACATCCCGTCTTACCACTAGTTAAACTAAGGTTTATCCGCTCCGGTGGTTGAATGGTCTAAGGTGACCCCTCTCGCAACAAATATAACTTATGGTTACGAGGTGGTCGGGGTTCAAATCCCAGTCGGGTGTATTAAAGAGGGTTTTCCGAAATGGTTTCTCCCTCTCCCTTCACGCAAATGTGGGTGTACTTTTCCTCAAATTCAACCTAATTTATCCCTTAGCCAGCTTATATCTGAAAGCAGATAACAAGTAGCCTAATTAATTGTTATTAATAGTTCATAGTGGCATGTTTAGTGATTAATTAAAAAAAAACTTGTTCAAGCCTTTAAGGGGATGGTAGAACTCTAAGATACGGTTAAGACATTTAAAAATCTTGGATTATTTAATAAGTTGTTTGATATTTTTAAATATCCTTTTCAACAAAATGTAGGCGAAAATTAGTAACAGGTTTTTGACCAATTAAAAAGTTTAAATTTTTAGTTTCGAATTTTAAAAAATCAACGACGCTTTACGCCAGAAATTGCACTTATGAGATTAAATCAAAAGATTATAAACCTAGATCCAGCCTTCCTCTTGCAAATAAAGTTATGTTTTGATAGGATCAGTCCAAAACATTGTAAGATAATGTGGGATTGTTTTTTAGATCTTATGTATAGCCCGAATGGGAAGTGAGGTTTGTGAGGCAGTGACCACAAAAACACAGAGTTTGTAATGTTCAACATTTGTTTACATCTTGATCATTTTATGTCATACATATCTGTCTGGTCTAAACCCATATCTACACTAATACAAAATGGGTGAGTATGATTGCTTTAAGATCAAATGTGCCCGCAATTCCGTGGGAGGAGAGTGTAAACACCATTTTGGAGGAAAAAACATCTCAGTAGTCAGTAAACTTGGATGTAGTTCGAGCCCTGATCTCCCTAACACCAATAAAATATACCAGAGAGGCTGACGCCTTAATCTATGTACACACGGATGTGTGTTATGTCAGATAACACCTTTTGTTTTTTATAGCGGATGCTTTTGACCTTTGTTTTTACCTTAGACATATATTATTTATGAGATTAAAATGTCTTGTAAAATCTCAGCGAGCATATTTTGGTTCCTATTCAAGATCAAAGTTCACAATATTCATTGAATATGAATGTTATTTCTTTGAAAAAAATGATTTTGATTCAACTTTTATCTCAATAAAAGATTTTTTAATACAATAATATTAAACACCTTAAAAATTATCCTAAAATAACTTTTACATTTGCCATCAGAGTCTCACCGAAAAGATTGAACCCAGTTGGTTAAGAAAGGATTCAGTTGGGTCTTGTAGTATTTGTGAGTTTAGAGTTTGATGTATTCAGTTCATAACAAAACACTTTTATGGGCATAAAATATCTATAGGCCCTAATAAAAAAATTTAAAAAATCAATATTTTCTAATTTTAGCCAAAACATGAAACTATAAGTATCAAAAAAATCAAATTAAAAACAGCGTGCAATTGGATGAAACCATATTTTATTTTATGATCATTAGATATATTTCCTGATCCCATAATAATCTTGAATTTTTTATACAAATAAAAGCTATAATTTTACTACCACAACTTTACTTTTACTATGAAAGCTATAAAAATGTAAAATTTATTAAACTAATTTTTAATTTCTCTCTATCTTACAGGTAGAGAAAGTATGGTGATCGTCAAAAAAATCGAACTCGAGATTTTGATGAATTTTAACGTTTCATGACTCCCTGAATCCGAAAAAGTGTTTTTTGAATTTCCGTCTGTCTGTCTGTCTGTCTGTCTGTACCTCCAACTAGAGCCTAAAATATTTTACCGATTGAGCTGAAACTTGATATCTAGGGTTTTCATAGGGTTGCCCCGAGGCGTTTTTGGAATTGGATATCTACCCCTAAAATTAAGGGTAGTTTACTGAAGGGCGAAAAGAGAAAAATTTGGTTTTCTCAAAATCTGCTCAAACGATTTTGATTGAAATTCGTATCTAGGCGTTGATTAAGATTATAAATAAACTGGCTATTTTCATTTTCCTATGAAAATGATTTTTAGGGTACTTTACAGAAGCGTTAATTTCCGTATCTCCACAACTATTGGAGAAACTAAACAACTTATCATTGCAAAATTGTAGGACTATTAGAAATAAAAAACTTTTATTTGACATATATTTTTATAAAAGCAACAGTTTCTGAGATATTTGCAAATATATTAATACAATTTTGTGAGCTTTAGTTGTAAACATATACTACTTAAGTCTTAACGCAATAATTCTCCAATGCCATAGAGTAATTAAATATAAGTAAGTATCTAAAAAAAGTATGTTATTTTTTCTTAAGGCTCTTAGGAGAAATGTTTGCACAGCAATGATCTATCTCTATTTTAGACTCAATAGTCAATATTTACATTTTTTATTGGTCAAAATGTATAAATGAATAATTAAATATCAATACGATGACTTGAAGATCTGCAACACCTTATAAAATGTTAAGATTTTAACAAAAAATTGAAATTTTATTACGAAGTGTTGACCCTTGTGGAAGACATTAAACTATTTGAAATGCTCTTAGGTGGACAAAGATGCGCCTCTTTTCTCATTGATTCTATATCATTGTATATTATTTTATGCGTGTTCTTATGTGGAGTGGTGATGATACAATGTACATTATTCCGTTCAGAAATCTTACGAGTTTATAGAAAGAGAGAGAAAGTCTGTGCGGTGCGGCGTACCATTTATTTTGTAGGCTCTGGAACCTGGAAGTGAATCATTTATCTACACTCCCCATAGTAATGTAAATAATCTTATACTTTTCTAAGAAACTTGACAATATTACATGCACTAATTCTTAGCTCATTATTATTTTAATAGTGTCCTGGAGTTATACACTTAAGTTATAAAACATTATTTTTAATTCAATCCAAATTAATTGAAAAATAGTCTATTTTGAACAAACCGTTATAGGCTTACGTACTGTATATGGACACTCCAAACTAGTCGGCCTACACCTTAACAATAATACAGAGCTTAAGAACCTGTAGTTTATTTTAGTGATATGTCGTACAGTTTCTGTAAATATTGTAACTACAATTGCATGAAGAATACAGGCAAATAATTTATTTCCATCTCCTCTTCATAAAACCTTTGAATTTCACTCAATTATGTATTTCGTCCAATTTTTTAGTTTTAAATTATTTACTAAGATCCCTGATGTAAAAGAGGTCACTAAAACTTGGAAAAGTTCTTTTACACATGTTTATTAGATCTGTATGTTAGTAATACCTCAAATATATTGTAAAGACCCTGTTATGGGCATTTATTTGAAAGCCATGGATTAAGTGTATTTTATTTTTGTTAATTTTTTATGACTAAAGAACAGTATGTAAATTTCCTTTCATGCTTTGTCCACGAATGACTAGTCAAATTTGAAGGATATTATATTCGTACAATATTCTAAATTCAAGATAAATCTTTATTATTAATATCATTTTAGTTAATTATTATTTATTTTAATGTGTTTTAAGCCCATAATTTATTTTCAAAAGTAACTTTAAATATAATAAGAATCGCACCCTCCTTTGTTCAAGGTTTTCTTCCGTTCAATGTTATACGGTAATGACTCAGCCAGGTTTTAGTTCAAATAGATATTAGACAACCAATAAGAAGCTAGCTTTCAAAACTTCAGCCAATCAAGAGCTCTCTTATTGGTTGGTGTATACCATCGAGAGAGGGAAAGGGGTAAGAGGAGCTGGCAGAGCTTCTACGAGTCACTTCGCATCGGTTTGCCAAACAAGGAGGAACTAGAGTGTTGAAATATTGAATTTGTAATTATAAAAGTGTGGATTAACTGAATAAATAATATATAAATAGTGAAACCAACCAACTTAAAGAATTATTAAACTAAATTTCTAAAAATAGAGAACTAATATAAGTGAATCCTATACAGGATGAGGTACATAATCGTGTTTATCACCCAGCCGTGTGGTAGAAACTACGAATCACGAAATTTGGCACCCCAAGAAGGAGGAGTAGGGCGAGAAAGATACGCTTCATGATAATTTAATACGATACAATCGTGCATACTTTATAAAAAAAATCCAGGAAAGAACTTTATTTTGACAATCCAATGAAACAATCTTTAAAAATAAATTTTGAACAAAATTGTTACACCCCTTTCAAAAAATTTCAAATTTTCCATCAGATTCAGTATTTTATTGGTCTAAGGCATCATTCTCGCTCTAATTTGGCCCGATGATGATGGGGAGATTTGTGTTCGAATCCCGGTTGGTTCTACTTAGAGGTATTTTCCTAGATGGTTTAGATTATATCTAAAATTCCTCCTTCCCCATCACTATACAGTTAGAGTAATTATCATATATGCATATAACCTAAACAGTTTTAAGCGGTGATGGAAAAAAAATCAAATTTTATATAGTAAATTATTTTTAAATGAGATCCATATAAATTTTTTTTAAGAAAATGTAAACTAAATTTTTGTTTAACATGCAAACATAAACATTGAACAAACTTATTTGAGATATTTTTGAAAATGTTCCTAATAATCCGAAAATCAGTTATCAGTAGCCTAATCTATATTAATTAATCTTAGGTCTATATGAAAAAACTGTTTGATGTGTTTCTATATCTTATCATAATAATACTAAATAAAGTTTGAAAGAAATCCAATGAATCGTTTCGCCTCTAGATTTGATACATACCGACATCGATTACATGAAGGCAGACAGAGTTGTAAGTCCCTTTTTTTTTTTGTGAGTTTGGGGGCACATAAGGTAGAAGACACTATTCCGGCCGATTGGGTTTGATGAACTTGTTGTCCCGATTATACCTGAACCCGAGTGCTATAACTTTAAAAATGACGCTATTCTGTGTTGATAGGTTTTCATAGATAATAGTATGATCATCATATAAAAAAATTTATCAAGCAGTTAAAAACTACTGACTCTCTTTCCATTTATGATTGTGTAGACGACGGCACTAGGTTTAAGTTAGGTTAAGTTATATTTAAGTCCAAAGTAGGCATATCAAAATGAAAAATGTATATAGCCAAAATAACTTCAATAGGGAAATAGAGACAAGTATATTTATAAGTTATCATAAATTAAATAATGGTATTGATCTATAGTAGACTGAGCTGCTAACAGGCACAGGTTGAGGTAAATTGGTAATGATCAATAACAGGACAAGTAATTTTAGTAGTAGTCTATGTTATATTCCAGAAAGTTTATGTGTAAAATTTTTAGATTAACTATATACGAGTATAGGCATATTGTAATGTGACCAGAGCAGAAAAATTCCTGATTTATAGTAAAATAAGATGTCAGGACAAATGTATAAGGAAATTGAAAAAAACAAAAAAACATGCAGATGCCAAAGTAGTGTTATGTAATTATTGCTTAGTCAGATAGTGTCAATTTTGGTCTGCAAGGTAAATTCACTGACATTTTGCCAATGTTGGTTGCCTTATATTTATTCTATATGATATATTTTAAAATGTTTTCACTTAGAAATGTTTTCAGAACTCAAGAGTAGTTTTACCGTAAATTACCGACTTAAGGTCCTTTACGATTCTTGTTTAAAGCTATTTACCGCTTTCTTTTCATAAGATCTAAGGTGTATCGTTCAATTCCCTGTTTGAAAACTGTAAATTTATAGTCCACCTACTCTGTAGTGTTTCTGGTTCGAGTCCATCTTATATCTTAAGGCAGATAACAAATAATTAATTGTTATTAGGTGTTCATAGTTGCGTGTTTAGTGATTAATTAAAAAAACGCCAAGCGTTTAAAAATCTCTAATTTTTTGTAAATTTGTTTGATACTTTTAATATTCTTTTCAACAAACTGTAGGTGAAAATTATGAAAAGGTTTCTGACCAATTAAGAAGATTACATTTTGAGTCTAAAGTTAAAAAAAAAAAAAAAACTCAACAACGCTTTACGCAAAAAAAAAAAAATTTGTGGCCAAAACAAACTTTTGCTTCAGAAGATACATTTAATTTCCTACATATAATAAAATCAAATGTTTTTGAATATTTGTCATGATCATATTGGCATTTATGAAAAGCTTTTTTTTATAAATAATTGTATTAATAAATGTTACTATAATCATGAGGTTTATACAAGAACTGTTAAGTTTACCATGTGTATAAAATCAAATTAAATATATTAACAGAGCGGTATTTTATTTATTTTGGCCAAAAACTTATTTTTTGGTAAACACTATAAATAATTGCCTTCAAATAAGCCCCTCCCCAACTAACATTAATAAAATGTATGTTGTCTACATACGTTTGGAAACTAGTCCCAGAACTCTACAAGAGAGAGAACGTACTGCATTTGTCGGCTCTAACCTTTGTCGGACCCGACACATGTATTTTACCAATATGTTTCTAAATAAAAAGCACTTTTGAAGGGGGGGAATAACTAAAAGATGGCAATTCTATGTCTACAGTAGTCTACCTGCTTCCGTTTCGCCCTCCTCTCCTTCAGCCTTGTTTGTTTTTCTACCTGTTCGACCTCGGACATTATGTCAAATGAACATAAAGACTTGCTCCATCAAGGAAATGAAGAGGATTCGAGTCCTAGGGGTTATGTTGGGGCCCTTTTCAAGAGCTCTCTCCAAGTTCTCGGACAATAGGGAGGTGATGTCTAGTGGTCCACGACCGTAAATATTATTGCTAGGGAGACGGGACTTTGAGAGAAATTAGGAGGGGGGGAGGGGCGCAACACAGGGATTAGCTGGGGGTTACTGCACCCCTTACTGGGATCGCAACAACCCCAATACTAAATAAGACAGATAGGCATCCCTAAAAAATGGTGAAATATGCATTCCACTATATTCTTAAAAAAGTAACATAAATGGACATAAAAAGAGTCAAAATAGGTTCTAAAATATAGTTATGTATTTTTTTATATGTTTTTGACAGTCTACATTGACTAATAATGACCTGAAAAATTTGGATAAATAATCTACATATCATAGCTTATAATTTGTTTTAATATACAAAATACAAAATACCAAAAATGTTATTTATTCAAACATTGAAAAAACATCCACTCATTATCACAGTCCAGTATTACTATTTTCTTGCAATTAAAAAAATATATTCTAGAAAATATTTCAAAACGTTAACTAAATATTCTAAAGCTGGGAATATCCTAAATATGCAACTGGGTTACAGCAGACCTGATGTTAGTGAAAGATTCACCCATCAAGCGCTGTAGTCAATACCTGAGTGTAAAGAAGAGGACTGGAATCACTGTTATCGCTTTATTGGAACTCGTTTGATAATGTTTCCTTAGGACAAATAAACCTAAGTATAAAACTAAAGGTAGATGCTTCGGTAAACGACAAATTGCCAAGCAGAAGTTCAGGTTCAACCCAATATTTAATTCTGAATGCATTATTATAAAATATAGTTCACGTAAAATAAAGTAGAAAAATTACAACATGGCTATTTTTCCTTAAGAGTCCTATAGTTTGAGTTTTATTAATAGAAAAAAAAAGTGTGATAGCTCATTTTCAATGAATTTTTAAGCAATTTTTTTTGCGGGAATAAGAGGATAGGTTTGTTGAAAAAAGGGATCCATAACCAAGCCTATTCTAACAAATACAGTAATTTTTTGATAGGCCCACAACAGAAAATTTTAAGATAGGTTTTTGAGAACAGACAGCTAGCTTTCATTTTTACATCTAGGCTTTAGATAAGAAGTTCCATAGTTTTTCCCACCCCCCCCTTATGTGGTTGTGGATGAAGGGCGAAAGGGAGTATAAGCATAGGATTATAGATAAGTAGTTCCATAAAACCTCACGTACCATTGTATTTTAAGCCTCGTGGCCTTATACTTTATCTCTGACCAAGGAGGCCGACTTAAAATTTGAGATATATCAATTACATTTGTTTTATTTAAAATTAACACATTTTGGTATAAAAATAACCGCTTGGGTGTTTATTTTTTATTGAAGTAGTTTTTTCAGTTCCCTTAAAATAATTTTAATAGGAGAGTTTGTTTAAAGTTGTTTTTTACTTAAACAACAAAAATGGCAGAGCAACGAAAATAAACTGGAGGTTGATGACTTTAAAAAGCGTACAGCCCGAACAGGTAGTAAGACATGGGGCTAAATAAATAAAAAAATAAAAATAAATTAAACTGGAATTCATCTACCTGTGCTTACAAAAATTAAACTTTATATTTTAACACTTATATTTCATTTACTTTAATCTAAAATACAAAACACCATTTAATAATATTATATATTTGCTGCCTGCACTATATTGAATTAGTTCTATCCAGTCCACCTCATTACAAACTATTTCTATCTTGAGATAGTTCTATCCAGTCTCTCTCACTTCATCCTATCCCTATATTGGATTAGCTATATCCTGTCCATTTTATTACACCCTATTCCTTTATTGAGATAATTCTATCCATTCTATCTCATTACATCCTATCCCTATCTTAAGCTAGTTCTATTCAGTCCATCTCATTACGGCCTATCCTTATCTTGAGATAGTTCTATCTAGTCCACCTTATTACACCCTATTTCTTTCAGGTCCATTCTAATGTTATTCTCCCATATGTGTCTAGGTCTTTCCAATGGTCTCTTCTCATTGGGTTTGCCAGTCATTACCCTGAATACGGTTCTAGATTATTCTGTTCGCGTTGCATGTCCTGCTTACCATTATGTCCTGTGACGAGTACATTGTATGTAACTCATCATTATTTAACCTCTGGCTACTCCCCATTATCTTCATATCTTTTTGGATGATCTTGTTTTCGAACACACTAATTTATTTTCATCGTGTAAGAACTAGACTAAGTTTCCCACCCATAGAGAAAAACAGGTAAAATTATTGTTTTATATATTCATAGTTTTACATTCCCTTGTCAATAAATTACTGACCGAATAATTGCATACGCTTTCTGTCTGTATCACCTTCCTAATTTACAATCTAATATCGTTATTGCTAGTTAAATCCGTTCCTAAATATTTAAACTCTTTAGCCATGTCAACTGATATGTTGTTCGCAGTAATATCTAAATTATGGTCCCCAATCCGTGTTCGCGGTGTGTCTTGTCAACATTCATTTCTAAACCTATTACCTTACTACCTAATACATTTTATGCATTGCTTGTAACCGCTTCCTTTTTATTACCTTTTTACTAAGTCAACAGCCCGAAGTTTTGTTTGAGGTGATTTTTATCGTTTATTATATTTTATTAGTTTTAGCACCGCGTTTCCCTACCATTTGGATTAAACGTTTAGTTTCTACAGTAGCCCCATGGCTTCTTTGGTGCTGACTGACAGCTGACGGCTTTGAAAAGTTACCAGACCAAATTATGTATCCCTACGCCGAACCATATGATCTGAAAAAAACATGTGTTTAGCAGCTGTCACTTCTGACAGTCAAAATTTAGGTATATACCTTAATCTTGACTGTCAGAAGTCAGCTGTGAACTGTCAGTCAGCACCAAAGAAGCCATGGGGCTATTGTATATACTTAAATGTTGACTGTCAGAAGTCAGCTGTGAGCTGTCAGTCAGCACCAAAGAAGCCATGGGGCTACTGTAGCTAGGCTAATAGTTTTAGGGATGGGGAAGCTATACTTGAAGAAAGTGTTGGTAGAGTGGAAAACCATTTTGGAACAACCATCCTCAATAAACTCCACCGAGATTCGAACCTTGATCTCCCCATCATCGGCACTTTAGTCTACTTTGAGATTTGCGCCTCAGACCATGCGGCCACCGAATCGGTCTTATGATTTCCATCCTTCCGGGGTTGGGCATGCAGCCAGCCCTTCGGCTGGTTAGTGCTGCTTGCACAATCTGGTAAAAATCTCATGTACTAAAGGAGTTTCTCATTGCCTTCCACATTGAAATTCCAAAAGCGAATGTAAAAGGGCCTATCGAATTTTCACATAACTTTTAGGGTTCTCTTACATGCCACAATCGACGTGGGACTGACGGCTTTACTTATCCTTCAATGGAAGTTGTACTATTGATTTTTACCGCTCGATAAAAATTGTTGACGTCGGCTGGGTTTAAACCCATGAACATCGGATCCTGAGGCGAGCACTTTACGCCAAGACCACTGAGGTTGACTTTTATTACCTAACAGCTAAATCATCTTTGTTTCCTAGTAGCTGCATTATACCACCTAATGTTGCCCTTTCCCTACTCTCTTTCATTACCCTAATGCCATACTCTGAGGCTGGATTAAAAATTAATGGGGAACGTTCATCAACTTGTCCCCCCCACCCCCTATTATGCATTTCTAAAGTATCTGATAAGTGACATCCAATCCCTACCATGACACGCGTATCAGTCAAACATTCCTCAATTAGTAGAGCCCCATAAAAATTGTTATATTTTTAGGTAAATTTTGTTAGTTAAATCTCACTTCTCGGTGTTATTTCGTGTTTATTCAAAATTACATATTATCTGAGGTGTTTAAGTATTATTTACATATTGAGACAATGTATACAAAATTAAAATTTACTATCGAAACCTTATATATTATTTGCATTAAAATTCTTTATCAAGTTTGTCTGCATATTTCACAATTTTGCAGCCTAAGGTTAAATTACACTACAATAAAATACTAATCAATATACAGAATGGTTCAAATTTCGGCTTAATTTCTTCTTAATTTCGTGTTTATTTAAAGTATTTTTGTAAAAGCAGTGTTATTTCGTTTTATAGGAGGATTTCGTGTAACAAGACAATTTCGTTTTATTTCGCTTTTCCAAAACATTGTAAATCATGTCTAAAAACTATCAAAGGAAAAACTACTTGATTCCATCTTTGTATGGCACTTCTCACTTTATCGCTTCTCACCATTTTTACGGGGCTCTATAAATTAATTTTTTGGGTACCCAAAAATAGTATTAGTAAGAAAATAATGATTATTTAAACATAGGTTAATATAAATGACTTTCGAATAATGTCTGCAATAAAATTATATCAGCTACCACCACTCCTGCGCTGGATGGACTGTATTAGTATTACTACTTCTTCTTTCAAACAATACACTGTCACAAAAAAAACCTGGAATATAAATCAGTAATAATATAAAAAAAAGCTTAGCACCAAACCACGCGTTCACAAGCGTGTTTGCTTAACCTGCGCATGCGTCAATCTCGACACAAGAACAACATTTCCCTATACAGGGTGTATTTTAATCGGTATCAAATATTCTAGGGGCATATTCCCATAGCCCAATCATTAAGAAAATGTAATACACGCGTAGGTCTAAAAACGCTCAGTCTTTTAGTTAATAAAGATTTTCTCCAAATATGGAATTGGTCTTGAGGGATCCATTGAATGGCCTATTTGACTCCCTGATTCAAAGCCAATTAGATTTTTTTAATCTTTGGGGACACTTGAGAGTTAATTGTTTACGCCACTCCTGTGCCCGATGTTGAGGTTTTAAGAGAGCAAATCGTAAATGGATGCGAGCAAATACGTAACATCCCAGGTGTATCAAACAGGGTATGACAAAGCATGGAACGCAGGTTCAGAGGGTGCATCTAAGCAGGACACCATATTTTTTTCTTAACATTTTGGTAACAAAATGTTCTGTCTTGTGTTTTTGTTTGTTTCTGTTAAACTTGGTCTTGTTTAATTGCATTACTTCTTCCATTGATTTCTTATAAAATTAAAAATAAAACTCCTCCTATCTTAGAAACTAAGCGTTTTCGCACACATGTTTATATTAACTTTTCTTACTGTTTTGTGGTTGGGAATATGCCCCTAAATTTTTTACACCAATTAAAATACACCCTGTATATGTCTCTTACAAACATGACAGTCTATTCTGACACATCCAAAGTGTATCAAACATAGATCAATAATATGTTTCTTTTGTACATATAAATTACGTTTACCCTAAATGGCGATGGCCTTACCTAGACTGATTATATTATGACACTATATTATAAACTATACCATAGTGTCATTTTCAGAGACAACCACTCTAAAATGATTTACGAGAGCTTGGAGAAGATAGTTGCTAATCAAACGGCATAAAAATACCATTTTTAGCCCAGTTTGTACACTCGTATTATTGGACGGTGTCAATAAATTCACTTTTTGAAATGTTACAATATACACAATATAAGTTATGTGAAACAATACATGAAAGTAGAGAACTATCTTCCACACAGGTGGAGACAAAAGTCAAGAAATAATTATGTGCTAGTGAGAAATACACGTCGATAGTAATTATGATGTTCATTTTTGGCAAATTTTACATATAAACCTTTTAGCAACTGACTTTATCTATCTAATATAAACAATTTTCAAGTTTAATTTATTTATTTGAAAAAATTGGGGACAAAACTATTCCGAGACATAAGATTAATTTTAAGACTGTCCCCCCGTAAATCGTTGATGAATGGTCTCATTACCATAGTGGCTGTAATACTGACATAGAAGCTAGTAGATCTAATTTCACGTATTCATACGTCAAATCAAATGATATGAAGTGGTCACGTTTGACAGATATTATCAATACCTACTAAATAACACTATAAAAATATAATTTTAATTTTTAATTGGTACCATAAAAAATTGATTTGCATTTTCTAAAATGTCCTATCTATGAAAATTTGACTGTTTACCAAGAGCTTTTACGGATTCTCTCCCAGTAGATGACGACCTTTGGACAGCCGCAAGGCCTGACACAATGATTGAAGAGGAGGTTAGGAGGGAAGGGTGCAAGATTCTCCCCTACCTCCTTCCCCACATCCAAAACTCAACCATCTCCTCATCACCCAACTGTAAGTGTGTCACGTGATGGCAGCAGACGGAATCCTAACTGACCTGCTGTCGGCACCAAAGAGGTATTTTTTTTCCCTTTCTGCTTGCTTGGACTTTTTGTAGCATTTTTTTCTCTCGTTTCTTTTTTTTTTCTGTGCAAAAAAAAAATGAATGGCATCGTACAAACAGGCTGACTGAGGAACCTATGTACCTTATAGGCTTCCTTTTAGCCGCACCGACAGTCTGGAAAATAGGTTCAGACTTTTGTTGTCTGCTTGCAAACTGGGTGGAGCTGCGTGCAACAGTGACACAGGTACTACAAACACGAGACTTATCTATTGTAGGATTTTGACATGACGTAGAAAGAAAGGGAATTACAATGCAAACCCCGATATGCTCATCACTAAAATTGTAGCCTATTGCAAGAGTGATGCTTTAGAGTTTAGAAAATGCCATGTTCATACTTTCGAGAGTCAAACATAGCCCCAGTATGTTTAACAACTTGACCACTGGGTGGAAATTTGTTCAAAACACTCTCATCGCACCTGGCCAGGGAGGATTCCAGTCTCGATTTCATTATCACCAACAAACCAAACTATAAAAGCCTGACATATAGCCTGCGTGCCCACCGATGTAGGTTCTAGTAATATTGACGACTCAACATAAGAGGAAACCGCCTCCGTGGTGTAGTGGTCAGTGCAACTCGCTATAAGCTTCAGGGTCCCAGGCTCGATTCCCGGCAGACACCTTGGGTACATTTCCCTTAAGGCCCTTGGGCCTGTCAAGTGCAAGTCTAAAACCTATATTGTGGGATGGTGGGCGAGAGGGTGAAAGGCGTGGCGTGGCTTCATAACCTACCAAAGTATCCTTCCACGCCAACAAGAACAGATGGATCACGGAAACCGTAGATGGTGCTAGCTACCGGACAGTTCTTGCGGAAAAAATCACACGTTTGGAAATATCAGTTTTCTTGAGAACGAGTGAAACTGTTGTGTTAATATTTTCAACACCCCTTCTAAGATAATGTATAGATGTTTATCAATTGGTACATTTTCTTATTTTTTGCTATGAAGCCAGCAGTTTTCTATTGAAAAATGTCAATGTTATCGATATTTGATCACTATTCAAATTATAGAGGAGGTATGTATATAAAAAGTATAAATTAATCAACATGCTTCTATTCTTGAACCAACCGTTTCCGAAAAGAAAAAAATTGCAAAACAATAAAAATTCTTAAAGATAACCGTTTGTTCCCATGGCTCTGCATTTCCACGCCAAATGAAAAGGGCTAATCTCCTCAAGGGAAATTATCCTAATGATCACCTGAATTTGGTAAATTGGGCTTTAGTTAGGCTAAGACTCACCCCGGCTCCACAACATCATAATAACTGTCATCACATCATCTCATTGCCGGTATGTATAAACAACCTCCTGTGTTGTACCCTGGGTAACGCTCTGTTCCACCAGAGCAGCGGGTAGTCTACATATAGGAGACCGAACTTGGATGTCATGTCCCTCCTGGTCATAATATGCCATACGATAAAATAAATAAATATTATAAATATACAAAATAAAAATAATGGCTTAAGGAAAATTCTCCCCAAATAGCGTGGAACAAGGATAGAAAAACCACGGTGCCAATACCAGTTTTGAACTGGGATCATGATCAATTTTACATTCACTAATGCTAATATCACGATCAACTTAAGGTTTTGTAAAGTAACGTTCAATTAAAATTTTGCTTAACGTAAAGAAACTATTGCTTGATCAGAATCTAAGTAACTTAACGTAACAGCTCGAGGAAAACACAGACAATGAATTTGAACGGTTTGAAAACAAATTGGTCACTAAAAATGTAACGCAATTCCTTGGGGCTGATTAGGTTGTAAGTACTTGCAATAGAGACTTGCTAGATATACTAAATAAATTGTAACAAGAGGCTATGACATTTTATATTTCGCGAGACGTGGACAAAATATATCGAACAAACAAATTAAGTTCTAGATAGCCCTGTTGACACTAACTAGAGCACGTGCTAACCTTCACTTAACGTCCACATAACGTGAAAGCTCTTACCTGGACAGCCCCTTTAGTTTAAGTGGACGTTAAGGACGTTTCTTACCAGTGACGTCACGGCCGGTTAAGATGGGATTTAACATATTAATGAATTTACTATCTACTCAGCGAGTTTTAAAGATATAATGTTAAAACAAAAACCATACAGTCTTAAATAATTCTAAAAATAATCATACAGTGTCCTAATTTTTTTAAATCTTTAAGTAGTTTTTTATAAATCCTCTAGAACTTGGACTATTTTCTTGGTCACGAAAATGACCTGTAGGAATCTTACTGCCAGGATGTACATTAAAAAAAGTCCGTGGTAGCATAAGTCTATCTAGAATAGGAAACAAGGAAAAGGTAAAATAAAAAAATCAGCTCAATGTTTTCAAGGCGCAAATATTAAAGTGACTTTGTAAACTCGTCAGAGGAAAAGGGGAAGGGTTATCATCACATAGACAAGAGCCCTCTCAGTGTGACCTTCTCATTTTCCTCCCTTTATTTATATTTCGTACATTGGTGTTTAAGTGTGATAGTGCTTAAACTGTTTAGTTACGTCAAGCTATGATGCAACCCGCTTTGCAAAATAGCTTCAAAAATCCAAGTAGATAACCTTTACGTTAAGCTACGTGAACATTAAGTGAACGTTACGTGAACGTTTGAGTTGAAAGTGATCCCAGTATTAGCCCTCGCGTTTCTTGCGGGAATAATTTCGGGGACGCGGCAGTTGGCCTAAAATCATTTGGCCTAAAGGCATTTGGCCTAAAAATGAAACCAAAAGTCATTTAGCCTAAAGTCATTTGGCCTAAAAGGCGTTTGGCCTAAAGGCGTTTAGCCTAAAGGCGTTTGGCCTAAAGGCGTTTAGCCTAAAGGCGTTTGGCCTAAAGGCATTTGGCCTAAAAGGCATTTGGCCTAAAGGCATTTGGCCTAAAATGTAAATTTAAAACCTTCGGCTATCTTCGGAAAGTAAAAAGTACTGTTAGTTGTTTCATCTGAATATAGATAGCACAACTGATGCAAGGTAGTTACAATATTTCTAAAAACATTGACACTATCCTACATACAACTAGATCAGTTCACAAAACACTATATCACCTTTTTTGTGTATAGATTTCCGATATTATTTCCTTGTTAATATATCTCACGGTCATAGAGTTAACGAAAAACAATAAGAAAACACCATTCTCGGGGACTTTTGACAACTTATTTCGAAAGGCAAAATGAAAGTGGAAGCCAATATTAATAATTAATATATATAATAGTGACGCATTAAATAAATTTTGCCAGTAAATATGTAGACGTCAAACGGAGATCATAACTTGTTTACGTGGCCCAATTGTAATGCGCCCGTATACACGTGTTTGTATATATATGTTGTAATGATATGGAATTATACATCTAAATAATTTATTATTCACATCTATATTCAAAATTACGATATTATAAATACGAGCGAGTAGTAAGATTTATTTGTGTTAAGTTGCAAGGTATGGCGATATCTTTCTACGTCTCTGTTTGAAAGGCGAACTCAGTTTTGTAGACAGAGACGCACCTGGATGACCACACCTTTCTTTCTTTTGGGAAGTTTCGAGAAGGAGATGTCACTAGATATACTTACTTCAAAGTACGCATCTCTTCACTTGCAATCCTGACGAAGAGCCGTGTGGGTTGGGTCTATGATAAATTTCACGTGCCGGGAATTAACATACACATAATACAATAGTCGGGTTTTTAAATTAATTTTACAACTTGTGAAATATCTAGCAAAAACTGTTTATCTACTTAAAATAAAAAAACTATAAAAGACCAGAACTTTTAATTTATAAAAATAAGACATTATCCCCATTTGATTACCATAATACAGGATAGCAAACTTGGACCCAATTCAATCATTATATCAAATATCACCCTAATGGTGGCGAACGAAGATTAATATATCAGGCTAACTTTTATACGTTACAATAATGGCTTCCCAACATGGAGGGCCTGATAAACTGAAATAATAAAATTAAATCCAGTTCACAACCCGAGAAAGTGAGTGCTCAAAGAACAGTGAAAGTGCCGCAAACAACTTAAGTGATTTATTACAAAAAAAAAAGTGACTTAAGAAGAAGAAGAAGCAGCTCCCAACCAGGTGATTTTGGAAGAAGAAGCTCCAAACCAGGTGACTTCAGAGGGAAGAGTTCGAAACCAGGTAGATTCAGAATAAGGTCCAAAGCTTCTAGACTTCAGGTGAGGTACGCAAGGAAAATCTCACGTAAGTCATCAACAGCAAAACTTCATTAAATATGGAAGAGACAGACAGTAGTAGCAGTGAGGATAATCCTCCCCTAACGCAATATTCCCAACCAATGGTAGAAGAACATTCTTGTTTAGAACTATCTGATCAGGAACAAAGTGAACAACATGAGGAAGTAGTTGAACCAATAGTTCATAAAGAAGAAGGCTTAAGGGGGGTGGAAAATGTTTCAAAGGTAGGAGGTGTAGCTCAACAAAAATCAGCAAATGACCTAAATGCAATATTAATGCAGTTAGTGCAGCAAATGAAAGAGGGTAGTGAAAAGAGTGAAAAGTTAAGTCTGCAAATTAAAGAGAGTAGTGAAAAGAGTTAAAAGTTAAATCAGAAAATAAATGAAAGGTTCGATAAAACTAGCCAGGAGCTACAAAAAACTAGACAGGAGCTACAAAAAAATAGCCAGGAATTAAAAGAAATCAAAGAAAATAATCAGAAATTAAATACAAAGTTTGATGAAAAATTTAAGGGTGTAAATGAACGATTCAACAGGTTAGAATAAGAATTTCAGGGTAAATTTCAAGTAGTACAAAACGACTTTGACAAAAAATTACAGAAAATACAAGAGACTGAAAGTGACCAAACGCAGGTAAGGGACGAGCTACAGACGCTTAGGGAAGACTGTAGTAAGTCAGAAAAACAGACGAATGAGCAGATAAAAAAACTTAAAAATGCAAAGGAAAACTTTAAGCTTAGACAGGACGCTTTAAATTCCAAAGTAAAAACTACTCAGGAAAGTTGCGATAGAAATAAAAATGAAATTTTAGAACAGGTACACCATTTAACAGAACGATTTGCGACTGTAAAAAAAAAAAAATATAGTGATAACCTTAAATTCCAAAATGATTTCTCTGATGGACACACAGTACCAGATGTTTACTTACAGGATATAGTTGACCAGCAATTGGTTAAATTTAAGGACAACTTGACTGAAACTGTGGACAAGACGTTACAAACAGTCGAACAAATGCGACAACAATTAGAACAAGCTAAGTCAAAATATGACGAAGTAGAGGAAAAAGGGACGCTAATTACTGCTGGTGCCTTGGTATTACCTACTACAAGCATCCAGAATCAATTAATGGACTATGTACCCACCTTCAGTGGAAATAATGATAGGGTGCATGCTGTACAATTTTTGAAAAAGATGGATAGACTTTTTGAAAATAGTAAACTCACCGAAGCACAAAAAATAGCATTTTTTAATTCAAAGTTAGTAGGTGAAGCTGGAGTGTGGATGCTGACTATACATCCTATGAAGCAATAAAGATAATCTTTCGTAAAAGATTTTGGTCCGTGTATAAGCAGGACAAGTTAGTAAATGATATTTTTACCATTGATCTCTATAGTATAACTGGATGGACATCTGTGGCTGAAATTTTCGAGCTGTCGTCTGCATACCATTGTGTAAGAAAGAAAGAAACTTTCGGGTATCTCTTTCTTTCTTTTACCCATACAAGGCAATGTGTCATTTTGACATAGTTCATTAATCTTATTGAATATATGAGAAACATCAATGTGTGAGTGGTTAAATTAAATAAATGTTAGTTAAAGCTTTGAAGAGCATATAAAAGTTCAAAACTGGATAGTTTTTTTCTTTAAATAAGTTGATGTAGCCTAATATGTAAGATGATTTTTGAAGGAAGCTTACTTTTAAGGCTTTATCTCGTACCAGAATTCTACCCTATAGTTGTGTTTAGTTAGAATAAAAGACCTTACAGAAGGAAATTTCTACTTCTGTTATAAATTGCCGTTCATCCTACCAAAATATTATATATATGATATTATTTTGGTACGAAATAAAGCCTTACAGATTGGGATTATTACTAAAATCAGGGTTTAGTAGATAATGTACTTCCTACAAGCCTATAACCCAAATTATCATTTGAACATAAGACTTCTACACAAAGTGTGTCATTCAAACAAATGTAATACAGTTTTTAGCTAACTTGAATAGTTATCGAAATTTCAATATGATATGGTTTCTGAAATATATGAGCCAACTTAAAAAAACAGCTATTATTATAATAATACTTTTCACAAGCCTATAACCTAAGTGATAGTTTGAATGCATGGCAACTATTCAAATTTTGTCATTCAAACAAATGTAATCAAGTTTTAAGATACCTTGTTCATTATATTTATAGAACTTTCAATATAATATGGTTTCTGAAACCAATATACAAGCTAATAATCAACTTTAAATATAAGTGTAATCGTGCCAGACTGTAAACAACATTGATGATAAATACATAGAAATGGGAATATCTAAGGTTTTATTCATATCTGTACAGTATTACATGTAAAACTGGATTGTATATCCTTTGATGTAAATGTTTCTTCAGGAAAGTGTGGTATAATACTTCACTATTTTCAAACAATAACACTTTTATTCATCAGAGACATGTTTTCCCATAAGAACATTTAAAGAAACCGTTAAATCTGTCCCCCCCCCTGTGTAGCAGACGATACACTTGAGCGTCACGCTTTTGTCCTTGGAATGTGCATGTGTATGTCCATCCAGTTATATAATAGAGATCAATGATTTTTACAGGCCGGTATGATCCACATAGAGGGCCTATGTGTGAATATTAGAGAATAGAGAAATTATGATTGGGGAGGAGAGGGGAAAATTTTCAAAAATCAATAGAAACAATTACTAACAAAACAATTTATTTGATAAGCTGAGGTGCTTACTAGAGTGATTCTTTTAAATTAATTCAAGTTTAATTAGTAAATTTAAACTATTTCTTTTGGTGTTCATTTCAACAATGTCTCCGCGTAAGCGAGCAAATATTGATGCAAAGACTGTATATATATATATATATATATATATATATATAATTGATTTTACTTCTTATAGGTAGTAGTTAATTTGTGGCTTCATCAACATACAAAGTTCTCGCCTCACACGTGTCTAAAATTGTATTTTTTGGTAGTTTAGATCAGGGTTTCTCAAACTGCGAGGCGTGAGGGGATTTCAAATGAGGTGTGAACCAATTTTTCACTTCCTTCGACTTTCTAAATTATGATTGACTAAAAAATTAATATTCTGTTTGGCTTATGAAGCAATAAAATTAATTAATATCTTACAAATCTTTATTATTCTTAATAAACTTCTACAAAGCTCTTATCAGAAAATAAAGAAATAAATTAAATAATAAATGTATCATTTTTGTATTTTAACATAAAAAAGTTATTTTATTCTAAGAAAGAGAGTCTTAACAATTACTTTTAATGTTCATGTAAGGCTCAAGAGCATAGAGTTTGAGAAAACCTGGTTTAGATGATTTGCTAGAAATAAGATAATTTACCCACCTTAAATGTGAGCGAAGCCGTGGGCAAACTCGAGTAAGTTAATATGATTATAAAAAAAGAATGATTGATTAATTCATTTAGCAAAATTAATAAACAAATATACTAAGAAAGACTAATAAAATATACTTTGGCACTTAAAAATATTCAAAATTCAAAATAAAACAAAATTATTAAAATGGTGTGACCACATATATGTGCTAATTAATAGAAAAGGTACGTGTATAAAACTTTTTTATTTCTGGTACAAAATGGTACAAAAACTAGTATAAAACCTTGGCAATGTAAAAAGTTCAACATATACAAAAGTGGTACTACATGTTAATGGACGTGCTGCTATACCTTGGGAAGAAGTAAATTGAGAAAAGACTTACGTATTTTGAAACGGTAGTATATACTAGTTAACTAAACACTACACACCTCGCCATCTATTAGCATCACTACAAATCATAACGAATGTTTCCGGAGACAGCAAAACACATTTTAATAAATGGTCTAAAAATTAACTTTACAAAAAGTCATTTGGCCTAAAGTCGTTTAGCCTAAAGGCGTTTGGCCTAAAGGCATTTGGCCTAAAAGGCATTTGGCCTAAAGTCATTTGGCCTAAAGTCATTTGGCCTAAAGGCATTTGGCCTAGAGGCATTTAGCCTACACTTTAGGCCAAATGCCTTTAGGCCAAATGACGGGTACCCATAATTTCACGAACTACAAACGCATCAGCTTAGAGTTAGAGGGCTCGGTAACTTCCGCGTTTACAAACGACTTGATAAGATATTGAGGCGATGGTGGGGGAAATTAGAATGAAGCACATCGGGAAAAATCACAATGCACCCGTAATCAAGAGAACTCCAAGCCCTCTCGTGATAGCTAGTTACATTCTACATGCAGCTAACCTTGACAAATGTTTTAGCTGCCTCATTATATTATAATTTATTGGACCAGTTTGTAAATAGAGGTGTCTGACATCATAAGTGTAAGGTTTATATAGAAGTTACGTACAACCTAAATTGCCTTTTAGTTCGAAATTATTTTTAAAAATATTTTCTGTGCTCCGCACCTTACTACCCATCCTGGTTATCCACAAGTAATTATACATTAATGGTGAAGTGTTGATGATAAATGTATTTTATTTTTTGCACTGCTACACACTACTCGTTTGAACTATACGAACATGTACTAATTACACTAATGTTCTAGGGATGAGGAAGATTAAAATTAAAGGAAGTGTACCCGCACTTGATTGGAAGAAGAGGAAAAACTCTTTCAAGGAAAAGCACCCTCAATACACCCGACGAATCATCCCACCATCTGCAGTCCAGTCTAATACGAGATTGACGCCTTAGACCCAGGAGCGTCGCGTCACATGAAATCTATATTTAGGAGGGTGACAACTATAGGAGTTCTGAAATTAAAAAAGATCCCAGGTGACATTGGCAACCTTGAGAACTACGAGGTGTATGTGGGAATGTAATACCCCCCAGTTAAAATAGGGTAAGGTGGTTTTCCTCCTGAAAAATCGTGAAATTCAGGGCAATCATTGGGCCTTAAATCGAGGTTCAAAGTAACTGTATTTGTTTATGTTATTCGTAAATTATGGAGTCTTTTCAGGTTACAAATGTTATTTGTTTGACACTCACCATCATTGCGTGTAGAAAAACTAACAAGTTTCAGCTTGTAAAAACTCCAGCTGATCAACTAAAGCATTACCTAATCTTCTTATGGTTACTAGTGTCTAGTGGTAGCCTTAAATCTAGTAGGCTGTGACGTCACTAGTCTTCTATACAATCCACTACATAATATAACTGGCCCTGTGGTATTATGTTCAGCACATCTAAATACGAGCTTAAGAGTCCCTGGTTCATTATTATTATTATTATTAGCACCGCGTCTTACTACCCGTTCGGGTTATACGCACTTACGCTAATGTGCAATGGTAAGGTTATTGTGAGATGAAATGGAGGACCTACAGTTTAACGTGTGATCCGAACCACGGTGGAGGCCTGGCATTCCACACATTCACAAGTTGTGATTAATACACGTCTTGTCAGAGGTGAAGGAAGGGTTTGGTATTCAGATGAATCTGTGCCAGGACCGAGGATTGAACCCCGGACCCCAAGCACATAAGTCCAACACCTTACCCTTAGAACACCAGGTCACCATCCCTAGTTCAATTCCTGGCTAGTACCAAAGGTAGTTTTCCCAAAAGGGGAATTATCCCAACAGTCACCAAGGTTTGGTTAGTTAGGCTTAAATTAGGTTCAAGAATTTCTTCTGATACCACACCCTCTAATTCACTGTCATCATCATCATCTCATCGGGACATGGGAAGAGCCTCCACGGAAAGGATGTAATCTGTTCATTTAAGATGATAATTAAATAAAATATTTTATTTCTTTTACCAAGAGAAGGTATTGTGCTTGTGAACATTTTTGACTTCTATATTATGATAAATATTTACGTTTTATGTGTGTCCGAAACGAAAAAGTGGATTTTATAATTCTCTCTGTTCCTGGTCACAAATTTAAAACGGTTTGATAGGTTTGTTCATACTTGATATTCATATTTTTTTGATTTTAACCCAAGTCCACAAATTAAGGGTAGCTTGTTTATGAGTGATTATTTTGAATGATACATTTTCGAAAATTATCTAAAAGCTTGTTTAAAATTGATATCGCCTTACAAATAATATAAAATTCTTATATTTTGGGTAAAATGGTAATTTAATGATAAAAGGTTTCCAAAAATTCAAATTATTTTTGAAATGTTTTACATGACAAAAAGAACTGTATAGTTTTTTTGGGGGGTGAAAATTCTTTTCAAGGGTGGTTTATTGATGAATTAAGAGATTTTTTATATTGAGTATTCTAAGAAATTTCTCTAGTGATCTGGATAAAAATGGGTATATATTTAGTTTTTACATTTTAAATAATTATATATTATTATTTTTCTTAAAAAAAATAACTTAATAATAGTCGATTGATGGCCGATTTCTGAAAAATGAATTGAAATTATTTGGAAATAACTGCAACAATTTTGTTCATAACTGCCACTTGGATCCAATATTACATGATAATAAATAGTGTTGGTTTATCTAAAATAATTTTTTAAATGAAATCGCTATTACAATTTTCGAAAATTACTTAACCTCAAACTACGCTTTATCTGAGGGCTTCAATCAAAATCAAAACAACACCACGAAGGCAGAAAAATTGTTTTTGGGTTATAGGGCATCTGAAACGTAAAGATTCATTATAATATCTAGGTTGACATTTTCACACTTACAATAATTTCTTTTATTAGAAATTAAAAGGTAAAAATAAATCAAAATGGCTTAATATTGACAGGCTATAGCTCCACTAAGTCATCTATACTTTGTTCCACAATTATTACAGTCCAATTTTCATAATAAGAGTCAACATTTATAAACTTTTACTAAATTATTCGTACTTTTTATTAGTAATATATATCAAATGTGACAGATCATATAACTTGACATAAAGGATGATTTAGTATCGTTTCTAGCTGTCGATAAGGTTCTTCCAATGAAAATTGGACTGTAAAATGTATGTATAAAACAAAGTATGTTGTCTTTACTGCTTGATAAACACTTTCATTATATAATTGACAGCTTCGACAAGTGATAGGTAGGTAGTATATTAAGATGGGTGGTCTGAGTGTGCATTCATTGAACGATTATTAAGTGGTTCGCTATTGGGATGAATTAAAGAAACACTGATATAAAAATATACAAAAATAGATATTCACTTGTTGATTATTTAGATTTAAAACATAGCATACGGAAAATATTCATTGGTATAATTATAGTGGAATGTCCATTATTAATACAGAAAAATCCATGTATTTCCTTAAGAAACCTGTTGCTATTTTTTCCAGCCATTGTCTAGACAGCTATATTTTTTATCTTGGACAGTAAACTATCATTTACCTTCTATGTTTACCATATAATCTCTCAATATTTGAAATTATTAGACATAATTATGTTTATTGCTCATTCATTCCACTCAATTAAATTGCTATAAACAGTTTATATCCTTTAGTATGGATAACGCTTATTATGACTGAATTAGTATCTTTTTGTGACTTCAAACTCTCTTCTCGCGTAGATTTTATTGTGATGCACGTTTTTAATATTTTTAGTAGTAAATAACTTGAAGATCTGCACTTGATCATATAGACCTAGGTATTTAAGTACCTTCTTGGGTGTCTCATAAAGATAATATAAAGATATGTTTTTTTTAAAATAAGATGCAAAGTTTTACTATGGACTGCACTGAAGTTTCTAAAGCAACATGTATGCAATGTTTGAAGGAAGCTGGGAAGTTTTGCTGTAGATTGCATATTGAGAAAGATACCATGTAGACAATATTAAACTATAATTATGAAATAAAAATAAGCTGCAGAATATATTGAGGATATAGCACTATGTAGACAATATCCATATAAAATTGTAGATAATTTCTGTAGGCTGTAGTTGGAGTGTAAAGCTTATGTATACACTATTCATTCACTTAGCACCGCGTCTTACTACCCATTCGTGTTATACACTTAAGTACTAATCCCGCTAATAGGCAGTCTGACTCAACCCAAACTAGCGCATTAGCCAACTACGCCACCGAAGTGGGTCATACACTATTGATAAAAATAAATTAAGATTACTGTAGACTTTACCTGAAATATATAACACGATTTTAAACACTATTTACAAAGAGAATAAAAGAATAAATGTATACTGTAGGCCTACATGGGATGGAGAATATCACATATACAGTATTCACAGAATGAGGTACAGAATACCGGTTTAATGCACATGTAGTTTAGAGCATCATAATACAATATTCACAGAATGAAGTATAGAATACCGGTTTAATGCACATGGTAGTTTAGAGCATCATAATACAATATTCACAGAATGAAGTACAGAATACCGGTTTAATGCACATGGAGTTTAGAGCATCATAATACAATATTCACAGAATGAAGTACAGAATACCGGTTTAATGCACATGGAGTTTAGAGCATCATAATACAATATTCACAGAATGAAGTACAGAATACCGGTTTAATGCACATGGAGTTTAGAGCATCATAATACAATATCACAGAATGAAGCCAAGAATAACTCTATACTGTACATGGAGTATAGAACACCATATAGACAATGTTTGCAACAAGAAGTAAAGTACTGTATATCTGCTTTAGTTCAGTTTTGAAGCAGCTCTATTGTGCTACCATTGTCTCTTTTGTAAAGGCTCACTTCTGCTCCTGCGAGCACGCTGCGGTTCATTGTTGCCAACCACTGGGCACGAAATATACTTACTTCACTGACATTTAGGGGAGGGGGAGAGACGGAAGGTTTCACAGTCATCTAAAACTCGGCGTTCGAGGGTGGAAAGTGGAGGGAGAGCTTGCGAAAGAAAATATTTCAAGAAAATATTAACATTTTATCTATAAAAATTGAATCAGCAAAGTTTGAATATTCTTTTGTGGCGTATCTTAGTTTCAGTTAAGTACACTCTAATTACCTTTGTTTCTTTTAATATTTTTTAAAAAATTGTGTGTCTACATTAACCAGACATAAGTAAGTACAGAACTTGGATATTTTAAAGCCAGGTCTATTGTTTGTTTTTTTGAATTTCCTTTCATGAGTATTATATGACGATTACTACAACAGAAAATTGTTGAAGAATCTTTTAGAAAATTCAAACGTGTTTTATTGCGATCAACTCGATACAAATGTATTTTTTTTATGAATTAACATTTATATTATTACAATTTATCAATCGAAACCAGGAACCTTTGTCCTTGCGCATCAATGCAATCTGATCCATCTTACTTCGTCTCGTGTCCGACAACTTAGATCAATTGGTAGCGTTTATGCATAGTTCCGGATTCATTCCTGGTATGGCCGAAAAATGTATTTGGTGAAATGTGGGTCCACCCTTTCAAAGTGATGAATTAACAGCCGGGACGGATGTTGTGTCTGTTTTAGATCTAAGCTAGTACTGTAATTATAGATAGCTCTGAGTGGCCAATACTTTCACCAGATACCGTATAAAGATTCAATACACAGACAAATAGTGAGATGGCGTGCAAATGTCAAAGGTCATGGGCTTCGATTCCCGTGTTCAAGTTGTAATTTTTAATTTAATTGACTATTGTATTATTTTTTTTTTGCAATCAGTGTTTTGCAGCAATGTTAGGCTATTATTGGCTGTGAAAATATTGTAGAATAATTTGGGAGTTCAAAGCTAGAAATAAAATTTGGAAAATTCAATATTTTTTTAATAGCCCTTTCTTTCTTTCTTTTTCTCCGCTCCGAATATTATTATATGACTGGGTTGTACATATTTGATTCACACTGATGGGTTAGAGAATAGGAATTTAAAGCTAATTTACCAGCAATAGAAAGAGTGGAGAAAGAGTGAGGGAAAACTATCCTCAGTTCAACCGACCGGGATTCGAACCTCAACCTTATCTTCTGTGGCAAACCAGACAAGATGGGCATTGTATGGTGGTCCACGTACTCGCCGATGCATTGTCAGGGTTATTTACATTACCCACCTATGACGTCACGGCCAGTCAATATATGATTTCCCATGTTTACGTTTTATTTGGTGGGTTTTTAGAGTTAACATTAAAACAAAATTGATTTAAAAAAAACTTACATTGTCACAAAATGTAATTATTTTTTATATTAAAGAACGTATCGATTTGAGATCCTCTACAACTCCAACTATTTTGTTTATTTACGAAAACGGTCAGTAAGAATCTAGCTCCCAGAAAGTAGATTAAAAAATGCAGTGGAAAAATATGTGTGTATACGAAATAGGAGATAAAGAAAAGTTAATTTTGAAATACAAGTCAATGCTGTTCAAGCTCAATTAGTTGAGTGGGTGTGTACACTCGTCAGAGGAAGAGGGAAATGTGCTACCAGCATATAGACAAGAAGCCTCGAAAGGAGATATACTCATTTTCTTCCCTCTTTAATGTGCATTAATGTATAAGTGTGATAGCGTTTAGGTGTGTCAAGTTAAGCCGCAACACGCTTTGCAAAATAGCTTCGAAATCACCAATTAGGTAACGTTGTTAATAGCCCTTTGTAATGAACTCACAAATTAAAACCCGATCCAGTGTGCTATTGAACAGTGATCAAGCGAAATAAAGCACACACGCTAAGACAATAGATACAAGTTAATAACAAGTAGGTAGAAATAAAGAGCGTAGAGGGAAGAGAGGCCAATAAGACCACGAGAAACAAAGAATCCCCGACGAAACAAAGAGTAGCACTGCCGACATATTGTAGGACATTGAGTGATTGCACCAACAAAGCCCTCGGGAGGTTGCGCAACGAATAACATCATTTGGGCTTTTTTTTTTTTTTTAATCTTATTCTATTTGGCTTTTCTGAGATCGAGTGAGAAGAAAAACTGGATGGAAAGTAATGGATGGATAAGGGTTTTATAAGAAAAAAAAATCTCGGAAGGATGGACAAGAACCACATTCAACTTCAAAGAAGGTTTGAACAAACTATTATAACTTTCTGCTAAAAGATAAATTATATATGTATTGTGTACATTCCAATTTTAATGGTTAAAATTTTAAAATGAGAGCAAGATAACATACTAAATCTAATTCAATTTACTCATATGGCAGGTCATGTTATTTGCAGCTGTCAATTTTTGATGGAATTTATTAATACCTATTAAAAGCACTAATAACCTACTTTATTCGAATAAATTGAAATATGACACCTGTGGGGCTTATTTCATAAAGCTACAAGTAAACACTTGTAGTTACAAATGAAATTTTACAATTTACAACTTTTTTTATAAGTAAGATGATAGTTTGGTTTCACAAAACTACTTATAGATTACAAGCACTTGTAAATCAAGGAATATTTTCTCCAAGTCTAAACAAATAGGTAAGATACTTTACTACAATCCTAATTTTAGTGTGTTATTTGTACATAATTAGTTCAGGATACCTTGATGAACAAATCACCTGTTTAAACATTCTAAGTAACATAATATATTATGTAATAGACTTATGATGAGTGTGGATAGGTAGGTGATTGTTGAGGCTAGAGAAGACCCCATATGAACTATCTCGAATGAGTTAACTGAAAACTGAGAAACTATTACAAAATAAAGGTTATTAGGTCTATTGTTATACAAAATAAATCATCTACTGCTTGGTTCAGAAAAATTAAATTATGCAGTGTTCTACGGTAATGTCGATTCTCAAAAACTAAGGAAATTAATAAAATGTACTTCATTCCATAATTTTATTTTATTTCTTAACTCTAATTTAGTAGGCTCCTAAGAAAATGTATTTATGTCCATACTTTTTTTGATAACTGATATTTTAATATCTAACTAAAATTATCACAAAATCATTTTAAAATAGTTTGTGTACTTTTGTTTGCAGTAACAATGAGGACTAAGTGGTACATATTAATATTTCACTTGTAAATAAAACAGCTGATTTGTAAATACTTTATATAATTTCACTAGAATTTACAAGTCCAAACTGTTTTCCTTATGAAATCTTTTATATTTACAATTGTAAAACATTCACTTGTAACTTGTGAATGGTAAATTGTAGACTTGTAGTTTTATGAAACAGGCCTCTGGATACGGGAATCGAACCCGGGATCTTTGTATTAGTGCACTAATGCTCTACCACTGAGATATCTCGTGGTCATACCATGCACAGAGTCACTCTTCACTCACCATTTCTGTACAGAGTCTGTGATGGACATGTGAATATTATCGGCTACTATGAGCTATCATTGATATCACAGCCACTGGTAACTCGGTTGTGTCTTTATTCTGCCAATAGTATAAATAGATTGTACTGTACATTAAAGCGTTGCTTTCTTTCATACTAATATTATAATTAAATGTTATCAATGTTGACTGCAAAGTGTTTATATTTTATAAAAGGCTGTTTCTATAAAAATTGTATTGACTTTGAATGGATCTATTAAAGCCAATTAAGGTGAGAATGACGGGGATGTGAGAAAAAGGCTGTGTATTTACAGTTTTTATGGCAACATTTTTTTGTTGACAGAATAAATAAAATATTGCTCCAGTACAAATATAGGATTCAATTTTATTCACATGGTGACCTCAACAATTCCTTAATATCTGTCAAGGGTATTCTGGAATTTAATGACTTCTTTTTATCTTCGTTTAAAAGTCTCTCATCTAATGCCGCTATGTTCACGATGGATATTCAGGAACTGTTGATCTCAACATGTGAAGAAAGTTAAACTCTATATTTCTAGTCGAGCTATGTTTGATTTATTTTAGTCAAAAAAAAAAGTTTTGCCATAAAAAGTGCAAAACTGCTGGTCTTTTCTCGCCTCCCCTTCCAGCCCACCTTTAAGTTAATAATTAATCATCCGGTATTGCTCTTATCGTAAACACGGAATCATTGTCACTTCTCCAGCACCTTAGTTCAGACAGTAGCTCCTCTTTCTACTGGAGTAAAGGTCCAAGGTCTGATTCACGGAACGACAGATAAATTTATCATTGGTGAGATATAAGCATTACCTTTCACAGATATGAATTAATGGCCGGGAAATTGAATGGGGGTACTCCGATCATATGATTATTTTTTAACTAAGGATGGGCCGATACCGATATTTTGTTGCTGATATTGCCAGTAACCGATATTTTGTTGCCGATACCGATACTTTTAGCCGATATTGCCGGTAACCGATGCTGATTTAGCTGGGGCTCTTTTTTTTTGTTGCAGTATTACAAAAGCTTACAGTAACAATACTAAAAAAACTAGAATTATCTGATTTTCCACTTTTATACTTTCATGCTGGCTCACCTAATATTGTTTTTGATAGTGTTTAACTTTGTTACTTAAGTAAATCTTTATCTCTAATACATTTATCAAGTATTTCATAATTTGAAATAAGCCTTAAGGTAAGTAAAATTGAATGGTTTATTACATTATTTTGTTTAAAATGTTGGTTTTGTTGTTTATTATAAAATAAAAATATCCAACGCAGAGTTCAAGAATTTATGTTTACATTCAAGAGAGTGTATTTAAATATTTTTGTTTGAACTATGAATTATATTTTTATGAATTGAGAATGTTCATGACTTATAGATTTTAAATTACAAGCGTAAAATATCTAAATGATAAAAAAACCTATTATCCTTGGCCGATTGTGCCAATATCGGCCGATAAATTAGATCGGTTATTGGCATCGGCCCAGCCCTATTTTTAACATATTTCCAAAAATCCTTGGGTCGGATTTTTGAGACTAGTTACTATTAGATTCTTACAAATACATATACTAAGAAACATTTCTAGCACCACTTCTTACTACCCATTCGGACCATATGCCAACTCTCCTGAAACATTGTCCCCCCCCCCCCCCCCCGAAACCCAGTGCTCCTCTGAAACCCATTGTTTTTATTCCATTTTAATCAAAATTTCCACTGAGTAAGTCTGAGGGAGTCCAGTTGTAGTATACTCCAGTAACGGAGGGAGGATCACTTTACTAACTTAAATATATAAAAAAATAAACTCATAGCTATTATCTTATCTTATATAATTTAAAAACTTTTTTTCTAATTTCAGTTGAAAATGGAAACTAATATTTTAAATGGATGAATATCGATGCATTCATGGATAATGTAGCTGAAATTGTCTCATGATTAAGTTTGATAATAAATATATGACTAGCCTACTTCAGCTCACCACTTGAGCTAACCCTGAAAGATTGTTTCAAATGGCAGTAATGTTGCCCCCTATCACCCTTTTAAAAATTCAAGTTTTTATGATTGCAATCGTTTGTTATTCGTTTATTCCAGATTGTCCCGCAAACAATTTAATTTGTTCCGTTTTGATAGGCCCACGAATGATATGTTTACATTGGGGGAGCTAGCTTCACGGTAGGCCCCCCAATTGTAAAAATTAATGTTTTTATGATTGCAATCCTTTGTTCGCAACCATAAAATGTCAATTTTCAAAAATGAGGGAGGGGGGCTACCGTGAAGTTGGCTCCCCCAATATAAACATATCATTCGTGGCCCTATCAAAACGGAACAAATGATTTTATTTTTTTTGCGGAACAATCAGAAACAAACGATTGCAATCATTAAAACTTGAATTTTTAAAAGTGGGGGTGGCCAACTTGACGAACGTTTGTTTCAGTCGTATTTGTGAATGTCATGTTTGTAGTCCCGGGCCTCTTGGAACCGGCCATTCCACCCCTGGCTCAGTTCTCGTGCGTGTGACAAACGAATTGGGTCTTGATCAACATTTACCCGACATCCCTCTTCTAGAATGACAAGAGGAGCGATGATGGAATTCAAGGTCAAACAACGGGAGGAGGGAAATTAACAGAGGAAGAACAAAAGAACACGTGCAGACAAGTTTGCCTGATTGAACATAAATAAAATGGAGTGAGATGAAAGAGGGATTCGTGATTAATCCGCGAGCGGGAAAAGAAAAGATCTAGGGAGATGGGGTTTAGGTAGAACACGTGTGGAATATTATTAAACATTAAATAGTTTTCGTGGAAAAGTCCTAAGTTATAGGCAGTAATTTTTGTTTGGTTTTTAATTGAAAGGTTGTACTATTACTATAATAATAATAATTATTATTAGCACCGCGTCTTACTACCCTTTCGGGTTATACGCACTTACGCTAATGTGTAATGGTAGGGTGATTGTGAGATGAAATGGAGGACCTACAGTTTAACGTGGAATCCGAACCACGGTGGAGGCCTGGCATTCCTCACATTCACAAGTTGTGATTAATACACGCCTTGTCAGAGGTGAAGGAAGGGTTGGCAATCAGAAAAATCTGTGCCGGGACCGAGGATTGAACCCCAGGCCGTCAGCAAAGAAGTCTGACACCTTACCCCTAGACCACTTGAAGGTTGTATAAGAACGCTAGCACAAAAGGCGGAAAGATGCACACCGCATTCCACCGGTGATCACTTAGCACAATACAAATTTTATTGTGATGTCCAAAACCTTAACTCAGTCGGTAGCGTGTCTGTCTACTGATACCAAAGGTTCCGGGTTCGATTCCCGACATGGCTGAAAAATATATCATTGCTGAAATTAGGGTTTCCACGTTTAAAGTGATGAATTAACGGCCGGGGGCTGGATGTTGTGTCTGTTCTAGATTTAAGTTAGATTATAATTCGTGTGCTTATATAATTAGTCATTTCAGAAAGTGCTCGTTAAATAACTTGAATAAATTAAAATGATTAAAACGTTTTATTTTCACATTTATGAAAGTTTATTTTACAGATATTTTACATTCAGCTCTTGATACGCTTGTAAAATGTCCAAAAGGGGGTTTCTAGCCCTTTATTTTTGACTTCACCCCTCAATGAGCTAACTATTAAGCTATCCAGGCTATTATCAAGGAAGCCCGAAAGTACTAATAGTACATTCTTTTCGTGGAGAGACTTTCCATGTCCCGATGAGATGAGGTGATGGTGATAAGGCCAATGAAGATCTTAACCTAACTTGAGCCTATTTTTTTTAGCAAAGTGTCTTACTACCCGTTGAGGTTATACGCTTATGTACTAATTACTCTAATGATTTTAGGGATAAGAAGGGCTATAGTTATAATAAGTGTACCCACATTTGCGTGGAGGACGAGTGGAAAACGATTTTGAAAAATCACCATTAGTACACCCGACCTAGATTCGAATCTCGATCTCCCGTCATCGGCAGTCTTATCTACTGCGAGAGTAGCACGTTAGACCACGCGGCCACCGAAACGGGTAGTGATAAAGTTAATCTAAGAGGTTATCAAAAGCAACCAACAATATTTCTCTAAGGATTAATGTGTAGTTTCTCTTTCCACGACTAATTAAACGGAATTAGAATGTAAATACAATTTGCAGTGGTTTTTTTGCCGTTATTATGGCAACACGAGTCTCCAGCTTTCAAATAACGACCTTTCTACGGAAATCATACTGTACTTGCGAATACAAGCCATAGAAAGTATAAATAAACATTTTTATATCTAGGAGAACCTATTAATTGCTGAAAAAGTGTAGCAGTATATTGGTGAATCACAACGTTTAGATAGTAAAAGTTAAATATCTCAAAACGACAACATAAGTGATTATATTTTTATGGAACCAGCGTAGGAAGCCATATGTACCTCTTCACCTCCAAATTAGTCCCTTCTTCAAACCCCGCTGTGGGACCATAGCTATGCCGAGGTTACGGCCGATAATGTAATAAAGTGCCGTGGTTTTTGTAATCGAACTGAACTATAAATTAATCCAGGTAGCTATGTGCGCATGTCAGCTACCTTATAATAACCCTACCTTAATACAATCACTCAACTCCGCCTGATGGATGTGTGAAGATAAAAAAATAACAAGAAGAAATAGTCGTCAGCTTCTGTAGCATGGACAATGGAATGGGAAGGTGAAGACGAATTGGTCTCACAGCAGGGGCGCTACTGGCGGGGAGAATGGGAACTAATAAAGCGATTAGATACACTGGGTTGAGGCAAGTGGGTAAGGAGTAAGGTGTGGAGAGGGGAAGGTTCGATGATGGGCCTTGCTTTCGCCATGTTGGTTCCGTAAGAAGGTCATCTTTTTGGTACTTGCTGCCATAACACTCGCAATGATTTGGTATCCATTTATTAAGGCAAAGTGATGTTATGCACACTTTCAAAATACAAGGTCATACATGATGTAATTTAAAAACAACAAACATGACCTAAAACCCGGGTAGTTAGGTACGCCAACAAAGGCTTTAATCTAGTTCTGTCTGGTTTGTGGGTGATAAGGAGGCTGGAGCTATAATTACGACCGAGTCTTTTTTTCCCCAAAATGGTCCATAGCATTTCCTCCGCCCAATTATGAATTCACTTCCTATTATTTATACCTTCCTAAAACCCAGATCATGAGTGTAAATGTGTTAAAAGCCCAAACGGGGGGAAAGGCATTGAATTTTTGTAATTTGAATAAAATATATTAACTAAATAATAATTAAATCATGGCACCTATAAAGAGAGCAGTTTCTGTGACAACCTGCCATTTTTAATGTTTCTTAAAACAATGGTTAGTTTAAAAGTAAACAAAAGGCCACCAACGACGCAATTTTTTGAGATAAATGCTATGCAGGCTTATAATAAAAAGTATATAACACACCAACAAAAAGGTATAGGCTAAAGAAAATGCGGAGTTTGGTATCCACCAGATCTTACTACCTGCCCGTAGTATCCCCATACCTCCACTAATGGGAAATTGATATATTTAGAAGAGATGTATCCACGTTTGCTTGAAAAAAGAAGGAAGAACCATTTAGGAAGAACACCTTACACTACACCCGGCCACTCAGTTTGGCACGATCGGGGATTTCCCTAGTTGAGATTCGTTTGGACCAGGTTTGTCATAGGACGTTTGAATCAGGTTTGTCATAGGACGTTTGAATCAGGTTTGTCATAGGACGTTTGGACCAGGTTTGTCATAGGACGTTTGGAACGGTTGTGAAAACCCCTGTTTATCCTACCTAGTATGTTTGCTTACATGACTCACGATTATATTGCCAGTATCGATGGATGTGGAAGTTGACTAAGTTACCACAACAAGGCGTGGTAGTGTGTGTATTGTAGGCAGCCAAAATAATGGTGAAGTGAAGTCTCAATGGACTGACACTAACCATTTGCAACGCTTCACTATCAAAGGTTACTAACGTCAAAGTTTAGGTTAGGTTTAATGGAAAAATATTGTGGCTTCTTAGTCCAAAAGCCTTATCTTGGTTGGTACCAACAACTCCCATTTACTTTCTAAGGCTGCGTCCAGATTGGTCCAAAAGGATCACTTTCACGAGGGTGGTGTTACGCCAAACTTACTACGGCCACGTCACTGGCAATCCTGTCCGTGTGACCTACTGAGGATTGAATATTTATAGATATTATTTGGTCTCCATAATATTCTATTGTTATAAAACCTTAAAGCCAAATTTGTTTTTATGATTACAACTTACGTCAATGTATGATCTCTGATGGGCACCATTTTGAGCCGTTGATGGCGATAGTAAGAATGCACGAAGCGCTGATGTGGTGAAATGGTGAGTCTTTGAATTGTAGCAACTGATAGTAAACATGTTTAAACATGTCAAATATATATATATATATATATATATATATATATATATATATATATATATATATATATATATATAAAGTAAATCCTGATTATGACTCTCTTCGTTTACGAAGGGATTATGTTTACTGAAAGTGGGCCATATAACTAATTTAACTTGTTTGAAAAGCAAAATCAACTTGTATACCTCTAATATTGTTAGGAAAAAGTGTGCGGCTCCATCATCTTATAATGTTAAAATTGGGCCAATACTAGACTATGAACTACAAATTAGTAGGAAAAAAGCTAGAGATGAACTATTCATCGAAAGTACAAGCTACAGAGATGACAGATTTTAGCAGTGTTGACCGTATAATATTTTGTACGGACAACAAATGTTAATGTGTGCTGATTTTAGTTTAATCCACAAAAACAAATACAGAGGATTCTGGTTAGTTGGTGAAGCCGTTTATTTGGGACAACATTCGAAGAACATAAACAAAACAATTATTTAGCCTGAGTTTTTACCGCTTAATTGGGCCAAAGTGACCTAGTCCCGATGTGTCCCAGTTGACAGGAATCATATCTATATTGAAGTTAATTGATTTCTTTACCTAGTTCTTGGATCTTCTCATCGTTGAGAGAGAGTCAGGATTCATTAAAATATAGAAATTAGGTATAGGCCGCCCCTACTTAATTATTTATCTCGGCTGCTTTAAACAACATGTTTCATTTCTCTTCATTCCATGGCCTACCAGGAAAATCGTAAAATGTTATGTCTTTCTTAAAGTTTTTAAGTAGATTTGAAAATCCTACAATACAATTCCTATTTATTATTCTGGCGCTTTTTACTTGCTTCATTGTATTTAATTGAATAGAATAGACAAGAAAGTTTAAACGTGTGTTAAACAAATATAAATAAAATATTATAGCTTCGTGTTTCAGCAATGAGCTTTCCCTGTGTGTCGCATGTTTGTAGCGCTAGTAGCGCTGTATGAATAAACATACGGTGATGATGCTTATACACACTTAATCACATAAATAAAATATTTCTACGTGGCTAAAAATAATAACTCAACTTTTACTTAAATTTTACCGTGCAAAAAATAAAAAAATATATTAACAAACCATGGATAGTAGGTTGGAAAAATATAATTTTGTTTGCATTGATACTTTTCTTCTTCTTTATTTTGGAATATTAATTTTTTATCTTTTATCACAAAATGGCTGTTATAATAACTAGGCCTAGCACATATTTTACCTACATGCTTTGATTGAAGAAATTAATTTCCTAGACTGTTAACATTTTATTGTTATTGGAATGTTGCTATCGTTAATTCGCATTTGAATCAACAATATTGAATATAACTCGCAAATTAAAAGGTTAAGTAATCAATTAAGCTAAAATATTTTCTTACGTTTTATTTTCCTTATGAATTATAAATTAAAAACTATACAATTACGTTTAAATAAGTTTTACATATTACATTTTGTATATTATAATTTCAAGAATTGATAAAATGATCTTGAAATGTGTTTAGATCACGATTTTAAATGTTTAAGCATGAGTTTTGATGTATATTTTACAGATAGTATCACAATACCAATACATTCAGTTAATCCTAGCCACCACAATTTCCACTTAATCTTGAGTGTATATTTATAATATTTCAAAGTAATATTTTATGTATCCCGTCCAACTTATGATCTGAGTGCAGGTTTTGGTAGACCTATTTATTTTTTCAAATAATATTTCACTACACATAAGTTCAATTAGATTTCCATGTTACCACTTAATTTTGAGTTGATAATATCTAAAAGTAATGTTTTGAGGCCCACTTCGGTGGCCGCATGTTCTAACGCGCTACTCTTGCAGTAGACTAGACTGCCGATGACAGGGAGATCGAGGTTCGAGTCTAGGTTGGGTGTACTAAGGTTGGTGTTTTCAAATTGCTTTTCCACTCTGCCTCCACGCAAATGTGGGTACACTTCTCATACACACTCTTTTTATGCCTACTACACACACTTTTTCTCTCACCCACTCTCACACTCTCTCACACACAAGCACACACACATTTTAACCCATTTTTTCACGCACTCTCTTTCACTCAATTTCACTCACATACACTTTCTTTCTTTCCCATTCTATCCCTTTCACACAATCTATCTTAATATCACTCACTAACACTAACTCAATTACACTCACTCACTTGATTATAATCACTCGTTCACTCTCACCACTCGCTCACTCTCACCCCCTCGTTCACTTTCTCACATTCACACTCACTATCTAACACTCACTCTCTAACACAAACAATCTCAATCTCACACTCACTCACACAATCACATTTTGATGGACACTCATTTTAAAGTTTATGGGTCCAGGATGCCAGCAGAAATAGTAGCCTAAAATTAAAACCTAATTTCCTATTGAATTTTACATCTCTTCCTTCTGTGTGAGCAATGGCTCATCTGTACAACCATTCTTTGTAAATCAGTATCGGTAAATAAAATATTTATCTTTGGTTAAAATAATAAAAGATAGTTCTTGATTAATATAAAGCTCAGGGAAGGGTCGTTTTAAAGTTCTCACTGTGGTTGGAAGGGAGAAAATTAACGTTTTGATTCAAATTAAGCACAAAAAGCTAAATACCTATATAAATCTGATAGCCTTTGACGAGTAAACTTTTAACTATAAAGTAAAGTAAGGGCTTTTTATACAAAGATTTTCCCAATAAAAAGTTTTAAAATACATTTTAATACAATAATCTGCAGCAATCGCTGCAGCGATCCACTAGTAAATATATGAGTGCAAACCGGGGAAATCGAATTGCTGCCAGAAAATTGTTTTAGGATCATTAGGAGTGTGAGATAGGTATTTAGTTACGTCTTGCGACCACCAGACTGACCCAAGACAGGGGTACTGAGTGTATCTAGCCGCGCCTCACCTATCTAGAGCCATAAAGTCAGTCAGTTTGATTACAATAAAACTATAACAAACATTCAATCTCTATTTGAATCTATCTGCGGTTTACTCGCTATGTTAGGTTAGGTTAGGTTAGGTTAAGTTAGGCTATGTTTTATATAACATTTGACTGTCAAGTTGACTGAATTATATTTTAATGTATCGTAATAAACATAATTTTGCCTATATTTCCAAAATGATCTTATTTTTTAGACTTAACTCTTTGGGACGCAACTCAAATTGTAGTAAAACTTTATCTGACCCTTCTTTGGGACAAAACTCGGTCAATGGGTGGGTTATACGTGGGACGTAACTCGATACAGCCCGTAAGAACTTCAGTAAAAAGATGGGTGGTATCATTAATAACAAGTGAAGCTCGCACACCGGAGAAGTTGACAGCACCAATAAAAACAGTAACGTTTGATAGCAGGTGCAACAACATCACAAACAGACAACTCCCAAATGTGTGGCCTGTTTTCCGCGGTCCATGAGGCTCGAGAGAACTAGACAAGAAGGATGTGCTCTGTTCACCATCACTATAAAGATGAAGGGGTCAATCTTAACTCGATTTACCACGCGTTCTTTCACAAACTCTAACCTACTTTTTACAAAGTTCGGTTTACAGAGAGCTATATTTCACAAACTCTAACCCACTTTTTACAAAGTTCGGTTTACAGAGAGCTATATTTCACAAACTCTAACCCACGTTTTACAAAGCTCGGTTTACAGAGAGCTATATTTCACAAACTATAACCCACTTTTTACAAAGTTCGGCTTACAGAGAGCTATATTTCACAAACTCTAACCCACTTTTTACTAAGTTCGGTTTACAGAGAGCTATATTTATGAATTTCAACATAGATACTATGTGAATCGCTCTAAGAATGTGGTCACGAGGGTGAATGAATGCTGCTGCATTGCCACAAACAGAGTGTTTAGTAAGGGAATTCTATGGTGCTGATAAAATATGATTATCAATCAGCGAAATGCACAGTAAAACAACACGGATTACATCCAGATAATGAACTGTGTAGTATTTGTTGACTTTGAGAGGGGGCAAAGGATGGGATGGAAGCAGTGACGTATCTAGGACACCTACCCCTAATCCTACTCAAAGAAGGTTTGGGTCATCTATATAATACCTAAATACCCTGATTTCTAGTAAATAAAGTAATTGAAGACCTAGCAACATAAATGTTCAGCTCTACATTAATCAATTTTACAGGAGAGCTAAAAAACTATTTTTAAAATATAATCTGAATTATATAAATCATATTAAATGTCTTTATGGGAGTATTAAATGTTATTTATTACTTTTATATTAAGTATAATCTAATGTCTATAAGACTATTCATTTTGCAGCTATAAATCAATTCAATTTGGAGCCGAACTCTTTTTGCGCGCGCGCACACACACACACACACACACACACACACACACACATCCCATTATTTCTTTAGATAAAATCAGTGGTGGCTCGTGTATATGAGCACATGTTCACGTCAACACCAATTAATTTTATTACAACTATATCATATTTTAATTTTAAATAATGAATTAGTCTATTTAAATCTATGTTATAATTTATTACCCTAAGCAATCCCGTTCTTCTATTGTGATTAACTATTTTCTGTTGTAATGTTGGCAACTTGTCGTGTGCGAGGGTGGGAGTTAAAGTCTTACAGACAGTTTGGCAGAATGACGTGCGCGCTAGAATTATGTGTTACAGTTCAAGTGCTAATGCGCACGCGCACGACATAAGGAGATTTTTACCTGGGAAATGTGTGCTCCGTTGCTGTGAACTAGCTCCACCTTATCACAACCCCTGAGGGTCAAGCTATTGTAACTGATCCAAACAAAGTGAGACGTTTGTGACCATAATGAGTTCAGTCACTATTCAGTCGAGAGTAGGTAGACAAACAGTTTTAATGAATAGTACTAAGTGTCTGTCTTTTGATTGATAATTTGGGGGTGAGGTTTTAAAAAAATATATAAAGATACATTGTTTAAAATCTTGTGCTGCATATATAGTAATTATATTAAATATATATTTAGCGTAAAGCATTAGTGACCGGGAGGAACATAATATCCAGTTCGGTCTCCTATATGTAGACTACCCGCTGCTCTGTTGGAACAAAGCGTTACCCAGGGTACAACACAGGAGGTTGTCTACATGTACCCACAATGAGATGATGTGATGATAGTGAATATGGAAGTGTGGGCTAGTAGGAATCCTAAACCTAACTTAAGCCTACTTTACCAACCTCTGGTTACTGTTTGGATAGTTCCCCTTGAGGAGAAAATACCCAAATTTCCAGCTGGGAATCGAGCCTAGGACCTCTAGACTCGTAACCAGTTGCATTAACTACTACAGTACGCGGCCGGATATTTATATTATAAAATGTGAAACAGCTTAGCTAAGTGTAAATATACATAGCATCGGAGTTTTTTGTAATAATTATTTAAAGATGAATACGTTGCAATATATTCTAAATTATAGTATATTTATTAAAAGGCTATGATATAATTAACTAAATTTAGTTTAAAGTTAAAAAAACATATTACAAACGCCAATTCCAAGTTCATATTTCCTAAAAAATATATTATTTAATATGTGTCTGTCATTCAATCAATTATTTGTATGGTTTAGTTTGTTTGCTGTTTTGTAAATATATATTTTAAATTGAAAAATCCCACCTATACACGGGAATCAAACCCAGGACCTTTGACTTAGTATGCCACCTCTCAAACAACTGAGTTATTCAGGAATCTTCCCGTGCCCAGGGTCATTCTTCAAAGAATTAAAGACATGAACAAAGCATGGATAATCAGCCTCTTTCACATAAGCGAGAAGAATTAAAATCACGAATATTCACATTTACACACGAATGCCATTATTGTAAATGTTAGGTCAGGTAAACGTATGCAGGCCTACTCCTGGTTTAACCTGAAGAATAGTGAGCGTCTTGCTTAGTCCACTATGGTGTCGCCTTGTGGTAAGGGCAATCGAATTATAAACAGTTACTTTTTATGTACGTATGTAGGCCTACATATAATTAATGTAGCCCTATTAATACGTATGCATGTGCTATGTTGATATACTTTTTTTTTAACACCGCGTGTTACTACCCTTTCGGGTTATACGCTTATGTACTAATTACTACCCGCCTCGGTGGCGTAGTTGGCTAACGTGCCAGTCGTGTTGAGCTCGACTGCCGAGGACGGGGAGATCGAGGTTCGAATCTCGGTCAGGTGAACTGAGGGTGGTTTTTCCTAAATGGTTTTCCATTCTCCCTCCACGCAAATGCGGGTTCACTTCCTCTAAATTCAACCTTCCCAATTCCTAACCCATTAGTGTAATTAGTACTTAAGCGTATAACCCGAACGGGTAGTAAGACGCTAATGGTTTTAGGGATTAGGAAGGGTATATTTATAGGAAGCATTACAGCATCTTCACGGAGGAAGAGTGGGAAACCATTTTGTAAAAACCACCCTCAGTACACCCGACCGAGATTCGAACCTCTATCTCCTCGTCATCGGCAGTCTAGTCTACTGCGATAGTAGCACGTTAGACCATGTGGCAACCGAAGTGGGTTTGATTTAATTAAACATTATATGGGCCCATATATTTATGTTGATATTTTCTTGATATAGGTATAATCAAATTAAATGTGTATATAGTTGCCAAAATATTCTTCATTACAATTTTTATTTTGTGAACAGCCTAGTTTTTACATCACCAACCATCACTGAATAGAATCTTATGTCAAAGTAATTTTAAAGTAATATCGTTATAAAATATTTAGCCACCTTGACTTAGAAAATTTTCTTATTGTTTGTGACAAATTAGATTCAGCTACTGGAGTTGTGCCCTTTCTATGCCTAACAAAGAGGGCTTTCAGATTACCTTTTTGCGATAGCTACATAAATGTTTCTACTAGCTAAATTATAGTCTAAACTACTGATTTATTAAGTTTTCCCAGATTCACAAAAAAAAAAAAAAAAATCTGAAATTGTCAAAAATAAAATTACTCAAAGGTCTTCAATTGGATTTCATTAAATAAAAAAGTTGTATTCCATTATAAAAAGTCGTCAAAAAAATATTAATTTTTGGATACATATGTTAACAAATCAACTCTTATTTAAGTTATTCAAATAGCTGAAGCTATTATTTATGCTTTTTAGTGAGGAATTCTCCATCTAGATATCATCTTCTGAAAATTGAAAAACGACACCTGGATACGGGTTCAATTCCCGTGTCCAGGTGTCATTTTTCAATTTTCAGAAGAGCCTATTAAGTGGTAAAGCACAAAAAAGAGAAATGTTGTAGATACCAAACAAACCAAATAGGTTATTTGAGGTTAAATATAGCCTATTTAAATAAAGAACATTGAAAATAGGGTGGAACTCGAACGGGTAGTAAGACACGATACTAAAAATTTGTTTTTTGTTTCTTTCAGCCTTTCTATGTTTTTAAAAATTTGCCTTTGGTTACAATATGGCAGCAATTAAACCGGTTCAAACACACATTTTACTATGAAAATGTGTGTTTAGTACCTTAAAATTCAACCATCATTCCTAACACATTAGAGTAAATAGTGTATATGCATATAGCCCCAACGGGTAGTAAGACACAGTGACAAAAATAAATCAAGCAGCTCATATCGAATGGGAGATTGATTGATGTCGAAATCTCTACTATACACAGCCCATTAGATCTTCTGTCGTAGTCCTATGACTAGGAATTATTTTACCTTATCTTCTTCTCAGATCTCGACCTGTACGAGTATTTCAACGTGACTTGTAGGAACTGTCGCAAGCTGTGGTACAACGGAAGGACACCTCCCACTCTCATGAAAGACTGCCGGCTAGGAGCACCTCCGGTCCATTTAATGGCGCACCGGATGCTGTGCCTACGGCCCATAAGGGTTATAAATCTCTCCCATGAGTCACAGAGGTCAGTTGACCTTTGACCCCACTTCTCCCCTCCTTGATGTCCGACGGAGACCTGACGCAAGATCTCCGCTAGGCAAACAGTCACTCCAAGAACTATCATCTGAAGGCTACCCATACACATTACGAGGAAAGGTAATCTACTTCTGCTATCTTTCAAGGTAAATAGACACAGCCGTTTACTAATTACTTTTTATCTTACGGCTTTACTGACCAGGAGGGAGAAGACATCTAGTCGCCTGCACGAAGATTATGTGCCGCTTTGGTGGCACAGAGCGTGGTCCAGGGTACACCTATTAAAGTTGTTTACACGTATTTATTATTATTATTATTTATAACCGCGTCTTACTACTCTTTCGGGCTATACGCTTAAGTACTAATTACGCTAAAGGGTTAAGAATTGGGAAGGTTGAATCTAAAGGAAGTGAATCCGCATTTGCGTGGAGGGAGAGTGGAAACATATTTGGGGAAAACCACCCCCAGTTCACCCGACCGAGGTTCGAACCTCGATCTCCCCATCCTCAGCAGTTTAGCTCATCATGATTAGCGCGTTAGATAACTACGCCACCGAGGTGGGTGTTTACACGTACCCGCTATGAGATGACGTAAGGAAATTCAATATGAAGGTGTGAAACTAGTAAGATTCTTAATCCTAGCTCAAGCCTAATTAACATTTGGGATAATTCCCCTTAATAGAAAAATACCCAATGTATCAAGCGGGAATCGAATATATCGAACCTACTTAGTACTTACTGCCTTTGACCACGTGTCACCCGGGAAGTGGATATTTAAACTCAATTAACGAAGCAATTTTAAGTTTAATTATAAGCTATAAATAGTGATTTAATGATTTAAAATCATTACAGTTTATGAGTTACAAGGGTCGAACTTGCTTTTTTATGCGTTTTATGTATCAGCGTTACGACCCATGGTTCCCATCCTGGGGGGCTTGAAGTATTTCTATTGGGGGTGTGGAACAATAAGGAAATAATGTTAAAAAATAATGTAAAAATGAAACATAGTTTCTATTTTAATCATTTTTCCAAATAAATTAAGTTAATTATTTCTTGCTATGTTGGCAACACTGCCTACAAGTTGTAAATTATTTGGGGAGTTGACAAAAGTGTATATACACGTGTTTATTTTCAAGCGCCCAAGCCCCGGATTCTCTCCCCCCCCCCCCCAATTCTCCTCTATACCCTCCCCCTAAATAAAGCCAGTGGTTCTCAAAATTTTTAACTAAAATAAATCATTACATCAGAAAAAATACAAGCTGGACCCCTCATAGCTTTTTTTTTACACTAATATTATGAACATTCAATAACAACAGTTAACTTCTTTAGTAGAAACGTATAAGATAAACGAAAAATCTCACATTTAATGGCTGCACCTTTGGCAAATGTCCTTTATTCACATTTGAAAAAATTGGCAATCCTAATAACTGATGTTATTTTATGGTGTGAAAAAACCAGTAAATAATATTATAAAATTGACTCACAGAGCCTGAGATAAGTTGATGAGCCCTGGGGCTCCACGTAATACAGTTTGAAAAACGCTGACCTAAGCTACCACTGCAGGAAAATGCAGCACCACCCTTCAACTCTGACTCTCATAAAAACTAAACAGCAACTTCGACTTGAAGTTGAAAGCGATTCGTGGTGTGCTCTGTAGAACATCAAACCCAATATTCAAGAACTGATGAAAACAAAACAATGCAGCCATGACGTTAATCTTCTGTAATTTATTTCCACCACTATCCTGCCAGTGTTACATTGATTTTTGTATAAAATAAATTTATATAGAGCAAAAAAATTTTTATAAATAAAGGGGGGAGGGATGCGTGGGAATGTACTGTAATTATCTCCCAATGAGGGTTGGGGGTGAGGGGTTGGAAGGCCATCAGTTGAAAAAGTTTGGTAATCACTGCTAACTAGGACGAACTTAAGTTAAGCTCTTAGTAGATAGGACAAAAGTTTGAAGTTCATGAAATGGTCAAGACTTCATACAATTTGTTCTCAGTTCATGAAATGGCCAAGACTTCATACAATTTTTTCTCAGTTCATGAAATTGCCAAGACTTCATACAATTTTTTCTCAGTTCATGAAATTGCCAAGACTTCATACAATTTGTTCTCAGTTCATGAAATGGCCAAGACTTCATACAATTTGTTCTTAGTTCATGAAATGGCCAAGACTTCATACAATTTTTTCTCAGTTCATGAAATGGCCAATACCATACAATTTGTTCTCAGTTCATGAAATGGCCAAGACCTTATACAATTTGTTCTCAGTTCATGAAATGACCAAGACTTCATACAATTTGTTCTCAGCTCATGAAATGGCCAAGACTTCATACAATTTGTTCTCAGTTCATGAAATGGCCAAGACTTCATACAATTTGTTCTCAGTTTGTGAAATGGCTAAGAGAAGAGGCCAGTTCACGTGATAATTGACAGAAGTTTGCCCAATTCGTGAAATGGACAATTCCACTTAAAAGGTGTAACATATAGGCCTAAAAGAACACCTGGCGCCTAGATACCTAGGTACAAGTCAGAAAGCAAAGTGAAAAGGCGTAACTCTAGCCATATACTGTGATGCCGATGGCGAGGAGATCAGGGTTCGCATACCGGTCGAGTGTACTGAGGATGATTTTACTAAATGGTTTTACACTCTACCTCCACACAAATGAGTTCAACCTTCCTCGTCACTAACAAATTACAGTATTTAGTACACAAGTGTATACCCCGAACGTGTGGTAAGAAGTGGGCTAAAATAAATACACTTATATAAATAAATATTAATATATCTATCCGCACAATCCTGGGATCGAACCAGGGTCTTCAAGGTTTTCAGCTGGCTTTTATAATATAATCACTTATACCACGGGGATGGGATTCAAGACTAGCCACCTATATAACGGGAATTGGTTACGAAACCTAGCCTCATATGCCACGAGTATGGACTACAAACCTAACCAGTTATATTACGGGATAGGCTACAAACCTAACCAGTTATATCACGGGATAGGCTACAAACCTAACCACTTATGCCACGGGTATGGGCTATAAACCTAGCCACTTATACAATGGAGATGGGCTATAAACCTAACCACTTATACCACGTTAATTGGCTACAATAGCGTTATACCGGAATAGGCTACACTAACATTATATCACGGGTAGACTCAAACCTACCATTATCCGGGGATAGCTACAAACTAACGTATACGGTGACTACAAACCCTAGCATTTATATCCGGGAAGTACAACTTAACCTATATCACGGGATAGGCTACAAACTAACCACTTATATCAGGATGCTACAAACTAACATTATATCACGGGGATAGACTACAAACCTAGCACTTATATCCGGATAGGCTACAAACTTACCACTATATAGGGAGATTCCAAAAGGATTGTTAAAAACAGCAACACGGCCCCTTCAAAGTGTTTGCCAAGTGCTCCAAGACGAGTGATTGAAAAAAAACAAGTGACTATGTTTGCAATTAGTTAAAAGTGAGTGTATTGCATTTTCGCCGTGAGAGTGCTCTTTTGATCCTAGATGATGAAAAGATTTCTACGAGTCTAGCGGTGACAACTGCGGTGTCCGCCCACTTCAATCCCCACGTGCATCATACGTGGCACATGCAAGCCCTCTCTCAGCCTCTGCTTGATCACACACAAAACACGCTGCACACACATACACACACACACACACACACACACACAACACACCACACACACACGGTGGTGAAGTGGAACCACCGACTTAGCCCACAAGCATTTGAACCAGATGAGGAAGTCCAATTTAGAGCAATCAAAAGCAATCACGAAGCAGCCCTAGCTTTACTCTAGCCCCGCCAGTTTTGGGTGCAACAGTGGGCCAACTGCGGCCAAAGGTGAGAACAGACACTGCTCATACTAATTGACAGAACAGATTGGACACTTGCTATTTTATTACGGATTTTGACTCATTTGTTTTTATTAGTCGTAAGCTTAGGGGTCATTCATTAACCACGTAATGCGTTTTTCTAACCAGGGGAGTTATAGGGGGGGTACTGACCCTTCAAATAAGTATTGCCTAACTAGTATTTATTTCACCTTTTGATACTATCGAGATATAGTCAAAATTAAAAACTAGAAGCATAAAAACCTATGTCTAAATACATATTTTTTTGGAGATCTATAATGGTGAGGGATTGCTTTGCAAATGTTTTATTCCATTTACCTAATTTTAATGTTTTCAAGGGTACATGTTTTTTTTCTTCCTTGGTATATGAAGAGAAATATAATTTTTATATTAATATTTATCTCAGATTATCTATAGGCCTAGATATTTCAAAATATTATTCTATCGGTTGTTTTCCACCCTCACATTCATGTGTCAATTAGGTTAAGTTGTGATTGCTCAAGTAGGTATTAATAGGGTGAACAGAACACACAAAGTGTAAAATAATGCTGTTTATTTCTTTGTGGGGGAAGGACATTTCAAAGCCCATCACAAATTAAATATAATCAAAATAGCTTCTAGATAAGTGGCATCCTACATTATCCTATAAATTATTTCTGTTGTCAACATCCCTTTTCTCAACTAATACAAAGCCTACAGCGATAATAAGTTATCAATGGATGGATTTTTTTTACCGACTTCTGACATAGCATACTTAGTTTACGTTAAAACACATTGTTTGTTTGAAATTAAGTTAAAAGAAAAATCTAACAATATTTTTGTATCAATTACCGAAAATAAACTATCTTTGCCATTTTGTGTATACACTTCGCTGATTATTTAATTTCAACAACCCAACAAAAGACTAATTTTTTTTTTAGGGGGAAGGGAAGGTTGAATTGCGAAAGTTTGAAAGTTTCGCAAGGGTTTATATCATAAATAGACGAAACCCACTCACTCACTCATCACTGTATTTCCTCAAACCTGGGCCTGGAAGTTGAAATTTCGCGTGAAAGTTAATTTTAGGCCTAGACACGAGATAATGCGGGATTTTGTGAAATTTTACCTCTAAGTGGTGGAAAAGGGGGGAAGGGGGTTGACTTTTTTTTTAATTCACTGGTGTATCTTTTGAACCAGTGGACATTGAACCTTGAAATTTCAAATGAAGGTTAGTTTGTAGAATTAGGTGAGATATCTTTGAGGGCTGTTAAAGTTTTATCTCAAATAAGGTGGGGGAGGGCGGGCATAAAAGTTTACGATTCACTGACTTACTGAGCACCACATTTTCTCAACCCCAGGGGCTGGAAACCTGAAATTTTGCTTTGCACGAAGATATTGGGATTGACCCATATGACCAGAAAAATGTTAAATTGGGAAATTTAAAAATAGAGCTCCAGGAAATTAAAAAAAAACATTTTTAGACGAGATAGAAAATTAAATTTAGTAGAGAGGTAGAGGAACAACTACAGCTAGGCCTATAAATCTTAAAATTTGAAATTCCAATAGTGAGTTGGTGAAAGGGGGTTAGGAGTGTTCAAGATTTTGAAAACTAATAGTGAACAACTACTTCCCAGCGTGCTAGAAAACTGAAAATCGGCAGTCAGATAAAAATACCACTCCAAATAAATACTATGGGCTTAAAATGTTTAATCTTTAATTATTTTGTTTATTTATTTAATTATTTTGGGTGGAGAGGGAATAAAATAAACTTTAATGTGTGGTATAAAATTCAAATTTGGCAAGAAGGTAGATGGATGGATCCAGACAGCCATATTTGTCTTAAAATTAAAAATTTCTAAATAGTGTTTGTTTAAATAGTGGGGGGTGGGGGGAAGCTACAATTTCAAAACTAATAGTAACAACTTCTTTTCGGTGGGATATAAAACGGGATTTCAGCAAAACGGTATGAAGACCATCCAAATAACCAGAAAAAAAAACTAAAGATTTTAAATGGAGAAATTGTAAAGGAGGGCGAGGAACAGGTGATAGGGGTGAATGGGGGAGGGGGTAAATGGGGAGAGGGGTAAAGTTTAAGTAAGGTGAGGAAGAACGTTAAAATTTTTCTGGAAAATCGAGGGATTACTCCAATAAAAAATTAAGTATTTAATATTGACTATTTATAAATGGGGACCTGGTGAAATGGGGGTTTAAAAATCCCCAAAACTAAAACAGCAAACTATTTTAAGTTTGGTAGAAGATTTACATTTAACATGTGGCTATAAGGGATGACATGCAGTGGACCTAATTTCACAAGACCTAAAGTTTAGGAGCTATGACTTTAGGTCTTATAAAATTAGGTCCAGTGAAGTTAGGTCTTATGAAATTAGGTCTTATAAAATTAGGTCTTGTGCCTTTAGGTCCACTGCCTGTTTGAACAGTTAAAGATATTTTAAAGTAATCGATGAAAAATGAATTTTAGGTCCAGTGCTTTTAGGTCTAGTAAAATTAGGAGTTATAAAATTAGGTGCTATGAAGTTAGGTCTTATAAAATTAGGTCTTATAAATTTAGGTCTTATGGGGTTTAGTTCTTGTAGCATTTAGGTCTTGTGCCGTTAGGTCTTGTGCCGTTAGGTCTTGTGCCGTTAGGTCTTGTGCCGTTAGGTCTTATAAGGCTAGGTGTAATAAATTATAACTTCCATATCATCAAAAATATTCAGGCCCATCGTGACCATCAAATAAACAACATTAAAAAACATTAAAATAATTCATCACCTCCTCGATTTTAGAACCAACTACCTTGCCTTGAGGGCTATATAACCTTGGGTTGAGGGTGCATATCGGGACCTGCATAGGCTGAGTACATCACACTATAAGGTTAAATATAACTTTAATTATATTTTAATAAGATTTTATTTCTATTTTTAATCCCATGCCGCCATCTCTAAATTGTCGTGCGGGTTAGAGAATAGAGGTTATGGAGCCAGGGGTTAGAGGAAAGAGGGTGGAAAGCCTGTCGATACCTGCTCTGGTTGGGAGAAAGGGGGTCAGGATGAGAAGTTATTGATATGGGCTCGAGTTTCTAGGAGCAACAGGGCGCCAGGTATTTACAGTTATGGGTTCGAGTTATTGGGAGTGCCGGGGTGTCGAGATCGTGGGGCGTCCAGACGTTGAGGGTAAATTACCGTTATGGAGTCCGGGAGTTGGGGGCGTCGGGACGTCGTGCTGGAGGGGGTGTCAGAGCATCAAGGGTAACTACCATTGTGGGCTCTTGGGCTCAGGGGGCAATACCTGTCAAAAATAATGTTAATAGTATCAAAAAGGGAATTTTGCAGCAAAAATGGGTGTGTCAGGGAGAAAAAGTTAAGTCAAAGGGAAGAAATGTCATACCCTTAGGAGGAAACGTAGGTAATTTACCGCTGTGGAGTTAGGTTGTTGAGGATGTGGTGTAGAGGAGGTATTCAGAATATGTCAAGTGCATCAGCATTCACCTGGAGAAAGAATGTAAATTCGTTTTTGGGCGTACGGAATTTGTCATCATGAGGTCGCGTTGATGGGCTTTAGGGTTCTGTATCCCCCTCTACTTATAAGTTATAGGGGTGGCGAGCTTTAATTCTGGTGGCGGCCATCTAGAATTTCCACATCACGTTATAAGGTATAGGGCGGTCCTTTTGGATTTTCATATAAAGTTGTAAGGATTTTTAACGACCATTTTGGATTTCCACATAACGTTTTAAGGTATTTTGGTGGCTATTTTGAATTGTTCAAAGCGATTAATTAAAGTAGTTAATTAATCAATGCAATTAATAAGGGACGAAGAGGTGGGGTGGGGACGTCACAACGCCAGGGGGGGGGGCGTCGATGTCCACCATTTTAATAAAAAAATTCCCCCCAGAAGTATCTGAATCTCCCTATTTAAGTATCAGGAAGTCATTCAAGCGGAAGTATACCAGCATATTCCTAGAAAAAGGATAAAAAAATCCTTTCCAGTAAAGTGGGTGATTCCAGCCGGGACTCGAATCCAAATCTTCTTCACCGGTAAGCCAGATGATACTGACTCCTTAGCAAGTTTTCCTCCTCCTCCTTCCCCATCCCTCCGAAAAAGTTTCAGTCTCGATCTGGTTTTTCAGTGTCAGAAGGCTGAGGAGATATTCCTGGCTATAGGCGGTATACAAGAACGAAAATGAGTAAGTGAGAAGTGTGGGTGAATACTCATTACCAAGAAAAGGCTTAGATAGGACAAATTAAACAGAAGTGCAGTCCCGAGCAAAATTTTCCTTACTCATTCTTTACTTTAGCCGCGTATACACGAGGCCATTTGTCAGGCAAATTCGAAAATTGACGCGTCTAACCTGCTATCAACTGGCCTCGTGTAAGCGTGGCTTCACACTATTCATTTCTCGGATGTGAGGTTTTCTCTCTATCCCTAGTCCATAAGTCATTTCTTGGAGTTGAGTGTTTACTTTTTAAAACCCAACTCGTTCTGGCATATGACCTATGTGTACTGAGGTGTATTTTCCTTTATGGTTTCCCACTCCACCTCCATGCAAATACAGTGATAATTACTCTACATTATACCTTCTTCATTTCTACCTTAATGATTCAAAAGTGTCAATATTTTGGCTGGGTAATATAATGCAGCATTATTTTTTTATATAAATAGGTTTATTACCCACATTGTCATTGATATATTACGATCTTGTCAATAATGCAGTTATCGTAAACAATCCTGCAGTGCTTAGAAAAACTGTATGCTTCATATTCGTCAAGATGAACTGAATATTCTCGAACAAAGCTAAGTTGTAACTCCTTTATAAAATTGTAAAGAAAGACATGCAAAACAAAATTAAGATGGCTAATAATAGTAATCATAATAATAATCCATGGCGTATTTCTCTCTAACACACCCCTTGCAACGCACCAAATCGTGACACCAAGTTTGTCGTCTGCTTGCTAGCGAGGGGACAAATTTAACGGTTTCTTTTAATGTTCTTGAGCAAAACGTGTCTCTCGTGAATAAAAGTTTGTTTATACCGTACTTGACTGAAGACACATTTACATTAGAGGATATACAATTATTCAATTTTAAATGTGACATTGTACAAATAAGAATAAAATCTTTGATATATTAAAATAAGTAGCTAAAGCCAATGTGGTTTACATTCTGCCAAGATTACAGTATGTTTAAATTGGTTATTAGCTAATATATTGGTTTCAGAAACAATATTATGTTTAGAGTTCGATATCTAAAATGAAAAAAAGGTAGCTTCAAACTTACTTACGTTCGTTTAAATGACAAACTTTGTGTAGTAGTTTTGTATTCAAATTATCATTTAGGCTAGAGGTTTATACGAAGTATTACTATATTATAATATTATTAAGTTGGCTCTTAGCGTGTATTGCCTTTTGCTTTCAGAAGCCATATTATATTTAATGTTAGATAACTATAATGAAATATTTGCTAAAAACCAGGCTAATTTTGTTCGAGCTACAAAGATTTGTGTAGAAGTCTTACGTTCAAACGATCATTTAGCGTATAGGCGTGTAGGAAATATTACTATTTTAGCCTAAATCAACTTATTTAAAGAAACAAGTCATGAGTGTTGAAATTAGTTATGCCCTTCAAACCTTTTACTAACCCATTTATTTCGTTTAACTAATCATACATTGATATATCTCCTAAATTCAATAAAATTAGCGAATTATGTTTAAATGCCACATTGCCTTGTATGTGTATAAGAGAGAAAGAGATACCCTAATGTTTCCTTCTCTCTTACACAATGTTGTACAAATAACAGCTCAAAAATTTTAGCCGCAGATGTCCATCCAGTTATAATATAGAGATCAATGGGCTCCAGCTATGCTTATAAGGTATAGGAGTGGCCATCTTTGATTTTGGTGGCGGCCAGCTCTGATTTCCACATAACGTTGTAAGGTATTTTGGAGGCCATTTTTAATTTTCCTAAGTGATTAATTAGGGTAATTAATATATTAGGCCCTAATGTTAACATACTTTGGCTTTCAATAAAATAAACTCACATTTTATAAATAGTATTTATATAGGCTACCTATTTATGTGATTGTTGCGGCTCTAAAGACTTTCGACTTTCATCGGTTAAAATATAATAGTATATAATATGTGTTTTAATAAGAATTACTCATTAATTGACTCAACAAATAAGTGAAGTTTTCTAATCGCATATTCCATTAGATTAAGCTGATAAAATACAAGCATCCAATAATGATATTTGGTTTGTTCCCTCAATAACTGTACTTTAGTCCACATCGGTGATCGAATGATTCAGAGAATAGACTGAATTTTTGATGATGGCGAGACCCGGTTCAAATTCCAGTCAAGTGAGGGTGAGTTTTAATAAATGGTTTCTGAGTTTACCTCCACGCAAATGAGAGTACATATCCTCTAAATGGTACATTTCTCTTTCTTACACCATTGTGAAAAAATGTGGATAGCCTGAGCGTGCTAGTAAATACATGATACGGGTGACAAAAATTTGGGCCACGATTATTGCACAGTTAAATTTTATTTTAGTTAATAATAATTATGTCTCCACAATACATTTTTAATATCTTTTTATTTTAAATACGGTGAGATACGTGAAGAGAGAATGAGTAAACAAATAAGTGGAAAAACACTTCTAGCATACCTGTAAAGGATAGACAAATACTTCCTAAATAAAAGCTGTCCACGTCAGTCGAGATTATTAACATTGAGGCAATCCTACCTGCCAGAGATTTTCATCTTACTTCTTGTTCGAACTATCCGCATTTAATTTCACTATTTTAAAGTGACCTAGGAAGGAATAATTTAGGGGAAATGTTCCCACATTTGCTTGAAAAGAGAGTGAGGAATCTTCTAGAAAAATACCTCGGTACGCTCGGCCAAGATTCTAATCCTAACTTCCTTGTCAGTGGAAAACTAGATTAGATGAGCTTGACATTATTCCACATTCCAAGCGTTTTGGCCGTGTTTATTAAAACCACTTTATCGATAATGGTATGTTTTATATGACGAGAGAAATACACCCAGCAGGATTTAAACTACGACCTCCCATTCCTCAGAAAACTAGACAAGACAAAACTGACGCCCTTGTCTGTGTTCCTATCATTGTATTAAAAAGAATATAGTTTTAGGACTTATGCCGGCATGCCATATAAATTTAGGTCTTATGAATTTAGGTCTTGTGAAGTTAGGTCTTGTGCTTGTTGGCTTGTGAGATTAGGTCTTGTGGGGTTAGGTCTTATAAAATTAGGTCCAGTGAAGTTAGGTCTTGTGAAATTAGGTCTTATAAAATTAGGTCTTATGCCTTTAGGTCCACTGCCTGTTTGAACAGTTAAAGATATTTTAAAGTAATCGATGAAAAATGAATTTTAGGTCCAGTGCTTTTAGGTCTAGTAAAATTAGGAGTTATAAAATTAGGTGCTATGAAGTTAGGTCTTATAAAATTAGGTCTTATAAAGTTAGGTGTTATGAAGTTAAGAAATTTAGTTTAGGAGTTGTGACTTTAGGTCTTATAATTTTAGGTCCACTGCCGCATGTCCGCTATAAGAACCCCTCCAAACAACTATTCAAGTCTGATCCTAAGTTTCAAAATGATGATGCAGTAAATGGAGTAGGTCACCTCACGATTCATAAAACTAATAAACAAACCACTCTTTGTTTTGATATAACATATATGCAAGTCAAATACACCTTCCCAGAGAGCCAAATGACGTCTGAATAATCGAGTTTCAAAATTGAATCTCGAAAAATGGAAGAGCTTGAAATGTATACAACTAATAAATAACACTACTTATCAGTGTGGCTTGAATTTAAATTTGGCAAGCTCGTAAATAAACCATATAATATAAACCAATAAATTTCAACATGTTAAAATGGTACGTTGGGAACTGAAAATGGTTTGGAAAGTATCTCAAGAAATTTTAAAAATTATTATATATATATATTCTTTTTAGCACGGAAGAAAATTTAATTTTACCAAGTTTGTAAAAGGAGCAGACTACAATAAGCATAAAAGACGGAAAGTTTGGAGTCTAAAAATAGGGGGTGGGAAATGGCTAGTAGGAAGAACAAAACTTCTCGATATTGTAAACAATTTTAATTTTTTATAAATGGACGTTAAAAATCTAAAAATAAAATGAATACAAAAGCTAAAAATTATATTAGAGGGGATGCACTGGTATTGCGAATAAATTTCTAAATATCAAAGGATAAATTAACTTCTATCTAGGAGAGACATAAAAATAAATTAAAATAAATTAATCCTGGAAGGTTTGGGGACTTTAATTCTTTTTGGTAAATCATGATGATCAATATTTAAGATTTTTCTGGAACATAGTATATGATTTCATTTATGCTCTTTGGTGATGGATTCAAAGATATGATTTATTCTAGTTTATTAATCGCCATAATTCGTTTGAGAGCCATAGTTAGTTCAAGATTGCACACAGAATAACTATAAAAATGATTTCATCCAGATGTTGAACGTCCTAATTTGATATATTTTTGATGCGGGCTAGCCTTGCGAAAAGCGGGTCAAACGAGGAATTGCTATGGTATATATTTTCATTGATAACAGTTTTGGTCAGTGTCAAGCGTCTTACTACCCATCCAGACTATACAAATTACAGAATTGAAGGAGGAATTTTAATGCGATAAGATGAAATACTACTAAGGGATTAAACTACCCTTGTTGCACGTTGATTAGAATTCAACCGTGACCTTACTCGCTAGAACCAATGTTTTAAACTCTTTGCCATGATGCAGTGCTATTTTTATTCTTTTTCATTTAGCACCACGTCTTACTACCCGTTCGGGTGATACGTTTATGCACTAATTACGCTAATGGGTTAGGAATTGGGATGGTTGAATTCAGATGAAGTGTACCCGCATTTGCGTGGAGGGGTAGTGGAAAACAATTTAGGGAAAAACATCTCGATCCACCCGACCGAGATTTGAACCTTGATCACCCCGTTAATCCTCGGCAGTCTAGCTTAACACTAAACTAGCGCGTTAGCTAACTACGTCACCGAGGCGGGTTTGCAGTACCATTATTCAGCAATAAGATGACATTTTTTCTAGCATCGCATCTTACTACCCGTTAAGGTTATACACTTAAAGTCTGTTCACCTTAGGAATTGTTTTCTGAAAGGCCTTTTTCCCTACCAGAAATATATTATATAGTAGGATATTGGTAGGAATAAAGACCTTTCAGAGAGTAATTCCTACCGTGAATGGAGTATATGTACTATTTACGCTAATGTTTTTAGGGATTAGGAAGGCTATATTTAGAGGAAGTGTATCAACATTTTCGATTTTCGTGGAGAGAGAGTGGAAAACCACTTTGGGAAAAACCTTAGTACACCCGATTGAGATTATAACTTCGATCTCCCCATCTTCAGCAGTCTAATCTACCACGAGAGTGGTGCGTAACACCACGTGACCACCGAAGCGGGTAAAAGGACGTTTAAACTATGTAGATATTAAAAAAATGATTAATGTAATATTGAGAGGGTGCGGCTGGGTTTTAGAACAAGATAATCCCTAAAAAAAACTCCTGACTTATATTCCTGGGATGTTGTATCAGCATGGTTGTAAATCAAGGCTTTATCCTAATCCCTTTCAGGTTGATGCTGGACTATTAGGTTCTGTCGCACGACATTTCATCCACTAATTTGACTCCTAATGTTGAAGGAAGGAGGATAGTATTTTCTTTAGAGGAGGTGTATTCACATTTATGTGGAGTTAGGGTGGAAAATAATTTAGTTAATTCCCCCTTAATACAGCCGACTGTGATTTGAACCCTGGTCTCCCTTCACCGGAAATACAGTTCAACAAGAGAGCGACGCTTAAGATCATTGACCACAGATGCTGGTGGTTGTTCAGGAAGCTTCTAACAAACTCCCGACCTGCTTAAACGGAGTTGCTAGAGCGTTTTAAAATACGACGGGGTTGTGAAACAGCTCAACCCCCTGCAAACACTTTACCCGCGCTACAGGGATGTTAGATGAGTTGCTGTAGACCATAGAGCTGGGACCAGACAACCCTTGTCTCGTTAAAACTCTCTAAACTCACCTGCACTGATAAAATGTTTCATCAACTAGTTTGGTTTGAATACTTATCGGGTACGCAATTCATAACACTACTTTTTTAAAAAGTATTTAACGTTCACTTTCTAAGCCAACTGATTCAACGGTTTACTTACCCTCCGAATGAGGTTGTGCAACGGATTTTTATAGCTCAAGAACCATTCGCCTACCCCGGCTGGGTTTGAACCCACGAACATTGGGTTCTGAGACATAACTTTTCCCCAAGACCAACACGGACAACATAAACGCTAAAGAATATTTAAAGTAAACTTAGAACTACTGGTCGTTCTTTACTTTTCTATTCTCCATTAGACGTTGAGACTCAAACTTAATGAATAAAAAAAGATTCTGCCCCTACCAGTGCCACACATATTAACGCACCGGGATTTTTATTAGTTAGTCAGGAAATAGCTCCTGTTTCGTGTGCACTTGTATGTACTTCCTCAGTTTGATTTCACATATTTCATGTAGGGAATTGAGGATTTTAAAAACCATTGTTCACGCGACTCTCATTTTGATCGCTTAGCCACCATTTTGGAGTCAGCAATGGCGGAACATTGTGTTTTGTTATCTCTTGTTTCTTGACCATATATAAAACATTTTATGTCTCTTTTTTGTTGTTTGAAGATAGTAAAATACTTTTTTTTTTTTGTAAATAATGTTTTATTGGAAAACCAGACAGTTTTCCTGGAAAAATAGAAACATTTAAAAATAATTTAATTTTTATCGTTTGTATCTCGCTCATTTATAACCGATTTCATTCCTATCTTTTTATTTTTATGGTCTAATTAAGTTATTTATTCTTTGTTATTAAATATTTTTTAAAAACGGAATGGTTTTTCTGTACAAATCGAAAAAAACAGAAATGAGAAAAAAAAAAATCATGGATCTTTCTTCAATTACTTATTTGCTCCTTGACTCTATGTATTTGTGAAAACCCTGATGTATAGGCCTACTCATAGTTCCATATGTGGTTTGGTGAATATTTCTTATAGGTATTAAACATGGATTTCAACCGAAGTCTGAAAGCACCTTCGGGTGAGGAGGATATCAAGATGGGAACTACATTTTTTAATTGACCTATTTTTAATTGTTTATCAAACATTAAAAAATGGCACTTTGCTTGTAGAAATTAATCAAGTTTTTATTTATTTTCTCTGTTCAAGAGGTGTATAAACTCATTTATTATAATAATAATTAATACGATTTTTCTAAAAAGCTAGAAATTATGACGATGCGATGTATAACTAATATTCGCATACATTATAAACCAATATTTATAAATATTATAAATTCATGACATTCAGAACGATACAAATAATATTTGAGTAAATAATCAACTGTAGAAAAGGTTTTACGTTTTTGTTTGAGTATCATACATTAATAATAAATAATTAAAATAATTTTACTAGATATAAAATAAACTAGCTATTTTTTACACTTTGACCTGCATGTACTGTTATTATATCACTAGAACAATTATATACTGATATTTACATCACCTTTTTTATTTATTCCTTTTAAGAAATGTCATATTATTCTAACAGAGGTGGAATGGATGTATTCGTGCGCACGCGTGTACTAGTGATGCGGGTGGACGATTAGAGCATTGTCTGATTAACCTTTATTCAACGAGTCGGTCTGGTCCCTTGGAACAGCTGATCTAAGGACGGCCATTATTGCAATTATCGTAGTTCCATTCAAGGCCACGCGCGCCCGCTCCGTGGCCCACTTGATACACACCACTTCTCCCTCCTAGTAGTACTAAATGTCATTCATAGATGGCTCTCGAGTAGAAGTAGCAATTTAAAACGATTGTTATAGAGACCTAGGGGGGAACAAAATATTCATAGCTCTTTATCTCCTTTAAATTGGTGTTTCATATGTGATCACAATGTAATGTAGTTGATCCAGAATACATTGACAAATTTTTAATTTCCGTTCTATCGGAAAAAAAATTATAATCGTGCCGTGTTTAATTGAATGTAATTCTGTTTACTAATTTTCTTTTTAAGTTTATCATTTACTTTGAATTGTATATTATATAATGCCATATATGAATAGCGAATATAGCGAATATTGATAATATTTTATAAATATTAGCATCAATTATAAATGCCATAATTTTTTAACATAGTTAAATTATCGATATAATATATTTCTGACACTAACAACACTTTAAGATTGTTACGCAGTTCATAAATAAGCTTACTTAATTTCAAATTAGTTTGATTTGAAGATAATCACCATGTTTCCTGCATCATGGACTAATTTGTTTAGTTTATATCGACATTAAAAACCTGTTATTTCAATCGTAATAGCTTATTCGATTACACTTATGTTTAATTAAAATGTTGAGCATAACTAGATGTTTTATGAGTACTACTTCTTGGATAATTTGCTACTGTCTGCGTGATCTGTAGATACATTAATTTATAAACTGAAATGCATTTAATAAATACTCAACTATTTCTCTTGAAAATTGATTAAAAAAACAATCGTGCTATATATTAGTCCAAAGGACTTAGGTTCTTAATACGTACCCAAAAATGGCAATATTTTAAATCATAAAAATGCAGTGTGCCTAGAAATTCAATACATGAATAAGTCAGCTGTTCAGTTATAATTATAGCTATGGACAACCGGTTTTATCTCATGAATATTTGTTATTACTCGATGTTTGATTTTAAAAGTAACCTTACTTTTATTTAAAAAAAAAGCAATGTTTTAAATTTATTATTGTATACATCGACCCCCATACTCAGGACCAATCTCCCATATATAATCTTAAAAAAACGAATAGTTGCAAATTGATTTAACCAAACTATGTATCTATACTAGTAAGAGCTGCTATAAGTGCATTTTATTTTATTTAACCTTCCCTGCAACAGTGACTCAATATAAGATAGATATATTTAGTGTACTTGCATTGACTTATTAAATGTATGCATAATTTAGTATTTTTCAGTAATTTTATGGTTCTACCTGCAAAATAAATTTATCTAGTTTTAGCTATCTAGTTTTGTTTCATTGAGTAGTAGAACCAAACTCTTTCTTAGGTTGTTATATCAGCACACGGGAATTTCTATGAGTGAGAGCTAAGGGACCTATCAATTTTGCTGTATAAGCTATTTCCACATACATTCCAGGGTTCTTTACATGCCACAATCAACATGGGACCAACGGCTTTACTTCACCTCCGAAGGAAGTTGTGCTACGGATTTTTATGGATCAGTAAAATCCGTATTTGGCTGGGTTAGAACCCACGAACATCATTCCTCAGGTAAGCATCTTACCCCAAAACCATCGAGGTTGACACATTGCAAAATACCAAATACTAATCCTCCTTTCTGATTGCAAAACAATTTGCTTTGACAATTTTTCACGTCCGACCCATTAAACTGCATCATTGCACGCACTCAACAACTCCTCTCCTGTGGTTCTAAAATATCCGCTAGAGTGCAGCGGTAATCAAATGCTAATGTAACACCCTTGGTAATCCTATACCCTGTGTAAAAGGGTCGAACAAATTCAACGAGGGGATGCGTACGGGGGGGTGTGAGTAGTACAGGGAGGGCTAATATAGATCACGTGACTTAAATGTCACTACATTGAATCATCTCTCATTATCTAATCTGATTTTGTGTCGTGTTGCATATGTTTTCATATTGTCCCGTGCGTTTAGTTTTGCAGAGTTGCGGAGGGGGGATTTGGGAGGGTTTAAATATTAATTAAGAGGGTTGAATGACACTGCTAGTAGAATATGAAACCATCCCACTAGTTGGGAGTAGTTTTCATGATACTTGAGTCCAGGTGTGAGGGGAAGTTATTGATTAGGTTCAATTCTAGTTAAGAAAAGTTGGGCAGGTAATTGTGCTGTGTCCAATTAAACATATTATTTCAACGCACATTAGTGAACGAGCGATAAGAATCAGATATCATTAATGTCAAAGAGTAATAATTGTACTTGAATGTACTCATTAAAATAACATTAGTCTAATTTGGCTTAGATTCAAATAGAGTAATCAAAACTGCTTATAGCTAGAAATGTTTACAAGTCCTTTTTCAAATTGTGTGCATTTATAAATACGAAGTGTTATTCGCAAAATATTATTACATTAATTACCTTTCTTTCTATTTAATCAGATAAAAATATTGCAAGGGTTATGAAGGCAGTTGAACTTAGTAGCGTATGAGAGCATTGGAATGGGGTACGAGGAGTAGTCAGTCTTTACTTTTTATGTTTTTATTTCATTGGGACTTTTTTATAGGTTAAGTTAGGCTAGGATAGGTCAGGTTAAAGCAAGGTCAGGTTAAGTCGTCGGTTAAGTCAGTCAGGTTAGGCTAGGTTAGGTTGGGTCAGTTAGTTAGTAGGTAAGCTTGTAGAACACAAGTCTTTCCCTGTTTCTTTCGATAGTTTCCTAATTTTTAAAATAATATAAATATAGGAATATTGGCATTTTCACAAAAACACCAACCTTTTTCTCAATTTCACAAATTACCTGAACCATATTATTTCTATATTAAATCAAAGCTTAGGCTGGACAGATAATGACTATCCTTAAAATAAATTTAATTCAATTATTTTATTGGATAATATGAATAAATATTTCCACCTAGTTTACTTTGAATAAATTTTGTGTTCTATAACAGGTCATGGAACATTTCTAATATCTTGAGCTTGTAATAGTTTAGGACAGTACAAGTTTTAAAATTTGTTCTATAAAAAATTAAGTTAAATGTATATAATAAAATAAAAGTTTAATCAATTTTTGTTTTATCATTATGTGTGTTTAAGTTTAGGTTTGTAAAAAGTTTACAGCCAACACCATGACAGTGAAAATACTTTGATAAAACTGTCTTAATAGAAAACTGAAATATATCGTTTCAGGCCATCAATAAATCCATATCAAGGTACAGTAAAGTATCAGAACTTTTGTTCGTAAAATAAATAAATAAATACTTCAGAAAAATTGAGTTGGGCTGTAAACATATTTTTACACCCGAAACTAAGTAAGTGTTTAATTATAATAGACACAGTTTTCTAGTCTAAGTTGTCATCACTTTAAAACAATGAGGAAAACATACTAGTGAGGCCATTATTATATTTTGGCATTACTAAAAAAAAAAAGTGAAATTTCAAATTAAGATAAGAATTTTCTCATAATTTGTTGGCATCACTTAAAAAGATTGAGGGAACCATCAGACTAATATAAGAAGATTTACTGCTATCCATTATCACTTAAACACTATCCACATTAAAATGTATGTAGAGATTATTAGTACAGTATTTGAATGTTTCAGTGATTTACAGTCTCAGCTGAAATCCTTTCTTATGTATACATCAAACGATGTTAAGCAATATACTTTTGACAAGCTAAAGAGAGAAATCAATCGCCATCAAATTCTACACAAGTGGATTTCTCATAAAAAGCAGGTCTCTTGCAACATAATGATATTCAATCGGATGATTGGTGTCACAACCAAGCTCTGTATTCACTAGCTATGCATAGATCAACACATATGTTAGTGAGGGCATTGTGATTATATTAGTTTGCTTTGATCCCACACTAATTAGTGGTTACAAATTCATGGACTATATTCTATTTTATTTGAAAGGTAAATATATCCATATTTATATGAATCTATAGAAGAATTTGCAGTTATTTTCGGATGGAGCCAGCTCACAATTCAATCAGAGGTTCCTGTTTGAAATTTAGAACTTTTCAAAATAAATATGGATTACAAATTACATGGAATGATCATAGCTTAGTTGGGATACAATCACTGGCTAGGAGGATTATCATCATAGCTTGGTTGGGCCACGGTCACTGACTAGGAGGATTATCGTCATAGCTTAGTTGGGCACGGTCACTGACTAGGAGGATTATCGTCATAGCTTGGTTGGGCCACGGTCACTGATTAGGAGGATTATCGTCATAGCTTAGTTGGGCCACGGTCACTGACTAGGAGGATTATCGTCATAGCTTGGTTGGGCCACGGTCACTGACTAGGAGGATTATCGTCATAGCTTAGTTGGGCACGGTCACTGACTAGGAGGATTATCGTCATAGCTTAGTTGGGTCACGGTCACTGACTAGGAGGATTATCGTCATAGCTTAGTTGGGCCACGTCACTGACTAGGAGGATTATCGTCATAGCTTGGTTGGGCCACGGCCATAACTAGGAGGATTATCGTCATAGCTTAGTTGGGTCACGGTCACTGACTAGGAGGATTATCGTCATAGCTTAGTTGGGCTACGGTCACTGGTAGGAGGATTATTGTCATAGCTTGTTGGGCCACGATCACTGACTAGGAGGATTATCGTCATAGCTGTTGGCCACGGTCACTGACTAGGAGATTATCGTCATAGCTTAGTTGGGTCACGGTCACTGATAGGAGGATTATCGTCATAGCTAGTTGGCCACGATCACTGGCTAGGAGGATTATCGTCATAGCTTAGTTGGGCCACGGTCACTGGTAGGAGGATTATCGTCATAGCTTAGTTGGGCCGATCATGACAGGAGGATTTCGTCATAGCTAGTTGGGCCACGGTCATGACTAGGAGAATTTCGTCATAGTTAGTTGGGCACGGTCACTGATAGGAGAATTATCGTCATAGCTTATTGGGCACGGTCACCGATAGGACGATATCGTATAGCTTAGTTGGCTAGTTAACTGACAAGGGATTATCGTCATAGCTTAGTTGGGCCAGGTCACTGACTAGGAGAATTATCGTCTAGCTTAGTTGGGCCACGGTCACGACTAGGACGTTATCGTCTGCTTAGTTGGGTACTTAACTGACAAGGAGAGTTATAACAGCTAATAGACTGCGGATAGATATAATTGACCTACAATATTCTGCCTTATATTAGGTTAGGCGTTATGTTGATTAGTTTAGGTTAGGTTAGATTAAGTAGGTGGATTAGCTTAGAATTTTGTTGTGTTGCCTATCCATCACTTATTTATGTTTTTCTTTCAGCCAGAAAACTATTACAACCATCCTAAATGGAGCGCCACACACTTGGGGCTGTACGACATTACGACTTGCTTGCATTTCTCAAGAAGGAACTCTTGACCCAACTGTAGTACACCCAATCCTGTGCTGACCGCGAACCTTTTACTGACCCAACATAGAATAAGGTCCGAATAATCTTATTATAAACAAGAGACTTTAAACCTTTTTCCAACTTACCGCACACTGACCAAGGCGATTAAATTGTCAAGAAAAGACTTTATCATTAAAATATCGAGAACTATATTTGTGTTTAAAAGTTCAATAGATAAAATTTTAATGTATTCAAATAGTGTTAATACTGTTAAGTTTTACTGAGGTAAGGATGAGAAAGATATTATTTAGAGGAAATGAAGTATCATTGGTGGGAAGGGAGGATGGTGAACAATTTAATAGAACCACCCTCATCACACCTGGCATGGATTTGAAGCCCAAGCTTCACATCACCGATAAACTAGACTGAATGGGCTTGACGTGTAGGCCACGTGACCACCGATGTGGGTGGTCATATATGTATAATTTCTTCTTGAAACCTCGCAATTGAAGCACAGTAAGCCTTTAACCAATTTTAGTTTCTTTGATAAATGTTCATTTAAAGTTAAGGGACAATGCATACTCTTTACACCCAACCTCAAACCAGACCAGACAAGACGATACGTATATCTTTGTGTTCGTGCTTACACTAATCACTTTCAATCGACAAAATAAGGTGAATTGACTGTCACCTTTCATGTTAGGTAGAGTATCACCATAATGCCGTCTACAAATCACAGCTAGGTTTCGAAATCTTGTTTGGAAACATTTTTAAAATATACAATTTCTTATTTCTGGTTTAGTTTCTGGAGTGACCGAGAAACTTAACTTTGGTGACATTTCTGATTTATCCTTTCACAGTGATGACTGATGAATTAACGGCCAGGAGACTGGGTGTTGTGTATGTTCTAGAGCTAGGTTAGTCTATAAGTAATGTTTTTAATATAGACAGCTGGTTCATATTGTGTAAAATAAATACTACATAATATGATGATGATGATAATAATAAAACTACAATTTCATGGAGCTGTCTAATAGATGCATTTGCCCCACTTGAAGGTGTCCAAACTCTACAATCCAACTCATTGAAGGAGTGTAGTTCTCTAGTATCATACGTATGGGGCTCAATTGGTGGTAGCTGTTGTTCACTGGTTTGACAGATGTGACGGAAGAGTTACAGAGCACATGAAACTAAATATCAAGTACGGCCCTTTGTTACGGTTACAAGTAGGCTACACAAGAGGCTTCTGTAGCCGCATGGTCTAACGCGCTACTCTCATAGTAAGCTAGACTGTCAATGACGGGGGATTGAGGTTCAAATATCGATAAGGTGTACTGAGGGTGGTGGGATTTCCAAAATGGTTTTAAGTTCTAACTCCACGCAAATGTGGGTACACCTCCTAAAGGCTAAATATAAGCCCTCCTCATAAATTTATTTTATATCTCATTCCAACCTTATTCACCTTGCTCTTGTGCTTCTAATAACAAACTAAAATTCCCATACATAAAACAATGTTGATTTTAACACACTTTTCTACTACTGCCATCGCTGCCTCTTTCGATACTACTTCATTCTTTGCATACATCCAACTATTCTCCGAGATGCAGTCACTCGTCTGTCGATTTCAGCATTCATTCTTCCATTTTTATAGAACATTCTACCCAGATACACAAAACCATTCCCTTGTTCTAACAATTTTCCATTTATACTAATTTCCTGATCTGACCTCATCAAAAACTATCACCTTAATTTCGGAGACATTTATACGAAGATCCATTCTGCCTGTCACCATATTCAAACAATTTACTGAATTTTGCAAATCACTTTCATTATCAGTTATAAGAAAATAATATTGACTATCTTAATAACATCTTATATGTATAATATTAGTATAGAGTATTAATTTCAAATAAGAAATAAACGATTGCGTAAACAGAAAATCATAGTTATATTACTGGAAGCACCTTAACATAATTATAGCCTTGCAATAAACATAAAAAATTATAAATTTTATCTAAAGTAGCTGAAATGGTTATTTTCTTGATACTATCGTAAATGTCATTCTCAAAAAACACTTACACCAAGATTAGGTAAATTGTTTAGCAGCTCTAACTTAGAAGGCCATTAATAATAATTACACCTGCAGTTATATAATCTTAACACGTATCATTAAAATAAAAACATATCTCTAGTAGATAAATAGCGTTAAACAACCAAACTATTAACTGAGAAAGAAAATAACTCACCGGAAGATTCCTTGAATTGGCCAAGCTTTCTTCTGAGTCAAGGTTATTATATTAGCAGTTTATCATTCACAAATAACTTAACCTAGGACCAATTAAATAACTAAATCTCTGGCATTAAGGAACTCGAAAATTCATGGACTACAGAACGTAAGCTTGCCATCCAACCCTAACTTGAAACACCTCCTTCCAATCCTTGGCCTGACACCCAACCTTTAGGTATATTTCATAATTATATTCCCATCGACATCGGGTCTTGTAGCGTCAAGTTTCCCACATGTGGTGTACAGTACATGCCTGTCATAGCCCACACTTTGCACATGACCGCCTGAGGACAACACATGATAATACACGCAGCCCTTAGAGCCACGGACAGTACTATCTGAGTGGGGATTTATATTTTCCACTTGCATCTGTAACCAAATAAATCTCCTGTATCTCTGGTACAAGCTTTTAATCATTTGGTCATGTGGTGGCAGATCAAATTTTACATAGCAATATTTTGTCTTCTCATTTCAAATGGTATGCTTAGGAAAATTTGTTTAGTTAATATTATCTTATATATATTATTATTATTATTATTATTATTATTATTATATTAGTTTTGCTGTGCCGAGACTTACTGCCCTTACAGGCTGTATAGATATCTATACTAATCAGGACGCTAAAATCTTTAGAAAATGTATTCACGTTTCTGGATATGAAACCGTGAGAGAAAAACATCTTAAAACATCCCACCTGATTCAAACCATGACCTCCCCATCACCATAAAATAATTCTATATGAGGCTGACTCCTCAGTTTATGTGAACATCGATTCTTATATTATTAATTATTGATAGGAAAGCTACATAAATTATAATTGCATTGCAAATTTGTGATTTTATTGAATTTTTATAAACTTATTATAAAAAACACATTTTTTTCTGCATTTTACTCGCCATTGGGAGATCCTTATATTTTCATTCTTTCTGTGGAAAGCTACCCACATTCGCATGGACAAAGAGTAGATTCAATTTTTTTTTTAATCTCCAGTACATTCGGCCGGGATTTTCACACTGCTTTCTCCCATTATTTCTAGACTAGACTTTTGTGTGATTGACTCCTTAGACTTTTCATTACCGATACAGTTTAGTAATGTTGAAACAAAAGATGATAAAGTAGACAGAAGCAAAAAAGGAAGGTCAAACTAAAAAAGGAGTGTGAAGCTGAAAAGAAAGCCACATGAAGAGTTGTTGAAAGTTTGAAAGGGGTGGTTTTTATTATGTCGACAATTCAAAAGTTTCAACCACTCTATTTGTAGGAAGAAAGGTTTGTTGATGACCGACCAAACTCGCTTTTATTTGAATTGTGCAACCTGCTAGCAGAATTGTCCTCAATCGAATGATGCAGTTGTTGAATTGGAAGAGCACTGTTCATTCCTGATCACCACCGGCTGCGATGAGGTTGATTTTTTTTTAACTTAAAGGGAGTTCCATCTCAACTTCAGGTAAATGATGGTACAGTTCCAATAACTTACTCTAAGTTGTTTCCCCTCACGTTGGAGTAAAAGGAACTTGAGTTAAGGTTCATATTTTTACAGTTTATATAACAAAAAAACTTTTTTGTCCAAAATAAATAGACTTTTGTTTCTGTAGGAACATTTAGTATAATTTTATTTTCACCGCATTGCAGAATTTAAACAGGACTTTTTATTTTAATTTAAAAATTTTCTAGTCAAATGCAATCATGCTTATATCCAATATTTAATAACTATTAGGATTACTATGGGTAAAAAATTAAACTATCTCTTTTAACTAAATCAATATTTTGATTATTTTGGCAAAAAAAAAGTTTTATTATTATGATAAAAGCTGACAAAATACTCTTCTAAATTAACGCTCTCATTCACTCTACCAACAGCTATAAATAACCTTTTTTAGTCTAGTACTTAGACCACCAGTAGGTAAGCCTTTGCCTGGTAAGTAAGATAAATGTATCAGGCTCGTTTAATAGTCTGGCAAAAATAAAAGTAATAATTTGTTAAATTGGAACATCCTTTTCACAGAGATGTATTGATTTCCTCGGTATTGGGTGTTTGGTCTGTTTTAATCAGGGTCCACACTTGTAATAGTACACCGTATCGTATCACCGTTGCTAAAGGTGGGTATCCACTAATGCGTATCCTCGTATCGTGTCATCGTTGCGTATCATCTAGGGACACGATACGGTGCATCACTGTCTGATTTGTTTTTTTGTATAATCACTGCGTATCCGTATCAAAACGAAGGACACGGACAGGACTACGATATATATCGAGCCTGAGGGTTCAGTTCTAGTATTCTGCAGCAATGGCACATTTGTCCTCCACACATTGGTTTTCGCATTTTATTGAAATGATCAAGATGTTTTGGGTCCCAAATTAAGTAACTTTTACGGTGTATTTTTATAAATCGTATGGTCTCCTCTTTACTCCCCTCCATTGGGCCAAAAAATATCTATAACAACAATAAACAAAAAAACCACCGTACTAACAAAAACAAATCTCTACACAAGGGGTGACCTGATGGTCTAGGGGTAAGGTGTCAGACTATCGTGCTGAAGGTCCGGGGCTCAATCCTCGGTCCCGGCACAGATTTATCTGATTGCCAAACCCTTTCGTCACCTCTGACAAGAAGTGTATTATCACAACTTGTGAATTTGAGGAATGCCAGGCCTCCACGTGGTTTGGATTCCACGTTAAACTGTAGGTCCTCCATTTCATCTCACAATTCACCCTACTATTACATATTAGCGTAAGTGCGTGTAACCCGAACGGGTAGTAAGACGCGGTGCTAATAATAATATCCACACAAGGTTACCGCTGGGCGTCCTTGATAGGAATGAGCGTGCAACGCCTATAAAATGGCAGCCCGTCCACCTATGTTTCAACCTAGTGCCGTATCGTTCCTTTGATGTGACGACGAAAAACCGAGAGATGACCGATCGGACCCATTGCGTATCTTTGTATCACATTTGACTCGACACTTTGAAAAGATTTCCCTTCTCCGCCGATAAGCTACAGTGACACGATACGCTGATACGCAACAAGTGGATAACCGCCTTAACAGGGCTAGAGTGGGTTGACGGGACGCGTGACAAGTTCTAGACCACCATTTTGGCCAAACCGATCCTCGTTACGGTCGCGAACATTGTAGCTTTCCAAATTTTCCATCATTCGTGTGTTGTAGTGATATAAAAACAGACGTCACGACTATGGATGAACAACAAAAAGTCGCTGCAGGATATTTAAATATATTGTGCGACGAAGGAATAAAAGGGGAAAGAAAATTATGGCAGATATACCTGTATAAATAAGGTTGGATTATAGTGGTAATACTTGCGTACTAAATTTAAATTACAAACTGAGCAACAATGTTTCTGCTCATACATTTCAATTAGATGAAAAGGTTTTCCTCGTTCCATTCATCTTGCTGCACTAAGAAAACTGAATCAAAAAATCCTAGCCGTGACAGTGTTCGATTAGTAGCACATCAAGACATGCCATGTAATGAAATAGATTTTCATTTAGTAATAATTTTAATCAAAAGTTCTCACTCTTAACATATTCTAAATTAATGAATAGTTTCAGAACACAAAACCAGATCCAATGTGTTAGGAAATCTCCCCACACATTTGGACGATCAATTATTTACATATTTTATTGTTGTTGACGATGACTCTATGACGTCATCTTTTATTTCCCATTGTTTGAAACCGTTCCCACACCCGTATTGCAAACACTTGTGAGATATGACCACTTCGAAAACACTCTCTATCTCTCTCCCTCGCTTCTAGAACAAATATAGCATGGTGCAACCTAAAGAGAAATAGAAGCTACTAGAACAATTTCTTTCGAACTATATACACAAAAAGAAGGTTCCTTTTACCAGTCGTGCTATAACCTTACCGAGAAATGGTCCACGACACGTTAAGCTGCCGTATCGTGTGTGGCAATAAAAATATTCTAAATAAACTGGATTTAATTTAATAAAAAAAACAAATGTTAACAAATTAACGTATTTTTTATATATACATATATATAATATTAATAATAAGCCCATATAATCATCACGATGAACTCCAACTCAGGAGTCTCAACGAAGAAATCATACAATCCCCTACATTCCCACTTCACTATTTGACTCGACAACGAGGGACATCCAGAGAAGGACTCCACAAAGAACACAAAACATCACTCTTCAACGTGACTCGACAACGTGGGACATCCAGAGATGGACTCTCCAAAGACACAAAACATCGCTCTTCAACTTGACTCGACAGCGTGGGACATCCAGAGAAGAGCACAAAACATCGCTCTTCAACGTGACTCGACAACGTGGGACATCCAGAATGGACTCTCCAAAGACCACAAAACATCGCTCTTCAACTTGACTCGACAGCGTGGGACATCCAGAGAAGAGCACAAAACATCGCTCTTCAACTTGACTCGACAACGTGGGACATCCAGAGATGATCTCCAAAGGACACAATCGCTCTTCAACTTACGACAGCGGACATCCAGAGAAGAGCACAAACATCGCTCTTCAACTTGACTCGACAGCGTGGGACATCCAGAGATGGACTCCCAAAGAGCACAAAACATCGCTCTTCAACTTGACTCGACACGTGGGACATCCAGAGAAGAGCACAAAACATCCTCTCAACTTGACTCGACACGTGGGACATCCAGAGAAGAGCACAAAACATCGCTCTTCAACTTGATCGACAGCGTGGGACATCCAGAGAGGACTCCCAAAGAGCACAAAACATCCTCTTCAACTTGACTCGACAGCGTGGGACATCCAGAAGACAAGAGCACAAAACATCGCTCTTCAACTTGACTCGACAACGTGGGACATCCAGAGTGGACTCTCCAAAGAGCACAACACATCGCTCTTCAACTTGAATCGACAGCGTGGGACATCCAGAAGACAAAAATCCCTCAATTGATGAGCGGGACACAGAAAGCAAAATCGCTCTTCAACTTGACTCGACAGCGTGGGACATCCAGAAGAGCACAAACATCGCTTTCAACTTGACTGACAATCGGGCTACACAGCGAACAAAGCATCCACTCTTCAGCTTGACCTCCCCGTATCTTACTTTGATGCGACGACTCGATACGAGTCACAGCGACAATCTAATGAGAATGAGAATCACTTGTTAGCGGTCCTTACACGATGATGGGTTTTCCTGATGCACTCATGTCAAAGGCAAGCACCCTTAATACAATTATAATTTGAGGACTACCTGTTAGCCGTCTTAGTCATAGATGGGTGTTTCACTTGATGAAACATTCAGTCAGGCAATGTACCCAATACAAATTAAATTTGACGAACTACCTTATTTAGCGTGAACCTTAGTCAGAAGGGGCGTTTTTATTTGATAGCAACATTTAAGCTTTGAGGTCAATGCACGCTCAGTAGAAATCAACTTAGTTGGCGTGGACCTTAATCATGAAGATGGAGTATTTTAGGTTCTAGGTGGGGCAATGGACACTCAATATAAAGATATAATCTATTTCTGCGATGAAATGAAGGTACTTATTCAGCTTACATTTAACGGTACCAGCTCCCCCGAGACAATAAGGATATGGGGGAAGATGTCACTAAGTCTCAGAGAGAAAAATGTGTGTATCTTGGTGAGAGTTTGAGGGGGATGGGGGGGGGGAGTTTCCCTGTGCCATGGAAAAGTGAAAGGAGGAAAAGAGGTGGACTGAGCTGGTCTCCACTTAGCTCTCATTTTCAAAGCGAGAGGAGCTCTAACACGTTCTATACGAGAACGGCTGATTCGAAAAAAAAAAAATCTTCCCAGGGATTTGATCCAATGTACACAATCCCCACATCGGGGTTTGAACCAATAGCTTTCATTCCCTTTAAAAATCACAAAACCCCGAAATGAGCTTTTTAATGGAGGGGTGGTAACCTACAAAGTACACACCCCGGGGTTTAATCTGAGTCAAAAATCCTGACTTGAATTTTTTTATCAAGGGGTTTGTGATTGCATAACATATACTCCTTTTGAGCAGGTAAAAAATAAGGAGTGAAATCAGTAGTGATTTTCTAAGTCCTATCTATGAGCTTTTTTAAATCAAGGGGTGCATGATTGCATAACATACACCCCTTTTGAACGGCTAAAACACAAAATGGGAACACATAAAGAGTGAAATGAGGGCTTATTTCAAGGATTGATTTCTCTTCTGCCTACATTTGTCGAAATGCAACCTTTCTCAACTTACACCTATAGTGTAAGCACGAAAATAGCCCGCATGGTTTGTAAGTTGCCATGCATCAAATAAATCCTGATGATTGCAAATTTATTATTAATATTCACTCTGCCCTTTCTCTGCCCTTAGTTTAGAAATTAGTGGTTTACAGCCTGGGGTTCGCAACCTCTTTTCTGTATCGTGGCATATTTCGGGTGGGGTTGCATTGGTTGTTGAGGTTATAGCTTCATGTTTACTTTTTTTTAGCAATGCATCTTACTACCCATTTGGTTTATATGCCTATATACTAATTACATAATGGGTTAGGGATTAGGAAGGTTTAATTGAGAGGAAATGCATCCGAATTTGCGTGGAGGGAGAGTGGGAAACAATTGGGAAAATAAAAACCCCCGTGCACCCTACCGGGATCGATCCCTTATCTCCCTCGTCTTTGGCAGTCACAAGAGTAAACCAACACGAGAGTAGCGCGTTAGACTACCTGGCCACCAAAGCGGGTGTTAACTTTTTAATGTGATCATATTAAAGAAGGAATTGCAGCATCAAATAGAAAGGAAGGCAGTTAAAATTAAAAAAAAAACAGCCGTGACTGTTTTTAGGTTCTTTTTGGTTACTAAACTCTGACAGTTGATTTCTGTTGAATCTCTTTTGAGACATTATCATTCAAATAATCAATATATACGCACGCTAGCTTAGCGTCACGATAGTTTGGTTTGTCGGTGACGAGGTCACGATTCAAATTCGGACCGTCGTTACAGGATGTGATTTTTCATAAACGGTGTCCTTCTCCCTCCACGTAAATATAGTTAATTTCCTCTAATTTATACCCACTTCACAAGTGTGATTAGATTTGAATAGCCCGGGCGGGTAGTAAGGTTCAGTGAGGTTAATAATTTAAAAACTGGATATGAAAAAAATCGAGGTAAAATCCTACCAAAGGTTGGAAACCAATGGTTTAATGTTGCAGAATATGTGTATTCAGAGGATTTTAATTTCATTGGGTACTTAACGTCACCTATATTAACAAATTGAGTTTATCAGCAAATGATCCACAAATAGCTTGATTTTCAAACAAGACTTAAACAATCGGTCGTTTACTTCAACACCTTGGAAATTTGAAATTCCCATCTCACTCACTGTAGAGTTTTTCAGACATTCCATAAATTAAGCCCGGAACCGTTTGTAAATTCCCCCCCCCCCCCCCATGTCTCACTACCCATTAATTAAACTAATATGGTAGAGATGGGGTAGGTAACATTTCGAAGAATTATACTAGAATGTATGTGGAGCAAGAGTGGTTAAAATCATTTGATATGGGTAATGAATTCAAATATTTAGGAACAATTTTAACTAGCGATAACAATATTAAGATTGCAAATTAAGAAAAGAATACAGTCGGGAGATATTTGTTACTGCTCGGTCGGTAAGTTGCTGGCGTCTCGTAAAATGTAAAATGTAAAAATGTAAAACTCAGAATATACAAAACCATAATTTTACCGGTTGTTCTCTATGGGTGCGAAACATGGCCTCTTACCTTAAATGACGAAAATAAATGTATGATGTTAGAAAACAAGGTGCTTAGGAAGATATTTGTTCAAAAAAATGTATGATGATAATGGGGATAGGAGGAGGCTACATAATGATGAGCTGCATACCCTGTACTCTTTACCAAACATTGTCAGGGTAATAAAATCTCGAAGGTTACGTTGGGTAGGTCATGCGGTGCGAATGAGAGAATCTAGAACCCCGTTCAAGGTATTGGATGGCAAACCCATTGGGAAGACCCAGACAAAGATGGGAGGATAACATTTGGATGGACCTGAGAAAGATAAGGTATAATGAGATAGATTGGATAGTATTAGCTCAAGATAGGAATAGGTGGCGTACTTTTGTGAGTGGGGTAGTGAACTTCCGAGTTTCTAATGCCGTAGAATAAGTAAGTAACAGTGGTAAACCATTTAGGAGTGGCCACATTCAGTGCACCCAAATATGATTTAAATCATACGTAACCTTTCACCAGCAAACTAGAATAAATGAGTTTGACAACTTAGACCATGTGCCCACCGGTGCAATTACACTTATTTTTGAATAAAAACAATCTTGCAACTAAGATAAAGTGTAGGATTCATATAACTAAAATAAATACACCGTTATTAGGTTAGATAGGAACAACTGCGTCAACATTTGTCTGTATTAAGGTAGGGAAACCACTATATTTTAAAACTATCTCAGTGAGGTGAGCTGGGCAAGAACCTCAGTCTTCCAGATTAGAGTCAAGCACTCTGACCGTGTGGACAGTATACCTTGTAGCACTGTTTTAAAAAAAAAAATGTTTCTAATTTAATATCGATGACGTAAATATAAGGGGCCAATCACCCTATATGGTGATGCTGCATAAGGCAGGCGCTGCTCCCATTTGACATGTACTTACGATACGTTTCCATAATTAGCTTGTTACATATGTCGCACCTATGTCATTATGTATTTAAATTACTTGATAATAATTAGTTGGTTCTCTTAGAAATCTAGTTTGGGACTCAGACGTAATTCAATGTGTAACCTCTTCCATTTCCACCTCCATGTAATATGGATGTGTTGACAAGATGGGCACGAGAAGACAAACATGGATGTGTCATTTACATGTAAAGATACCAACGTCACAGATTGTTAGTTTTAAGGCGTAATGTTGGTACAGAGTACGTGAGGCTCATTGGATGGAGTCTTTGTTACCATGAGCTTACCGAAGTTTGGGAATAATAATTATGTTCATATTGAGTGAGCTTTAATCTGGAGGGCAGTATTTTGACAGCTGTTACACATTGTCCAGGAATACTATCAAATGTAATTGTAAATTCTATACTGCTTGTTACTCCAATATTTACAGTTGTCCAAGAATAATCTCAAATGTTATTGTAAATTCTATACTGCTTGTTTATCGAGTATTTACAACTGTCCAGGAATACTCTCAAATGTAATTGTAAATTCTATACTGCTTGTTACTCGAGTATTTACAACTGTCCAGGAATACTCTCAAATGTAATTGTAAATTCTATACTGCTTGTTACTCCAATATTTACAGTTGTCCAAGAATAATCTCAAATGTAATTGTAAATACTAGACTGCTTGTTTATCGAGTATTTACAACTGTCCAGGAATACTCTCAAATGTAATTGTAAATTCTATACGGCTTGTTACTTGAATATTTACAACTGTCCAGGAATACTCTCAAATGTAATTGTAAATTCTATACTGCTTGTTACTCGAGTATTTACAGTTTTCCAGGAATACTCTCAAATGCAATTGTAAATACTAGACTGCTTGTTTATCGAGTATTTACAACTGTACAGGAATACTCTCAAATGTAATTGTAAATTTTATACTGCTTGTTACTCGAGTATTTACAGTTGTCCAAGAATAATCTCAAATGTAATTGTAAATACTAGATTGCTTGTTTATCGAGTATTTACAACTGTCCAGGAATACTCTCAAATGTAATTGTAAATACTAGACTGCTTGTTTATCGAGTATTTACAACTGTCCAGGAATACTCTCAAATGTAATTGTAAATACTAGACTGCTTGTTTATCGAGTATTTACAACTGTCCAGGAATACTCTCAAATGTAATTGTAAATTCTATACTGCTTGTTACTCGAATATTTACAACTGTCCAGGAATACTCTTAAAATAATGTTATTATAAATACTAGACTGCTTGTTGCTCGAGTATTTACAACTGTCCAGGAATACTCTTAAAATAATGTTATTGTAAACAATATACTGATTGTTGCTCGAGTGTTTACAATTGTCTAGGAATACTCTCAAATATATTTGTGAATTCTTGATTAGGTGATTCTGTCCGACATATTTGCAAACCAACCATATAAAATATCTCTAATTATTTATAATGTATCATAATCGCTTACTGTGCTAATTCATATAAACAAATCCGATCCTTAATCTCTTTACCTCGATCATTGACCCAACAATGGATACCCCCTCATCGAGCAGTGAACCCGTTCCATCCATTTTACAGGCCACCACTCCCTCCTTCCCGTCCGTGGCAGGCCTTGAACCCAGTTTCCACCAGGCTGTCGGGATATTCGCGACCCCCTGGAGTCCTCCTATTGGCTGTCATGGTGTCTGGAGCATGCGCACGTGTGACTCTTGAGATGACAATCAATAAACACGTGAAGGGTGCGCAGGTGGAGATAGACCCGAGTGCGAATATGTTGGCGGCTCTTTGGGTTTTGGGAAACGGGACAAATTAACAGAGCTTTCTAGGATAACAGTTATTTCATATATATAATTATATATATTTTGATTCAAAGTACTTACCGTGGACTTTCTGAACTAACTGACTGATTATATCAGTACACGACTAATAAACCAACTTAGATCTAGAACAGACACAACATCCAGCCCCACGGCCATTAATTCACAAATATGCAAGGGGACATTCATCGATAATAACTTTCTCTATGCCGCGAATCAAACTCGTGACCGTTAGCTTGATTGACAGACACAGTACTGACTGAAATAGGGTTTCAGATATTGTTTTAACTTAATTACAGTTTTATATCATTCCTTTTTTTTCCCTTTGCGCCCTGTTTTAGTACCCGTTCGTTTTATACGCATAGCTAAAGTGTTAAGGATGAGGAAGATTAAATTTATAGGAATGTATCCAAATTTGCGTTTAGATTTGATATTTTTTTGGGAAATAAAAAGCATCAGTACACCCTAGTGGCAATCTAAAGCTTGATTGATACGCTGGACGAAAATAGAAAGCAGAATCTGATAAGTAGCGCAGAAATTCACACGCCGTGATGCGTTTTAATGCAAACTTAAAAAGCTGATTATCAACATTATTTTCTTTTCTTGTGGATAAACATATATTTTAGATCATTTTCACTAAGTATGTTTTCAAATTATAATTTTATGTCGTGGCACAATTCAATACATAGATACACACGCTTTCCGTTAACGGGGAATTTCAAATCTACTCACAACAGCCAACGAAGTTATCTCCACTTGCTTTTAGCCCTACTTCGCATGTGCTAGGTTTGAAATGGTTGGCTTTGCTGAAGATCTCTGTCAGAGTGGACGAAGTAAAGAGGAGTTGAACTTAAGCAGAACAGCTCAGTCCGATGAAATTAAATCTTATGATTGGCTGTAAGAATTTTGAACTAGCCCAGTGCCACTTAACGGCTAGAGGAATTTTTAACTAGTTCAGTGTGCCACTTAACGGCTAGAATAATTTTGAACTAGTCCAGTGCCACTTAACGGCTAGGAGAATTTTGAACTAGTCTAGTGTGCCACTTAAGGCTAGAATAATTTTGAACTAGTCCAGTGTGTCTCTTAAGGCTAGAGGAATTTTTAACTAGTTCAGTGTGCCACTTAACGGCTAGAATAATTTTGAACTAATCCAGTGCCACTTAATGGCTAGGAGAATTTTGAACCAGTCCAGTGTGCCACTTAATGGCTAGAAGAATTTTGAACCAGTCCAGTGTGCCAACTCTTATTTACATTTTTAAATATATATTTATGAATCCAAACTCGTCGAATAATATGAAGTGTAATGAATAAATCAAATTACATTGTAAATATTTTGATAATGTCTAGATTTAAACGAAGGAAAAAGTATTACATTGTCAAAGTGAGTGTCTTAAGACAATATTAATTTTAATAATTTAAAGTAAAAACATTAAATTCAAGGGTGGATCCAGGGCCTGTTGTTAGGGGCCAGATTGGTTTTCATAAGGCTCATTCATTAATAATTTTAACTAATCAAGATTTTAATTATAATCTTAATGATAATAGTATTAATATTGCTACTTTATAAAAATAATTTTAACTAATAATTATGAGTATAAATAAAAAATAGGACTTGGAAGAAAAAACACAATTTCGATTAAATAAATTTGTAGTTTTGATACAAAAAAAACATAAAACAATAATAAGTCACTGTCACAATAAAAGTAATACAAATGTAACTGTACATGGGCCTAAAATGTTCTAGTAGATACCATTAATAGAAATAAATGGTACGGCGCACCGCACAGACTTTCTCTCTCTTTCTATAAACTCGTAAGATTTCTGAATGGAATAATGTACATTGTATCATCACCACTCCACATAAGAACAGGCATAAAATAATATATAATGATATATAATCAATGAAAAAAGAAGCGCATCTTTGTCCACCTAAGAGCATTTCAAACAGATTAATGTCTTCCACAAGGGTCAACACTTCGTATTAAAATTTCGATTTTTGGTTAAAATTTTAACATTTTATAAGGTGTTGCAGATCTTCAAGTTATCGCATTAATATTTAATTATTCATTTATACATTTTGACCAATAAAAAATGTAAATATTGAGTATTTAGTCTAAAATGGAGATAGATCATTGCTGTGCAAACATTTCTCCTAAGAGCTTTAAGGAAAAATAACATACTTTTTTTTTATACTTATATTTAATTACTCTATGGCATTGGAGAATTATTGCGTTAAGACTTTAGTAGTATATGTTTACAACTAAAGCTCACAAAATTGTATTAATATATTTGCAAATATCTCAGAAACTGTTGCTTTTATAAAAATATATGTCAAATAAAAGTTTTTTATTTCTAATAGCCCTACAATTTTGCAATGATAAGTTGTTTAGTTTCTTAAATAGTTGTGGAGATACGGAAATTAACGCTTCTGTAAAGTACCCTAAAAATCATTTTCACAGGAAAATGAAAGTAGCCAGTTTATTTATAATCTTAATCAACGACTAGATACGAATTTTTAATCAAAATCGTTTGAGCAGATTTTGAGAAAACCAAATTTTTCTCTTTTCGCCCTTTAGTAAACTACCCTTAATTTTAAGTTTTTATAGACACACAGACAGACGGCATTGCAAAGACTATTTTTTAGGGCTGTGGGGGTCATGAGACGTCGATATCCATCAACATTTTAGGTTAGTTTTTTTTTTACGGTCGCAATACTTAAACTTTAATGTCCAAAAAGTTAAAAAATTCATATAATTGCGTATAGATTGAAAGTTATTGATTTTATAAAAATATGTTTCGAATAAAATATTTGTATTATAAATACATATACATATTTGTAATGCTAAGTAATTTCATATCTCAAATAGTTTCGGAGCTATTATAAAAAATGTTAATTTACGCATCAGACCGGAGCCCTTAAAGCCATTTTGCCGAAATATTGAGAGTAGCCATTTTGTTTGGAATATTTATTAATGTTTATAAATGAAATTTAATCAAAATCGTTAGAGCCGATTTTGAGAAAATCGACTTTTTCTCTTTTTGCCCTTCAGTAAACTACACTTAATTTTAAGTTTTAATAGACACACAGACATACCGCTTTGCAAAGACTATTTTTTAGGGTTCGGGGGGTCATAAGACGTCGACATCCATAAACATTTCAGGTTAGTTCTTTTTACGGTCGCAATACTTAAGCTTTAATGTCCAAAAAGTTAAATATATATATATATAATTGGGTATAGATTGAAAATTATTGAGTTTATAAAAATATGTTTCGAATAAAATATTTGTATTATAAATATATATACATATTTGTAATGCTAAGTAATTTCATATCTCAAATAGTTTCGGAGCTATTATAAAAAAAATTAATTTACGCATCAGACCGGAGCCCTTAAAGCCATTTTGCCGAAATATTGAGAGTAGCCATTTTGTTTGTAATATTTATTAATGTTCATAAATGAAATTTAATCAAAATCGTTAGAGCCGATTTTGAGAAAATCGACTTTTTCTCTTTTTTCCCTTCAGTAAACTACCCTTAATTTTAGGGGTAGATATCCAATTCCAAAAACTCCTCGGGGCAGCCCTATGAAAACCCTAGATATCAAGTTTTAGCTCAATCGGTAAAATAGTTTAGGCTCTAGTTGGAGGTACAGAGAGACAGACAGACAGACAGACGGAAATTCAAAAACCACTTTTTCGGATTCAGGAAGTCATGAAACGTCAAGATTCATCAAAATCTCGAGTTCTATTTTTTTTACGATCACCATACTTTCTCTACCTGTAAGATAGAGAGAAAGTAAAAATATGTATTGGTTTTCATACAAAACTTAGAATTTTAATCACTGAAGGGTTTTTATTTTAAGCCTCTTGCTTTTCCACACATTAGAGCTAAGTTAAAAATTTATTGAAAAGGTAATTTAGGATATAGGTCGAGCGATATGCTAGTCATTATTTAAAGCATTGAAGTATTGGCTTCAACAGTTTTTATTATTTTCTATGGGGGTAAGGGTCTCCCCCCCATCGGCCTACCCCCTTCTGGCGCCACTGATTGAAAGTAACACCTTCAATGAAAAAAATATATTATATTTATGTAGCCTATATTTTAAAATAAGAAAATAATTTTTTCAATATTAGTTTGAAATATGATGTATTTTACTAGCTAAGATATTTATATTCGCTTTATAACTTGTCTTCAACAGTAATCAACCCTCTCCAGTGGCTGCATGGTCTAAGGCGCTACTATAGACGTAAGCTAGACGTAAGCTGGTGACGTGGAGATCGAGGTTCAAATCTCGGTTGGATGTACTGAGGGTGGTTTTTCCAAAATTGCTTTACACTTTCCCTTCACGCATAATGCGAATACACTTCCTATAAATATAGACGTCCTAATCCCTAAAACCACTAACGCCACTAGCACATAAGCTTATAACCCATCCGGGTAGTGAGATTCGGTGCTAAAAAAACACCACACGGACACAAAATGTATTTTAAGTACGAGCCAAGACAATTTCTTAACCGTTGACTTCAAAAATGTCTATACAGCTTTGGAAAAAGTTTTATCTAATGTCTATTTATTTCATATCGAAGTGCTACCCAAATCATGTTCATGTGCCATAGATTTGACACCCCTGCCTCAGACACTTCAGCCACTGAAGAGGGTCACTCTAATATCGCTATTGCTAGTTAAAATGGTTCTGCAATAATACTAATAATAATAATATTAATACTAGGTGACCTGGTGGTCTAGGGGTAGGGTGTCAGACTTCAGTACTGGGGATCCGGGGTTCAATCCTCGGTACCGGCACAGATTTATTTGATTGCCAAACCCTTCCTTCACCTCTGACAAGACGTGTATTAATCACAACTTGTGAATGTGAGGAATTCCAGGCCTCCACCGTGGTTCGGATTCCACGTTAAACTGTAGGTCCTCCATTTCATCTCACAATCACCCTACCATTACACATTAGCGTAATTGCGTATAACCCGAACGGTTAGTAAGACGCGGTGCTACTACTACTACTACTACTACTACTACTAATAATAATAATAAAGGGTAAGTGTGAACCAGGAAGTGTTTTCGTGTCCCAGGGGCAGTATGCGTTAACCCACTCAAGCTTGTTGAGCCCTGCGGTGACACAGGTGGTTACACGTACCGTCCTAACTAGCCGCCTCGGGTCGTGATAACGTGTTCTGGTACCGTGTCGCCAAAAGAGACTGTTCTCTTGACAGGTGACGTGGAAAGGACTCAAGACATATTACAATTTTCGTAGAACGAGACTTTTAGAAAAGTTAAACTTTTTTTTGCGAACAAATTTGGTTTCAAATTTACCACTTTTTTTAACATCACTTTATAGGTATTGATATTATCTATCAAAAGCGACAGCTGCATATTACATGATTGTAATTATGAGTTTGTTAATGTAGATCTAGTAGCTTTTATATCTGCCAGATAAGGCTCTTCCTATCAAAATATGACTGTATCATCAGCGCCGCCGAAGAAATGTAAGTTTCCAGTTGCATCATCATTGGTTTTGAATTATCACGTTAAACTCTAAGGTTATGAATGCTTTAATTTAAGGGATAGGGAACATAGCGTGGAAGGGGGATGGGTAGCCACAGTTATGAATCACAAATCAAAAACCACATCTAGTGCAGCTGTAAGAGATTTGAAACTCGAACTTAACTTCGCTGTTAATCCAGCCCATGGCGAGACTGACGCATTAGACTAAGTGACCAACAGTGGGCGGTTACAACGAAACTATTTACTAGTTTATTTGTTAAGTTTCTTTTATACCTCAGTTTTAGCTTATGTGGTGCTGACTGACAGCTCACAGCTGACTTCTGACGGCTTTGAAAAGCTACCAGACCAAATTATGTATCCCTACGCCGAACCATATGATCTGCAAAAAACATGTCTTTAGCAGTTGTCACTTCTGACAGTCAACATTTAGGTATATACCTAAATGTTGACTGTCAGAAGTCAGCTGTGAACTGTCAGTCAGCACCACATAAGCTAAAACTGAGGTATACCAGCCTTGGTGGCGTAGTTGGCTAAAGTGCTAGTTTCGTGTTGAGCCAGACTACTGAGGACGGGGAGATTGAGGCTTGAATATCTGTCGGGTAAACTGGCGGGGGGTTCTTAAATGGTTTTCCACTCTCCCTACACGCAAATGCTGTTTCATTTACTCTAAAATTCAATCTTCCCAATCCCTAGCCCATTGGCGTAATAAGTACTAAAGCGTATAAACCGAACGGGTAATAAGACGCGGTGGTAAAATAAGTTTCTTTTCTCAACACACTTTAGGGGAAAATGTTATCACATATGGCCACTGCAACGAGATTATTTATCACAGTTTATTTGTTTATTTCCTATCAACACACCGTCCGCGTGCGGAGTGTAACTGCCTTTAGTTTGGAAAGCCTGGTTCAACCATGACCGGGTACAGCAGACGGTGGGGGTTAAAAGTTCGTTTTCTGGACTATATTCACGAGAATTATGAGCTTTATAAAACTCTCCTGAAATTAAAATAATTATTTCTTAGCTGCTATAGTTTTTTTGACTGGATTTTTTTTTTTTAGAGTTGGAGTTAGAATCTTCACTGGATGCCCTGGGAGGGGTTAAGTACGTGAAATCTACAATCAGGGAACTACAGGTCTCATGGATAAAATATTTATCCTCACTCTCTTCGGTCAGCTGTTGCCAAATATCCTCATTTTTATCCATGTCGGAAGGGGGTGTGCTGGGATAAGAAGAATGAACTGGTAATATCGATGAACAAGCGTATCGAAACTTATCTTATATTATGGGAAGATCGAACATACGAGAACTAGAGTGTGACAACGCTGTTTCTATTAGTATCCATGCAGTTCCCTCAGATTGGCTATCAAGTGTAGTGATACCTGATTTAATTTCCAAGTGGTTGCATTAATAATGGTTTTTCAACACAGTTCTGGGAAAATAATAGTGCATTTATCCTCACTTATTCTACTCATAAAATCTGTTCAGTGCAGGAATTGTTTTCTGAAAGGCCTTTTTCCCTACCAGAAAGCTATTATATAGTAGGATATTGGTAGGAAAAAAGACCTTTCAGAGAGTAATTCCTACCATGAATATTTGATACTTAGTACCTTAAATTAAGTAGGTAATAGCGTTATTTTGAAAATGTCACAGTAAAATAGTAAAAAAGTAGCATAAATCAAAAATGCCAACGCGATGTTGTAAAAGGTAACAGAAGCACAAAGTTGCCACCCACGCTCGCTACCTGCCGTGTGAAGATGGCGCAAGTCGGACCTAATGTGTCATTTGTCACTGTCACAATCCATCATGGAGTCTTCTGCACCATAACTGCTGAACAAGGATTGTTTTGTCATCTTTACAGTTGGGACAAGTATACTGGTCAAAATAGGGGGAGGTGAAGGGGATGATTAACGTTTGTCTCTGTCGGAGCGTGAAAACGTTCAACCGGATTTGTAATAATTCTTCTAGAAGTGAACTTCCGTGTTTGAAACAAAGATGATCATTTTTGGTCTACATTGAAATATTAACAAACGAACATTTGTTTTTAGATGCATAAAACTGGTCTGCATATATTTCAATGTTTTTAAACTAGTAGCTGTTTTTAATTTTTTTTATGCTGGTTTCAGAAATAGCATTCAATTCTTTCTATCACTTACTGTTTTTCACAAATCATTTAAATTGTTTTCAGGATTCGTATTATTGAATATATGAAGCTAGGAGTAAATGTTGGGAGAATTCGTAAACTAAATCTTCACATGTTGGCAAAACTCCCTTCAGTCATTTGTTTCTTGATCTTGAGAGGTACTTTTAACTGTTTTAACAGTGTGATATCAGTTTATTTTGAAAGTTAAGTTAAATGTCAAACTTGTGACCCCCAACTTGTATTGGAGAATGTAGTAGTAGAGGGTGCTGAAAGTGAAGCATGTGAAGATGAAACTGAAGTCCACACGCCTGAAAATGTTGATTCCAGTCCTCGACTATTTTCACAGAATGAGCTCAATGATCTGGTAAGAGATCTAAATTCACCAAAGGAATTGGCAGAAACTCTTGGCTCTAGACTGAAGTCAAAAAATATTTTGGAACATGAAACTTTTCTCTCATCGTACAGACATAGAGGGCGAGAATTAGTTTATTAATTTTCTGAGGACGATGCTATGGCTTTTTGCAGTCATATAAATTACTTACCGAAATATTAGATAAATTATAATCCTTCACAATGGAGATTTTTATTGACTCATCATGTAGGATTCTCAAAGGTGTATTGCTCCACAATGGAAATAAATATTGTTCAATTCCCATAGTCCATTCTGAGCATATAGAGGAAAGCATACGAGAAGTTAAAGAAGTTTATGACAAATATTAAGTAGGAATAACATGTTTGGTTTATCTGTGGTGACTTTAAAGTTATAGGCACGCTACTTGGACAGCAATTTGGCTAGTGGGACAGTCGGGCATGGAATAAGCGCTAAGATTTCAAGATAGGGCCAAAGAGGAGAGGTTTGTCGCCTGGATCGAACAGCAAATTTCATGAAGCACTTGTAAACCCCAAAACTATCCTGCTTCCACCCTTGCACATCAAACTGGAATTGATAAAACAATTGGTGAAAGCCTTATCTCAGGATGGCCCCTGCTTCAAATATTATTGAACCAAATTCCCACTAATCAGCAATGAGAAGATTGTCAGTTATAAAATTCGCAAACGGATGAGGGACAGAGATGTTGAGGTATCAATAAACGAAATAGAAAAAAGGGCATGGACTAGCTTCAGGTCATTTCTAGAGAGGAACTTGTATCTAGACTACAAAAATTAGTTGATATCATGTTGGCAAACTACAAGAGGCTTAGCTGTAATATGAATGTCAAGGTACATTCTTTACACTCCTTTATCGATTATTTTCCTGAAAATTTAAGAAGTGTTAACAAGTAACAAGGTGAGAGGTTTCACCAAGACGTTAAATAAATGTAGGTGATATACTAGGGGAGATGGAATGTGGACACGAAGGCTGACTATTACTGGATGCTGAAGAGGTAGAAAAGATTAAGACTATGCAAGAAAATCTAGGAAAAGAAAATTTAACCCGTCGTAAATTAGTTTTTAGTGAGTTTTTAAATATGTATTAAAATAAAAAGTCTGATAAAAGAAAAAATTACAAATTTAAATGAAAAAATTTAGTCTAAATTAATGCAAATGTGTGAGAGACCAAATTTTATCTCGTGATTTCTGAAAAAACCTGACTTGATAGAAACAAACGGAAGTCATTTTTGAGATCAAGACTAATAAACGAACCAAAAACAAATATTTGAAGAAAACAACAAACATCAAAATGCATGTTAGTGATAAAATATCACTAGAAAAAATCTTTATGTGGCATATGCCTCGACAAACGAGTGGAAAGTACTGTGTGTAATTTGTTCTAATGGTAAGCACTATGTTAATTGTATCAATAAATGGCTGAAATAATTGGATATAAAATATTCTGTATCATATGAATCGATATTTGTGAAATACTTTCATGAAAATTTATGGTTTATTTTAATTGACATATGTGTAAATCCTTTGATAGAGAAAATTATGTGCCATCTGAATCGTCATTTAATCGATAGATGTAGAGATCCTTTGATGAAAAATGTGTTTCTTTTGAATCTACAGATGGGGAAAACGTGCGATGGAAAATATTATGTGTATTTTGAATCGTATGGAAACCCTTAAATGAAAAAATAAGGCGTTCGTCCAATGTGGGAGTCTCTTGATGTTAAATAGTAAAGGTTTAAATTGACCTACGTGCAAATATTTGGATAAAAAATAGTATAATTATGTCATTTGATTCGGAAATTGTGGAGACTCTTGAATGGATGTTTTACTAGAAATGTCATTTATGTTTATAAAAATTAAGTTGACCAGTTGGGCAATACTTTATGCCATTTGAATTAACAAATTTAAATAATCTTTGATAAATTACGGTATATCTTATGTAATTTGTATTAACACACGTTGAGATCGTTAGAATAACATTATTGTTTGCCATTTTCTTAAGAGATAAAAATGTATTGGGAGGATAGTTGATTATATTGACATATGTAAGCATAATTAAATATAAATTATTGTGCTTCATTTGTATTGACAGATGTAGAGCTTGTTAAGCAATACATTGATTGTACTTTTGAGAATTAGTTTAGTTCTAAAACTTTCTTCAATACGAAGTTGAGATGACATTTATATTGATGCTTCCATTCAAAATGATAAAATATCCAATCTAGTTAATTTTTAAAAAATAACATAAATAATGACACTTCGTTATTGACTTGAAAACATATCTAGTCCAAAAGTTATTCTATTTAATTTGAGAGATTAGTCCTGAAATAAAACATAGTAAACAAATAGTTATAGTCTTGGTTTTTTGGGGGGATTTGTTGATCTGTCACAAAATCTGTTGATTTGGTTCTAATATTTCTAGTTTTGTTGAAAGTTATTTAGTTTCGAGTCTGTAGAAAACAGATTTTGACCATTTATTTTAGTGTCGCGCCTGATTAAATGGTGGTTGCCACCCTCGCTTCGTCTTGCAACACTGGACAACTGGCTGCCTAACTTCAAGGCACTAACAACCTGTAATGAAACTAAACATGTGGTTTTCTCGGGAACGGTGGACCTGAGATAGTTCAGACAAGAAGACCTTTATTGTTAATTTATGCATGATGATTAATAACTCGTCATTAAAAATCAATAAGAGCTAAGTGTGACAAAATTCAATGTGGAAATAGAGTGGACACCCCCATCTAATCAGTGAAGGGGGAGGATATCACAACAAAGTTTTCATAGGTTTGACATCTTAGTTCAACAAAAAAATTATCCCGGGATTTGTTGTTTTAGCTCAAGTTATTTCTGATATTCTTACATAATTTTTAAAGAGTTATTTTCAAGGGCTCATAATTCCCTTATTATTCACCTTCAGGAAAAGGTCATCTATATATTTCCTACTTATTTTTTCATAAGTAATCACCTCCTGGTGGGGCTGAGACTAATAACCACTCACGTTGTATGGATTTTAAATTGATTTTCGCTCTCATAAAAACTAGTATTTTTTATTAACGACACTTTAGTTTTGCGCCTTATTTATATAACTTAGAATTACATTTTCCATTCATTATTTCTTAGTTACCCTCCCAATCCAAACGCTTTCAAAATACAGTAACTTTCTTGTCTTTTATATTTCATTAATTTTAATTCTGTATTTGTATTTATGATATTGATTGCCGTTTTTATATACTTATACTTCACTAATTATCAAAATATATCAAAATTTAACTTTTATGTGAAACCTATGCCACTAACATTCTTTTCTTCTTTCAAATCTGTGTTGAATAATTACAACTGGACAAGGGAAATCAAACCTGGGACATTAGGCCTTACACACCATTGATTTATCACTAATAATAATGTATTATAAAGGTGAACATTAACTTTGGTTACGAATACAACTGTAATTGGATAAATAATTATATCATAATATCAAGCTATGCGTGTAGCTCAAACGAACGTGACGGAGAGAAAAAAATCAAAGATTGTTGAAAAATGATATTTGATTTTCCTGATGTAAGATGAATAATGTTTGATTTTGAGAAATTTCCTTTTCTTAATCTTAAAAAATTCAAATTATTTTAATAAGTTGCAACTAAGAAATAACAGTGATTATAGCTTCATTTTCAGATTAAAGTATTGACTACAGGTCTTTGTGTTTAAATTTGTCACTAATGGTCTGCTGTTGATCAGTTATGTTAATTATTCAATATTATAACCAAATACTCAACAAATGCATCACCTTTCCTTGTGAGTTAATTATCTAGAAAATGTAACCGAAAAATGTTTATCTCTAATGGCCATTATTATTTTGTTTGTATATATCTTCAGTTTATCATCAGTAATATGATTATAATTTTTATAAGGTAGCCTTACAACCCCTTCAAAAACCCCTACCCTCTAATTGCCCCTCAACAAAGTATTTGATTTATAATATATGTATACATCTAGTATATTTTATTTGTAATTTTAAAAGAACTGCCAGCTAAAATTGAACATACCTTAATAATTTGGTTATTATGATTCTAGCTACTCACTGTATCAGCAAATATAGATAGGCTTATTCGTTTCCAATAGGCCAATGTGAAAGAAGCGTGTTACTTTGGTTTAGGCATGTTGATAGGATGAGTGTGGATCTAGTGATGATGAAAGTATATGAAGGTAGAGTGTGTGGATCAAAAGGAAGGTATATGCCATGTTAGACGTGGCTAAATGTTGTTGAAGACTATGTGAAAAAGAGAAACATTAAGAGCTTTACGAATCAAAGAGCATGCTTGACTCGGTGTATGGATGTTGGTGAAGCGAAGGGATTATGCAAGTAGAGGTAAGTTTGGAGAAAGTTCGTGAGGATGAATTTAGAACGGAGTTGTTTTTTTGAGATATATGCAAAGTTTCTTGCCTACCCCGTAAGGGAACGGCGTGATTAGGTATGTACAGTACATTTGTATGATTTGAGAGCATATCTGTACTTATTTAAACGTTAATTTTAAGGGAATAATCATCCAAGCCATGGTTCTCATAAATTTACTGAACTAATGCTAAGCTGATTTGGGCATGTCTCTGGGAAAAAAACTTACTTTTATATTTAATGAGTGAATTTAAAACCACTACAAATCAAGCGACTATAATGGAATAAAGAATATTCCTACTGCATAATTCATCATATTCTATACCAGGATTATTTTATTCTGGGATTAATTAACTCTAGTTGATTCCAAACTGAGACAAAACCATTCAATTCCGTAATTGGGTGACAATAATCTTGGATCTATTGATTTTACCCCCTTTTAACGATAACACCTATTTGATGTTTTATGCTGGAACCAGAACAATTATGTAATATTTATGTTTACTGACAACAAAATAACATTTTAATAATGCAATTTTATATTTTTATAGGTTTGGGCATTGTTTCTTTAGAGTGTCGGCTGCAGAAGAAGTAAGAAAAAATAAATGTACTAATTTACCTAGTTAACATTTTTTTTAGCACCACGTCTTACTACCATTTAAGTTTATACTCTTATGTACTAATTTCGTTAGGGGTTTTAGGAATAAGGAAGGCTATGCTTGAAATAAGTATACCCACATTTGCGTGGAGGGAGAGTGGAAATCAATTTAGGAAAAACTACCCTCAGTACACCTGACTAAGATTCTAACCTTGATCTTCCTGCCATCGGCAGTCTAGTCTAATGCAAGAGTAGCGCCTTTGACCATGGGATCACTGAAGTGATTCTAATTTATATTACTTTTATAATTATCTGATAGTAAATGTCATTACAACCGTTTTCCTTCTAATAGCTATAAATACTTAATTTGGTAAAGCTAAGTGGTAAAAATCATTAAGTTGGAGTGGAAAGAGACGTGAGAAAATTTCAGTGCTCTTGCACTTTTAATGGCAAAACATTTTTTTTGGTCAAAATAAATAAAATATTGATCAAATTCGAACATTTAATTTTATTTTTATTCACATGGTTACCTCAAAATGTCTTGAATATATTTCAAGGGTGCTCTGTAATTTAATGACAACTTTTTCTCTTCATTTAAAACGTTTGTTAGATAATGCCACCGTGCTTATGATGGATATTCAGGAACTGTTGATAGCAACATGTGAAGAAATTAAAATCTATGTTTGTACTTAAGCAATATGTTATTTATTTTGGTCAAAAAAAGGTGCAAAAACACTTATCTTTTCTCGCGTTCTCTTCCATCCCACCTTAACACGCTAGCTTTGAATTCCCTGTTTCTGTTTCCACATGAAAAGCTAATAATTAAACATACATTTGATTAATTCAATGAGTGCAAACTAAACAAAATACTAACTGAATATTAATTGCAAGTATATTAAGATGAATGAAATTGTGTTATACCTTAATCTAAACAGTTGAAAAGAGGGTAAAAAGGAGGATGGGGGTTGAGAAGAGAAGTCTAAGGACACAAATTCCGTGCCCTTGGCCATAAACCTACCACCGAAATCATAGTTATTTATCTCTAGTAGTTTTATGGACCGCCTAAAGGCTACTTGCGGTTTCTTGATTCACCAAAATGTATCTCTTGTCCCTGTTTTTTTTTTATTCTATCCTTCTTTCTCTCCGTCTTGAAGTCGTCTACTGTCTGTCGGTGTTCAGTTTCCTACACCCGGCTCCAGTCCACTTCTGAACAAGACCCCAAACCCTGTCATTTTGTCGGGCCAAATTTTTTTTATTTTAGTTTATATTTATCGCTTCCAGCTAAAGTAGAGGCGTAGCCATTAGTAAACCCAGGTCAGGTCTTTTTGGGACCGACTAAAACCACCACATGACATGATGAAACAAGTGGAAAAAAAAAAGGGGACGTATTTTCAAACAGTTGTAGGTCATGTAACGTACTACTAATAACAACTTCTGTCAAGATTACATTTCATTCGCTAATGATAGAGAGGATTGTTATTTTAATCAAGCTTAGCTTTTAATTTGATTTAAATTGTTTCATATAACTAGTTTTAGAAAGTGAAACAAAAATTTAAGTAATTTTTCAATATATAATTTTTTTAAAGTGTTTTTGATATTCTTAACTTACTATAACCTATCGAATGTGTGTAGCAGGTATTGCTATATATCATTTCAATTCCCTTTATCCATATAGTCCCTAAAGAGGCTTAGAGATGAGTAAAAAAGTGTAGGTGCAATTAATAGCCTCTAATATTTTTAAATTTGTACGTTTAACTCAAGGTTAGTAACAACTTAATACATGGGATATGGATTAGGAAGGTAAGGTACCATTTCCACAAGTAAAGTATTTTTTATAAAATACAACAAAAAAATTGCGCAAAATTTATAACATTTGTTTATATTTTGTAGCGTTATTTTATGGGTAGCTAGTTTTTAAGTCTGTTAACATTACCCAACCTAAAAACCCGAACCTTTTATGATGCATGAATGGTTAGGTTTTGTTATTTTCGGCTAGATTGTTATAAAATTATATTTCTTATAATCACAAGCATTTAAAAACATAACAAGAACTTCATAGATATTACTTTTAGTCAAAAAATGCATTTAAAAAACACATTTTACTACTTATTGTACCAACCAAATAAACTCTAAAATAAGGTGATCGTGTATATTTTCTGTAATTATTTATATTTAGATTTAAATTTGAAATAACCCGATTCTTTGGCAACATGGCCTTGGGCGTCATTTTCAGACTGGACTGCCAATGATGGAGAAATCGGTGCTCGATTCCCGGTTGGATGTAGTGAGGGTGGTTTTTCCGAAATGGTTTTTCACTTTTCCTCCCCATCTTCGGGAGTCTATTACAACACAAGAGTAGCGCGTTGGACCACGTGGTCACCGAAGCGGATAATTAGAGTAGCTAATAATTAGTTTGAATACATATCCAGGCTATTTAAACGTAAGCTCAAATTAAATAAATATGTATAACGTTACCTGTAAAATTTTCATTGACCAAAGAAACAATATTTGCTAGCTAGTACGAATACACAATTATTAACCTAACCATAAACACAGGTCATTGAATTATAACCTCTTTGGATTAGAAATTGGAACTTATATTCTAAGTTCTCCTTGCTTTTGAAATGCAAATGCCATGCTGACGAATTATTAAAATGATGAAATAAATCACGTTTTTTTAAAAAAAATTATCAGTTCTCCGTTTGAAAATTTTTCACACCTTTAGAATAGTTTCTCTACAATTTCACCAAATTTCAGCTTTCTATTTCATTGAGAAGTACAAAAATGATTGGACATACATACATACATTATATAAACACCATTAGAATTTTATTAATATAAATTATATTATAATATATCAAAAATGACAGCTGAAGATCGAATTACTTGACGAATGAATACTTGAAAGTAAATCTAGTAGCTATACTAGCTGTAAGATAAGGAAGACCCTTCTGATGAAAATTTATCCTAAGCTTGGAGCTATTGTCGTTACTACAATCTTGAGATTTCTCTTTAGATTTCAAGTTGATACTTTTACTTGTTGATCAGGTAAGAAAACAGATTATTAATACTCTATTCAAAAGCACATTATTTTCATAGAGAATGACCATGATTAACAAGGTTCAAGACGTCGGTCTCACAATATAATATATCAAAATTTTTCAAAAATATGTGCCTTAATCAATTTATTAAAATTTTAAATTCAAATCCCTTGAGATGAGATATTTAACAAAAAATATTTGGGGGGGCTGCCATATTGAAACAATCTAATAATATTTGCATACCAATATACAGTAAATACGTTGCTTTGCCTAGGTCACAGACAAAGATACACCACTCCTGAGCCTTACGGAAGTCTCGCTGGGCTCCTCGAGCCCGGCTGAATACCTCAACACTGGGGGTCGCTAATATCAATGATCAGTGAAAAAAGCACTTCCAAATGTGCAGTTGTTAAACGACTCACTTATAACCGGTTTATCATAAAGGGACCATTATAATCGTAGAGGCTAATTTACATATGCTATTTGTAAGGTAAGAGTATGTGAAGAGGTGGTTGGGTCGCTACCTAAGCCTATCTTTGTGGAAGCCGGCCGATTGACTTGAGAAGGATATTTGTGTCCTCTTTCTAATGAAACCATGTTTAAAATGAACTTATTTTAAATTCTTCTTGATGCTACTTATCAATAACAGTGTTGAAGGACTCAAGCTCTTTAACGGAGCGCAGCCATTTTAAGCTGAAGACTGCGGGCCTGTCTGGTGTATGCCGTGTTTGTGGCCTAGATTCAAAGAATGTCCCTGCCAAATTTTATTTAAATTGGTCAAAGCATTTGACAGTTAACTTTGAATAAGCAAACAAACATCCGTACATATGGACAGATGAGAAGCTTTGCTCCTCTCGGTCAAATACATGCACAAACATTTACCTGTAGAAAGGGTGGTAAATTATATTACGTTGATATTACAAGGTGGGAAGACAACCTTTAGCAACCCACGTGGGCACCTTTAGGTTGGGTTTTAGTATTTGAGTCACTCTCAGAGGCGTTTCCTTAGTCCATGGTGTCAATCTCGCAATACACTGGATTGTCTGTAATACAAAGGTCGAGGTTCGAATAGGATCAGGGTGTATTGAGGGTGAATTTCACCACATGTGATTTTATAACAGTTTTCTCATCCTCTATCCAAACTAAAGTGGTTGTATTTCCTCTGTGCTACCTTTCCATTTCCTGAACCTCTAAATTAAAGTGCTGATATATTTTGTGTTGAACATGATATTAAAAACAAAAGCACTTCATTTGAGCTGGCGAACTCCGCTTGTAACTCTTTATTCACTTTGCTTAGATCAAACACGCTTCCGTGACCACATAGTCTAAGGCACTACTCTCACAGTAGACCGGACTGCCGATGACGGAGAGGTCGAGGTTCGAATCTCAGTCGGGTGTACTGAGGGTGGTTTTTCGAAAATAGTTTCTCGCTCTCCCTCCACGCAAATCTGGGTACACTTCCTCTAAATATAGCCCTTTTAATCCCTAATACCATAAGCATAATTAGTAATTAAGCGTATAACCTGAATGGGTGGTAAGACATGGTGCTAAAAAGAAAGATTAGATCAAGTATGCCAAACTCGTGGTCTGCGGGCTGCATGCGGCCTTATTCATGATTTTATTCTGCCCAGTGTCCGTGTACCTGTCGATGAACCATCATGCAATTCAACTCTATTCTTCTTTTTATGAACGTAAAGGAAATTCAACATTATTTCTTGATGGATATTTGGGGATATGGCATAATCTGTACTGTCCTCATCTCTCCAACTTCTTACGTCGTGTTTATTACGTAACATTTATTCATCAACCGCAAAAGCAAGAATGGCAGAAAAATACAGAAACAAATGAAAGTAAAACTTCATTATGATGTGTTTTCTTCTTGTTGTTTTTTTTCAATTGAGATATTTTGGTCGGGATCCTTACCGCAGTATTTCATGATGTTGGAGTTTGTAAAGATTGCATAATTATTCGTGACGACGTCTTAGCTTCTTTCGTTTAGTTTTATTTTATGTTGTCAAAGGTATGTAGCTCATCGGGTCAGAGAAAAATTGAAACTAGGGAAAAGATTGTTATGTAAGAATTTCAAAATACTATTTTAAATTTAAGAATCTCCAAAAAATTGTTGAATTATTTTTAACTTAAATAGTATTTTTAATAAACCATTTTGTAGATTATTCTCTCAAAATAACACAATTTTGTTCTGAAATAAAAATAATTGTTGAGAACCTACCTTGTTATTAAATTGAATTAAATAATTGTATCATATTTATTGAAGTGTTAATTGCTTATTAATAAAATATCCATTAAACTCTAGCTAGCGCATATAAGTGGCACTAAAATTGATAATTAGGGTCCCTGTTAAAGTTTAAAGGTCTTTCATAACTCTATAAACATTAACTCTAGCCAGGTGGTAAGTGAAAAAAGACGTCTGTCTCATTTAATCTATTTTTCAGGTTAGGGGGAGGTAAAAGATTCAATCCTGGTCAGGTGTTTTCTCCCTGATGGCCACCTAATCTCCCTCCACGAAAATGCAAGTACATTACATTTAAACTCTATCTTTCTCATCATTATCCAACTAGGATGAATGTTACGATAGCTCCGATGACCATAAAGACGCATTGTGCAATACATTGCTTCACGCATACACACTTTTAAAATTAACTAAAAACTTTAAGAACCAAAGGCTCGGAAAAAGAGATCAGAAAAATAGAAGACACTGCATGAAGCTATCTACAGCAGTCTCTACTGGCTCAAAGGAAAATACCAGAAAACTAGAAGTCATTGTATGAAGCTATCTACAACAGTCTCTACTGGCTCAGAGGAATATACCAGAAAACTAGAAGTCATTGTATGAAGCTATCTACAACAGTCTCTACTGGCTCAGAGGAATATACCAGAAAACTAGAAGTCATTGTATGAAGTTAATTACAGCAACCTCTACTGGCTCAGAGGAATATACCATAAAACTAGAAGTCATTGTATGAAGTTAACTACATCAATCTCTACTGGCTCAGAGGAAATACCAGAAAACTAGAAGTCATTGTATGAAGATATCTACAATCAGTCTCTACTGGCTCAGAGGAATATACCAGAAAACTAGAAGTCATTGTATGAAGTTAATTACAGCAACCTCTACTGGATCAGAGGAATATACCATAAAACTAGAAGTCATTGTATGAAGTTAATTACAGCAATCTCTACTGGCTCAGAGGAAGATACCATAAAAAGTCATTGTATGAAGTTAACTACATCAACCTCTACTGGCTCAGAGGAATATACCATAAAACTAGAAGTCATTGTATGAAGTTAACTACATCAACCTCTACTGGCTCAGAGGAATATACCAGAAAACTAGAAGTCATTGTATGAAGTTAATTACAGCAACCTCTACTGGCTCAGAGGAAGATACCATAAAAAGTCATTGTATGAAGTTAACTACATCAACCTCTACTGGCTCAGAGGAATATACCATAAATAGAAGTCATTGTATGAAGTTAATTACAGCAATCTCTACTGTCTCAGAGGAATATACCATAAAACTAGAAGTCATTGTATGAAGTTAATTACAGCAATCTCTACTGGCTCAGAGGAAAATACCATAAAACTAGAAGTCATTGTATGAAGTTAACTACATCAACCTCTACTGGCTCAGAGGAATATACCAGAAAACTAGAAGTCATTGTATGAAGTTAATTACAGCAACCTCTACTGGCTCAGAGGAATATACCATAAAACTAGCAGTCATTGTATGAAGTTAACTACATCAACCTCTACTGGCTCAGAGGAATATACCATAAAACTAGAAGTCATTGTATGAAGTTAATTACAGCAACCTCTACTGGCTCAGAGGAATATACCATAAAACTAGAAGTCATTGTATGAAGTTAATTACATCAACCTCTACTGGCTCAGAGGAAGATACCATAAAACTAGAAGTCATTGTATGAAGTTAATTACATCAACCTCTACTGGCTCAGAGGAAGATACCATAAAACTAGAAGTCATTGTATGAAGTTAATTACAGCAATCTCTACTGGCTCAGAGGAATATACCAGAAAACTAGAAGTCATTGTATGAAGTTAACTACATCAACCTCTACTGGCTCAGAGGAAGATACCATAAAACTAGAAGTCAATGTATGAAGTTAATTACAGCAACCTCTACTGGCTCAGAGGAATATACCATAAAACTAGAAGTCATTGTATGAAGTTAATTACAGCAACCTCTACTGGCTCAGAGGAAGATACCATAAAACTAGAAGTCATTTGTATGAAGTTAATTAAATCAACCTCTACTGGCTCAGAGGAAGATACCATAAAACTAGAAGTCATTGTATGAAGTTAATTACAGCAACCTCTACTGGCTCAGAGGAATATACCAGAAAACTAGAAGTCATTGTATGAAGTTAATTACATCAACCTCTACTGGCTCAGAGGAAGATACCATAAAACTAGAAGTCATTGTATGAAGTTAAATACATCAACCTCTACTGGCTCAGAGGAAGATACCATAAAACTAGAAGTCATTGTATGAAGTTAACTACATCAACCTCTACTGGCTCAGAGGAAGATACCATAAAACTAGAAGTCATTGTATGAAGCTAACTACAACAGTCTCTACTGGCTCAGAGGAATATACCATAAAACTAGAAGTCATTGTATGAAGCTAACTACAACAGTCTCTACTGGATCAGAGGTAAGGACCAGAAAAATAGAAGTCATTGTATGAAGTTAATTACAGCAATCTCTACTGGCTCAGAGGAATATACCAGAAAACTAGAAGTCATTGTATGAAGATATCTACAACAGTCTCTACTGGCTCAGAGGAATATACCAGAAAACTAGAAGTCATTGTATGAAGCTATCTACAACAGTCTCTACTGGATCAAAGGTAAGGACCAGAAAAATAGAAGTCATTGTATGAAGTTAATTACATCAACCTCTACTGGCTCAGAGGAAGATACCATAAAACTAGAAGTCATTGTATGAAGCTAACTACAACAGTCTCTACTGGCTCAGAGGAATATACCATAAAACTAGAAGTCATTGTATGAAGCTAACTACAACAGTCTCTACTGGATCAGAGGTAAGGACCAGAAAAATAGAAGTCATTGTATGAAGTTAATTACATCAACCTCTACTGGCTCAGAGGAAGATACCATAAAACTAGAAGTCATTGTATGAAGCTAACTACAACAGTCTCTACTGGATCAGAGGTAAGGACCAGAAAAATAGAAGTCATTGTATGAAGTTAATTACATCAACCTCTACTGGCTCAGAGGAAGATACCATAAAACTAGAAGTCATTGTATGAAGCTAACTACAACAGTCTCTACTGGATCAGAGGTAAGGACCAGAAAAATAGAAGTCATTGTATGAAGTTAATTACATCAACCTCTACTGGCTCAGAGGAATATACCATAAAACTAGAAGTCATTGTATGAAGTTAATTACAGCAATCTCTACTGGCTCAGAGGAATATACCAGAAAGCTAGAAGTCATTGTATGAAGATATCTACAACAGTCTCTACTGGCTCAGAGGAATATACCAGAAAACTAGAAGTCATTGTATGAAGCTATCTACAACAGTCTCTACTGGCTCAGAGGAATATACCAGAAAGCTAGAAGTCATTGTATGAAGCTATCTACAACAGTCTCTACTGGATCAGAGGTAAGGACCAGAAAAATAGAAGTCGCTGTATGAAGCAGAAAGATAGGTGATAGACGCACGTCCATTCTCAGGTGTCGTGATTGACACCAAGTGTCACCGGCGCTGGTGCGTCCATGCCGTAGTTGCGTGCGTGCAAATGCGTCAATTCATGACATCACGCTACTATTGAGACAAGTTACTATCGCAGCCTCAGCCTCTCGTGTCACGAGATAGTATAGTCGGACCACCATTAGAAGAAGCTCTTCTGACAGTTCAACAAGTTAAACCTCCCCGTCACTAATTATTATTATTATTATTATTATTATTATTATTATTATTATTATTATTATTATTATTATTATTATTATTATTAGCAGCGCGTCTTACTACCCGTTCGGGTTATACACACTTACGCTAATGTGTAATGGTAGGGTGATTGTGAGATGAAATGGAGGACCTACAGTTTAACGTGGAATCCGAACCACGGTGGAGGCCTGGCATTCCTCACATTCACAAGTTGTGATTAATACACATCTTGTCAGAGGTGAAGGAAGGGTCTGGCAATCAGAAAAATCTGTGCCGGGACCGAGAATTGAACCCCGAACCCTTAGCAAAGAAGTCGGACACCTTACCCCTAGACCACCAGGTCACCCCGTCACTAATTAAACCCACTAAATGATATTGATGCCAGTGTCCATTTGATCAGTGGTGCTGGGAGAATTATTGATTTTCATGTTAATTTCATGTAAATTATTTATACACAAAGCTATATGGTATGCCCCAATCACTTTCAATTTATTTTTTCAAGTTTTTAACAACTGTAAACGCTCGTAAATGTTGGTTACATTAGATTTAATTTTACGCTTAAAGTGATTCATGCTTTAATTTAATGCTTAAAATCGTAGAAGCTTCTTACTCAGGTGAAATAGCTTTAGTTTACCTATTTAGTATTATACCTTGTAAACCTAAAATAGTAATGATTTTAATTTAATTTAAAGGTTCATAGTTCAGCTCCAGATAAGACAGGAAACTAACGCCAATAAAGTGTGTGCTAATCTTTTGATAAAGTGGTAAATAAACGGGCTGAGGATTGGTTGTAGTTGTTGTCTTGGAATAGGATGAGCAGCTAATATCTAGCAGACTTTTCAGCAAAGTGAACTAATTAAAAATATTTAAAAAAAATCTTCACATATCAACACTCTGTGCCAATTTAAAGGTGTAGTTTTTTTAAACATTTGGCGCTCATGTCAGAAATATATGATTTAAGGATAACTTAGCTGAATCCTTATAGGGCCCCTACACATTCTGACTGTCAGTATGCATCAGTATTTACAACGAGACCGTACATGGTCAGTCTTCGCGTCATTATTTTTTATCAGTCTCAGCTCCTTAATGCAACGTGCAGTTTATGTTTGCTACAGTAGCCCCATGGCTTCTTTGGTGCTGACTGACAGTTCACAGCTGACTTCTGACAGTTAACATTTAGGTATATAGGTATAAGTTATCCTTAAATCATATATTTCTGACATGAGCGCCAAATGTTTTAAAAAACTACACCTTTAAATTGGCAGAGAGTGTTGATATGTGAAGATATAGGTATATACCTAAATGTTAACTGTCAGAAGTGACAGCTGCTAAACACGTGTTTTTGGCAGATCATATGGTTCGGCGTAGGGATACATAATTTGTTCTGGTAGCTTTTCAAAGCCGTCAGAAGTCAGCTGTGAGCTGTCAGTCAGCACCAAAGAAGCCATGGGGCTACTGTACTGAGACTGAAGGAAATACTGACGAGAGCGCTTACATGGTCAGTACTACCGTCAGTACTACCGTCAGTACTACCGTCAGTACTACCGTCAGTACTACTGTCAGTCTCTCCCACCAATTGCAAGACTGATGGACTGAGACTGATGTCATCAGGTAATTCGGATCACAGCAGTATTCTAGTCAGTCCGTCCATCAGTCCATCAGTACTGTCCCTACGTGATCAGTCAGACTGTCGGTATTAATTATTACTTTATTAATACTGACAGTCTGACTGATCGTGTCGGGGTCCTATTAGAGGACTGCGATGCCCCATATTTAATTAATGTTCCATATGGTGATAAGAACAAATATGTATGAATATGGTAAGTAAAATAAGAGATGAATTGGAAGCCGCATGGTGTAAGGCGTCAAGCTCACAGTAATATGAATTGCTTGTAACGTGAATGTGAAGGTTTGAATCATGACTGATTGCACTGAAGGTGTGTTTTTTAAACGTGAGATTTACCACATTCGTTATTCCGTTCTCTCTACACGGTAGTAAGTATGCGTTGGTAAAATTATATTTATCTATTTTATTGTTATTTTATTATTTATCAAACCCATTAGATGAAATTATTATTATTATTATTATTATTAGCACCGCGTCTTACTACCCGTTCGGGTTATACGCACTTACGCTAATGTGTAATGTTAGGGTGATTGTGAGATGAAATGAAGGACCTACAGTTTAACGTGGAATCCGAACCACGGTGGAGGCCTGGCATTCCTCACATTCACAAGTTGTGATTAATACACATCTTGTCAGAGGTGAAGGAAGGGTTTGGCATTCAGATAAATCTGTGCCGGGACCGAGGATTGAACCCCGGACCTCCAGCACAGAAGTCTGACACCTTACCCCTAGACCACCAGGTCACCATGAAGTTGTTGATATGATAAAAATAGTTTTGAGCTTACAAATTATTGTAGCTAACAGAAGTACCCGGTGTTGCTTATTGTAACTAAGCAGTGCATTGCATGTTACCACTGGCAACATTGTTATTTGCTTCAGACAAACATAAAATAAAATGTCTTAATTTTATTTCTTCCTACTCAGTTTTAATATAAGTTAAAAATAAATCAAATCCAAATTTTAAAATTCCGGCTTCTAGGTGTACATGTTCGTGCACAGGGGCTAATAATTTTTTAATTTATTAACTCTGCATGTGGTAGATATCATGCAATGCTCATAACAGACAGACAGACTAATTTTATTAATTTAGATAAGATAAAATATAATAATGATAATAAAAATTAATAACCCATCAAGATGGTATTGGAAAAGATATTACACTACTTATAAGCCTAAAAATATTAACCTTTAAATTAGATTTTTTCAACGAGTAAATATAAATGTTTTACATATGATTTTAATTTAATATTTTTAATGCACATTGAAATTATATATTTTTTATTCGTTGGGCACACTGCCTCTTAATATAACCTTCCTAATCTCTAAAACCATTAGCATATAATCCGAACGGGTGGTAAGACGCAGTGCTAAATATATACGACTATATTTAGATGTAATGTACCCGCAGTTGCGTGGAGAGATAGTGGAAAAACATTTAGGAAAAACCACCCTCAGTACATCCGACCGAGATTAGAACCTCAATCTCCCCGTAATCGGCAATCTATTCAAACATGAGAGTAGCGCGTTAGACCATGCGGCCACCGTTCCGGGTAATATAATATTGATTTACAAATATTTTCTTCAAGAGTTATAACTATCCTCCTGCCAACGCAACCCTCTCCAGCCTAATTGCACTGTCTCGCCAGGAATGTATATTTTACAACCAAACAAGCAAAGAAGATATAAAGATCATTGCTTACATTATCTTCTCAATCCGACAACTGTAGGTTGCCACGATTTATGTTTGAGTATTTATGCTCTTATTATAATAGATATTACTTTAAAATGCTCTTATCCAACATAAATGGCTAATAATGGCTTAAAAATGCCTAAGGAATTATATTAATCAAAAAGTAACACCTAAAATTATAAAATGACAATATATGACCAAAAAAATACCCCATAAAAACCTTTCCATATCATCACGAACAAAATGTTTGTGCACATGAGCATTGTTTATGATGTACCAACAAAATATCACATACCATAATAATCCAAGCCCTACTGATAAGGAAATTTTAAAAATTCAATGTATTTAACAATTTTGTTCAAAATAGGTACTTGAGGATTGTTTTACTTGATAAATAGCACTGGTTACTTTGTTTGGCGGAGAAACTTTCACTTAAGGGTAGTTTACTGATAAACTACTTTTGAAAATGTTATTTCAAACATAGTATACTGATAAACTATTTTTGAAAATGTTATTTCAAACTATAATAATATACTTTATAAGAGAGTATATAAGACTGTGTATATTTTTTTAGGAATAAAATAATTTAAAATTGCCTTCTATCTGTGCGCGCCAACATTTATCATCGTCGTGTGTGGGAATTACAGGTCTGACATCTATTTGACGTTGATGTAACATCTTTACCTGAAGTTACGTTTCCTCCAACAGTTAAAGCCACCGCCATTAATAACTGTCTACTTGGGTCACTCCGCCAACAGTCAACTGTCTTCTAGAAGATATTACAGATTTATTGCAGGAACAACATGTCTCCAAATGAAGTATTGCCCGACATTTTTACTAAGATTACTAAGTTTTTTTTACTAAATTTATTTTTACCACCCGAGCGTAGAGAGGTCTTGTTTTATCTTGAACTTTTGGCATTTCATTTGTCTTTCTATATGTTTGTTCCACGATAACCACCAGATTTGTGAACCTATTTGAACTAAATTTGGCAGGGACATTCTTTGAACCTAGGCTGAACTATGTATGAACATAGTGTTTTCAATCTGGCTATACCTTTCAATATTGCGGCAGTTCAAAAGGCCTTCATTCAAAGCTCATCTCAAGTATTTTAATTAAACATTCTAAACGATGATCGAATAAAAAGGACATATTTTTAAACATTAAAAATAACATAATCATTTATTGCATGACTGCATCTTAAACCGTGTGAGCATTAGTTATTCTCTATTAAGGTGCGGCAGAAGGAGCGCAAGTATTTTACAGTTTTTATAGAATGACATTTTTGTCAAAATAATAAATATTTCTCCAGCAGCAACATAGAGTTTAATTTTCTCACATGCTAATATCAATAGATCTTAATATCTGTCAAGGGTTTCCTGAATTTTGTCAAAACTTTTCTCTTTATTTAAAAAGTTTGACAAAATTCCTGAACACCCTTGACAGATATTCAAGATCTGTTGATATTAGCATGTGCAGAAAACTAAACTCTATGTTGCTACTGAAGAAATATTTTATTTATTTTGGCCAAAAAATGTAAATTCTATAAAAACTGTAAAACTACTTGCGCTCCCTTCTGCCGCACCTTAATATAATGTCCTATTGAATATAGTAGTAATTTGTTTTCTGTATAACTTGATCACCAAGGGAAAAAATCCATTTCAAATCCAAGGAGAAATTATAGCCGATATCTCAACTTAAATGTCAAGAGAGATTTTAATATTGTAGTATCGATACGTAAATGGAGGGAGCGAGGTCTACTGTTCACAGAACTACTAGTAAGACTGTAGTAACGATAATAACATGGAGGAAGCGAGGTCTACTGTTCCCAGAACTACTAGTAAGACTCTAGTAACGATAATAACATGGAGGGAGCGAGGTCTACTGTTCTCAGAACTACTAGTAAGACTCTAGTAACGATAATAACATGGAGGGAGCGAGGTCTACTGTTCTCAGAACTACTAGTAAGACTCTAGTAACGATAATAACATGGTGACCTGGTGGTCTAGGGGTAAGGTGTCGGACTTCTGTGCTGGGGGTCCGGGGTTCAATCCTCGGTCCCGGCAAAGATTTATCTGATTGCCAAACCCTTCCTTCACCTCTGACAAGATGTGTATTAATCACAACTTGTGAATGTGAGGAATGCCAGGCCTCCACCGTGGTTCGGATTCCACGTTAAACTGTAGGTCCTCCATTTCATCTCACAATCACCCTACCACTGCACATTAGCGTAAGTGCGTATAACCCTAACGGGTAGTAAGACGCGGTAATAATAATAATATATAATAATAATAACATGGAGGGAGCGAGGTCTACTGTCCACAGAACTACTAGTAAGACTGTAGTAACGATAATAACATGGAGGGAGTGGGGTCTACTGCTCACAGAACTACTAGTAAGACTGTAGTAACGATAATAACATGGAGGGAGTGGGGTCTACTGTTCACAGAACTACTAGTAAGACTGTAGTAACGATAATAGCATTGAGGGAGTGAGGTCTACTGTTCACAGAACTACTAGTAAGACTGTAGTAACGATAATAACATGGAGGTAGCGAGGTCTACTGTTCACAGAACTACTAGTAAGACAGTAGTAACGATAATAACATGGAGGGAGTTAGGTCTACTGTACACAGAACTACTAGTAAGACTGTAGTAACGATAAGAACATGGAGGGAGCGAGGTCTACTGTTCACAGAACTACTAGTAAGACTAGTAACGATAATAACATGGAGGGAGCGAGGTCTTCTGTTCACAGAACTACTATTAAGACTGTAGTAACGATAATAGCATTGAGGGAGTGAGGTCTACTGTTCACAGAACTACTAGTAAGACTAGTAACGATAATAACATGGAGGGAGCGAGGTCTTCTGTTCACAGAACTACTATTAAGACTGTAGTAACGATAATAGCATTGAGGGAGTGAGGTCTACTGTTCACAGAACTACTAGTTTTAAGGAATGTATAGAGTACACCTAAACCTAGTTACAAGTTTAAATGCCTGGAGCCTATTAACAATCATAAAAACTCGTGTCGTTGGTCACATGGTCCGGGACGTTACTCACAGAGTAGATTGTATTTTCACTGACGTAGAGTTTGGTGTTCGAATCTTGTACAGATGTACTGAGGCTGGTATATCCTAAAGGGCTTAACACTCTCCCTTCATTCATGATAGTATAGGCTTTTCCTATGAATTCTAAGTTTCTCATCCCTTCCCTATTTGTGTGAATATATCCTAGACGGGTAGTAAGCAGGGCTGTGGAGTCGGTAGGCTAAACCTTTGTCGACTCCGACTCCAACTCCTTTATTAATGGCAAATTTATATCAATAATAAGTAATAAAAAAATACTTATCAAAATAATTTTAACACAGTAAATTTGTTATAACTATTGGTTATACATTAAAATACTAAAAGGGTAGCACAGGTCATTTCATTCCCAACACTTAAATCACCAGGCTACTTGGTTAATAGAACATAAAAACAATATATTTAGTTAACTACAATTTCTGAACCAAAAAACTAAATTCCTATGAGTTGGAGTCGGTACCTTTCTACCAACTCCAACTCAAACTCCGACTCCACAGCCTGGTAGTAAGACGTGGTGAAAACTTAACAATAATAAAATGTGAACATACGTCCAAATCTTAAGTCCCATGTTAGGAAAGCGACTATTCCATCGAGCGAAGAATTGAATCCAACATTAACCTGCTTCCAGTTTATTTTCTTAATGGTGGTATGATTCACTTTCCCAGAGAACGGCATTCCTCTTTGTGAGGCGTCTTTCCCGACATGGAATAACAAATAATAATAAATACGTGGTGACGTAACGCGCCAGGGAGTCACAACACATGTTCACATTCACGACAACTGAGGTGGCTGGGGTGGTTTAGGGGGGGAGTCATTTGTACCTGTAGGAGACTTCCAGGGAGAACTCGATCATAATATGGAATGTTCAGTGTCTTGTGTATGGTCAGTGTCAAAGCTTTGTTCGCTGTTTGGAGATGGCGTCAACCGACAAAGAAACACTAAAGAACACGGTTGGAACAGCCCTTTTTACCTTCTGGTGAGCGCTCGGAGAGAGAAAATATTGTGATTGTCAACAAAAATCTAATCTTGATTATGATGGAGATCGATGCTCATGACCCTTGAATCAGAAAAAAAATTGTTTTAGCAATTTGTTTGTTTGTCTATTACTGAAAATAAATACGAAAAATTTTTACCAATCAGTTCTAAAAATTTGTGCATAGGGTTTTACAAAGGAATATATTGAATTATCTCTAAATCTATAAAGCTAAGAGTAGTTTATTTAAGTGGTGATGAAACCTAACTTATGTAGAGGAAGGGGGGGGGCAAGCAAAAAAAAGTTTTCTAATTTTGCCGTTCAGATCCCCCCTCACCCACACACCCCTATATACCCTCCTGGATAAATATTTAAAATTTATATCCCTAAAGGTTATTTGTAATGGTCTTCCTCTCCAATTTTTGAAAATTAATTATCTTTAAAAGCTATTTATATTAAGTATTCTTCCCAAGAAATTCTTTGAATGTGGATGCTTATTTGAAGCGTATTTGTATTGATATTGCTTTAGCGAATTTCTGAAAATTGAATGCCTCCAGAAGCCATTTTGTATCTTGATCCTTACCTGAATATTTTCGAAAATTTTATACTTAATTTGCACATTTATGAAAATTGAATGTCTTTAGAATTTTTCGCAGTTTTATGCAAGTCTTTCAGCTTCATATTCAAGAATATCAAAAAACGTTATATGCATCTAAAAAGATACTAATTTATTCCAGGAGGTGTGATTAGATTACCCCCCTTCCTACATCTCAGTCACCACTTTCACTGGCATTGATTTCGAGTAGTCCTTCCCTAGTTTTTGGAATTATTATTATTATTATTATTATTATTATTATTATTATTAATTATTTTTTTTATATTATAGTGTTCTGTCTTACGAGAGGTCCATTCCTTTTGTCAGTGAACTTAGATCACCAATGCACCCTATTCTCTGCCTCCTCCTTCACTCCTAGAATTTTCTTGTTTCTTCAGTTCAGGAAATTAATTCCTCAATCAAAGACTGTAGTTAAAAGATGTGCTTACGACCAACTCTTATAATGGCCATTTTGTGATAAGATGAAAATATTCAAAAATAAAGTAGGAAAAGTATCAATGTAATCAAAATGATATATCTCTAACTTACTTTAATTGATTTGTTTAGTATATGCATTAGTGTCATGCATTTTATATTTGCTGCGCTTTACAACTTAATTAGAGTTAGAGCTATTATTTTTAACCAAGGAAAAATATTTTATTTACAAGTATAAAACCATACAAAAATCAAGGTTTTCATGATGATTTAAAATTAAAATTAAAATCTGAAAAAACTCTGTGAAATTGGGCTTTCTTTGAAAACTATTATTTAAGTGACATCCTGAATCATTAATTCTAAAAATTAGTGATATTTTTCAAAATGTTCAGTCATTTTTTTGCAATCTCAACTACTGAAAAAAGACTTATCAAACAATACATAAGATCAGAGGCAAATATTTAAAGAAAAAAAGAGGTAGAATGAAAAATCAATAATAAAAAATATATATATAAATAAACCTAATTTCTAACGTTTTGTTTGATAAATATACAAATGTTTGCCGTAATATTTCTATTTTGTTGCAACATACCACAAAATTAAGAGTTTATTAGTATTATTAGTAACCATAAAAATATTTTATTTGCATAATTTATTTAGTCCATGCACCAAATCAGCGTTTCCATGGTGTTGTAAACAAAGAATTTAAATCTGAAAATTCGATGGAACTATATGGTTTTCGTTGGAAATCATATTTTCCCGACATCCTGGACACTAACCTTTAAAATAAATTCATTTTTCAAAATCTGTCCAGCCATTTCCTCGCAATTTCTATCACCGGAAACGAACATATCAAATTATATAAAGATAAATTTGTTCACATAATTATCTTACGAGCTATAAGTATAATTTAAATGAAGGAGCGAGAAAGTTTTTGCGGTGCCGGTATATTTTTTTCTTTTTTTTGCACCGCGTCTTTCTAACCGTTCGGGCTACCCACATATTTACACAGAAGGAGTAGAAATGGGGAGGTCATTTCCAGAGAAATGTATCCACATTTTCGTGAAGAGAGGGTTAAAAGATAATTCATGAAAAATCACTCTTAACACATCCTATAGAAATTCAGACCCCGATTTCATCGTCAATGAAATTTCAATTTAATGTGAGATGGAGGCGTTAAACCATGTGGTCTGTATATGGAAATATATTTTGAACCTCCTATAGCTGTCAAATAGTGATCTTACTACTATATAACTGTTAAATGCCTGCATGCCTGACTAATGAAACTAGGACCAGGTTTGGTTCCTGAATAAAAGGAGAGGTTTAAAAAAAATCCAATATTCTCTCTAAAGTAATATTTTTTAGCTTCCATAAAATTCATTTTATTCTTCTTCTTGTATTAGCTATATTATGTAACTTAAGTCCAGAACCTTAAACCAGTTTATAGGACGTCTGTTGACTCTATTAAAGGTCCGGGGTTCAATTACTGGAATGGCTGAATATATATATTTATTTAAACTGGAGTTTTCCCTTGTATAGTGATTAATTAACGGCACTAAGTATCTTCAATAATTAAGGTATTGTATAAGCTGTGTGCTGATCAAATCGATATATTTAAAAAAATCATGTTAAATAATTAAAATGAATAAAAGTAATAGCCAAGCCGCTTGCTAATATCCTATCGGCGGTCCGCATGCAACACACATGAAACCAAGTACAGTAATTTCCTCGTTATAAAACGTTCTTTTTGACAACATTTCAATTCAAACATTGAATAAAGATGGCACTTATTTAAATTCAGTACAGTCCGTCTACTCTGAAAGCTAGTAGTAGGCTATTATCCTCGCCGATTACAGTATGGGTCTAACGTTTACGTTGCATCGTAGTGTAGCGCGTCAAGGTAGATCTACCACATCAAGATGTACACACACTTTATGGTCTTGGGCTTAGTTATTGAAACGTTTTATTTATTAGTACAATGTATTGAAATACTCAAGTTTCCTCCAAAAATCGACAATCTACGTAACCAAGTTTATTATTACTTAGAATATTTACTATATTTTTTTAGTCAGCACGCGTCTTATACCCGTTCGGGTTATACGCTTATGTACTAATTACGCTAATGGCTTAGGAATTGGGTAGGTTTAATATAGAGGAAGTGAAGTTTGCATTTGCATGGAGGGAGGGTGGAAAACCATTTAGGAAAAACCACCCAGTTCACCGACCGAGATTTTAAAACCTTGATCTCCCCGTCCCCCGCAGTCTAGCTCAACACGACTAGCGCGTTACCAACTACGCCACCGAGTCGGGTAATATTTCATATAAAACATAACGCCTAATGGCCCGAAGCTGAACTTTGGAAATCCTGCCCCATTAAGTGTAATAATACTATATTTAGTCATTAAAGCACTACTACTAATACTAAGATATTAACACTGACCAGTGTCAATTTTCACGCAGGTTAAGGTGTCAGGCTCGTCTGGTCTAGTTTGCCGGTGACGGGGTATCTTCCGAACCCCCTAAGGACGGGAGAAACCTTCTTGGTTTCGAATCTTCAGTGGGTGTAATGCATTTTTATAAAATATGGTTTACCCCTCTGCCTCCATGAAAATATGGCTACATTTTCATACATAATTCTACCTACATCATCTCTATCCCACTAGAGTAGTTAGGCTAAATGTGAATATTCCAGACGGGTAGTAAGACGTGGTGTAATTAGGCCAAATACCCCTAGTAATACATTTTCAGTCGTAGATCTGCGCTCTTCGCTCAAATTGACTGACGTGAAGGAAAGAGAGGAGTAGGTAATGTGCATTTTAAGTAATTGCACTAGCATTCACAGTGCTAAATGTTCGGTAAACCTCGTTTCATCCAAGCTTATGATTATTTGCTCTGGTTTTTATCTGAGATACTTTATTCACTTTAAATGGGCCCAAAACAAGAACACTAAAACGTGAGCCCCAAATGAGAATACTATAACGTGAGCCCTTTATTTGCACAACACCACACATAGGGATGTGAAAAGAGTATCGATACTTTAATAGTAGTTTTTACTTGATACTTTTTTTCCCGATACTTTTACTGATATTAGTACTCACACTCCGGTATCGGATTGGTATAGAAAGAAACAACTTTCTTCAACTTTCTTGTTATATTCACTCATGTTGGGATTAAATATTTACTAGAGTGGACTGTGGAGGAAGAACAAATGACACTACTGTATCTCTCAATTCTCACTCATTTTTTACATAACAAGTAAGAAACAACTCTAGCATTCAATCTCTTTTAGCTTATCATAAGTCAAGGAGATTCTTTCATCTTTGTAAGATGCAGACTAGATAAAACATGTTATAATTTGTTAGACAGTTTTGATTAGTTTCTGTCAATGTTATATTAGGTATAAATATGATATTATTACTATTATTATTATTATTAGCATCGCGTCTTACTACCCGTTCGGGCTATGCGCACTTACGCTAATGTGTAATGGTAAGGTGATTGTGAGATGAAATGGAGGACCTACAGTTTAACGTGGAATCCGAACCACGGTGGAGGCCTGGCATTCCAAACATTCATAAGTTGTGATTAATACACATCTTGTCAGAGGTGAAGGAAGTGTTTGGCAATCAGATAAATCTGTGCTGGGACCGAGGATTGAACCCCGGACCCCCAGCACAGAAGTCTGACACCTTACCCCTAAACCACCATATCGCATACAAATATTATACAACACTCATATTTTACAAGTTACAAAATATCACTGTTTTACAACTTTTCTTTTTACATACTGTAGACGGACTGAACATTATATATATAATAATTTTTCAGACACTGTACATAATTATATACGACCTAATATAATAAATTATATAAACCAAATAAGATATCTCTCTGACGTTTGAAAAGGGACCCCGTTCCGACATGTTCATGGTTTGCGGCATATCAAGCTTCACCGTCCTGCCTCTAGTGAATGTTTGTGACGTTCCGCCGACAGGCAGAGCCACCTGTCAAGCCTGACGAGTTCGTCAATACACGGCCACCACACTGTAGGACCCAACTGACTATCTACTTTATACCTTCAAATCTTTTTTGGAACATTTTACCACAGGCAATCAAATTATCAACAAGAAAATGACAGCAACATTTTTGGTTTCTGTAAGTAAAATGCGGTATTTTAAATATGATGAGAGTTTTTTTTTAGTTATACCGATTTTGCTTAAAATGTTTATTTGGAGAGTGTTTGACAAATAAAGTTCTATAATTGTTAATTAGAGGAAAATTCTGTTACGGTTAGTTTACTGATGACTTTTTTTTTAAATTTCAATATTTAAAAAAAATGGCTTTAACAATTTGATTCAAATGGGTATCAGTTAAGTTGTTTGTATTATAAAGAGTTGTATTTATTTGTTATACTCAAAAAAGAATTTAATAGTAGTTAAGTAATGAATATTTTTTGTAAAATTTGACTTTTATGAAAATAGCTCTAGTGATTTGGTTCAAAATCGGTACACTATCAATAATAATGTATCTTATTTATCGTTAATTAATTAATTTAAGGGTAATTTATTTACGACAAAGTAAAGAAAATTTAATTATTTGGAACGTGACCATGAAGCTTGATTTCAAAATGGAAATCTAGGAAAAGTTTTCCATAATAAATAAAAACACGTTTTTATTTTTATACATAACAAATATTTTCATGGAAGTTTACAAATAATTTGTATTCGAAAATTTGAGTGTTGTTAAATATATTTTAACAATTCGGTTTAAAACTTATATATAAAGTGTGGTTATAGTGGTTAACAAGATGACGTGTTTGTTTTTACGAGGAAAACATACTTAAGTGTTGGTTTACTGGAAACTTATTTTTGAAAATTTTCTTCTAAGCCATAATACACAATATGGGAAAGTTTGTGTGATTGTGTCGTACCATTTACTTTTATAATAATTACTGTCATCACAAATATGTTGTGAATAATAAAACTCGGCAGTGCATCGCATCACATATCAGTCTGGGGTACTTAAACCACAGTTTAGGAAGTACTTTTTTCTAACATGTTTATTTCATGTTTCTTATTTCTGGGTCAATATATTTGATAAGGACATACAGGGAATGTGTGAAGTAACAGAATTATTTCAAGTAAACTATTTAAATAAATCATTCAACTAAATTCTCTATTGAAAGGTTCTTTCCCTTAAATCACAAATATTAGCGGGATATAGCACCCCTCGTTCCCCCCACCAAGCACGTCCATGTGTAATCTATTTAAATAATATTTAAAAGGTTTGAGTTTATTGAGAATGGATCATTAAATAGCACAGAACATCCAACGCCAGCAGAGTACTAGTATATGCTAAAAATATTATAACCATTTTTTATTGTAAAAATATTTATCAACATTATCTAAAAACGAACTAAGGTCCCTTATACTTGTGGTGGTAGAACACTATATCTTCTTTTCCACAGGAACGAACAAAAGTATCGATAGGTTATATGGTTCGAATCCTGGTGTGAGTTCTGATATGAATAATCCCTGATTCAGATTGTTTTGCAATCAGGTGATTCGAGGCACGCAAAATATTTGAAAAATTAAATTACACCCATACATATAAAAGAGATCAGATTTTTTTTATCAAGTTTGGAACATTGAAAAGTGTATCCTAAGATGTGTTGATGGTACAGCGTGCCGGCATTCTTCCCGCGGTAACAGCCCCCCCTTCCCTTTTTCCCGGACCGGGTAATGACAATCATTAGGGACACGGGATGAAACGAGAAAGACAACTTTGGCTTCGCCCCTCTTCTTACCTCCCCCCACCACACCCTACATGAGCATACACTCCTTCATCAAAACACTTGTCTAACCTCCAACGACCTTGGCCATTGGCCAGATTACTGTTTTTAGGTGAGAGAGAAGTTTTGCGATTTTACTGAAGCAGCTCAGTGTTGAGGGCGGAGGCCTATGGTAGAGTATATATATGGTTAGATTAACATACACCTCTTGAATCGTGGGATTAATTGATATATTAATATATTAATAAAACCTAGTGATATAATAATTAATAAATATATGATACTTTTACTTCCTTCGGTGACCGCATGGTCTAAGGCGTCACTCATGCATTATACTATATTACCGGTTACAGGGTCATTGACGGTTCGAATCCCGGTCAGGTGTTCTGAAGGGTTTATTTTTTTCTAAATTATTTTCCACTATTGTTCCACGAAAATACGGTCTCACTTCCTCTAAGCTCAATATTTCTCATTCTTAGCATATTAGGCCTATTAATAGGGTAATTAGTACACATGCGTATAACCTGTACAGGTAGTAAGGCGTGGAGCAAGAAAAAAAAAGATGAATCTCGTATAAAAATAGCAACTTTCTTTACAAGAATAGTCGAGAATCGAACCAAGGCAACTTAAACTTAGTCACAAGGTATATACCCACTTAATATGGAAACTGGGGAACGAAGGAGATGGCCATTATAATATAACTATAATATTATATCCAAATCATTCGAGAGAGTGCATCACATGACAATCAACTTCGTGATACAGTCGGCTAGAAATCTTAAATTAAAACCAACCCTATTTCACGTGGATCACTTTTGATTAAACATTAATAGATATAAATAATTAATAGAATTTCCTAATACTGAACAGTGTTGAAATATTAAATTATATTTGGATAAAAACTGCCCTGATAAGACCGTTTTTGACAATTTTAGAATGGCTTCACAGATAAGTATTGTGTACAAATCTTCATTCTGTAATAATAGGGACATACATACTGTAGTTATTATAAAGAAACTTTGTCGCTTTGTACCCCATCGTCACCGCGGAAAATTTCGAATAATCATTCAAATACGAATGCACTGCACATATTTCTGTCATATCGTAGGTGTTTTCTTTTCCCTTTTACTCCCCATACCTCGCGCGCGTGCACACACACAAACGGAGATGCGAGCCGGGAGCTGAGTTGGATCTGCTATGACGAACGCTTTTAAAACACAATAGTAATGTCCACACAGGCTAGGTGGTTGTCAAAAGTGTTAACTAAGCCAGTAGATAGTCTGCCCACTGACCCATAGGTCCATAGGAATGACCCAAACTCTAGAATGCCTACTGTCAAATTAGTTGTATTCCTTTACGCTGTATGATAAATTAGCTCTCAAATAGTTTGTTGCTGCGTTTGTTGGGATGAGTATCTAATAACCGTAACTTTGACAATCAAGTGCGGGATTAATGAAACTTCATTAAAAGTGCTTTGTGACGTGTCTGATAGAGATGAAAATGTTCCGGTAAACTACCAATCAATCAATCAATCAACCAATTAATATTTTTTTCATTTATCTTAGGTAGGTATTTAGCGTGCACTTTCTGAACCGACTGATTATATTAGCACATGAGAACTTCTATGAGCGAGATCGAAAGACCCTACCAATTTTTCAGGTAAAGGTATTTTCACATACTTTCTAGTGTTCTTTTACATGCCATAGTCGGGATGGGACCGTCAGGTTTAATTCCACTCCACTACGTATTTTTATCGTTCAAGATAAATCCGTCGACCCCGGCTGGGTTTTGAACCCACAAATATTAGGTCCTGAGGCTAGAACCCTACCCCGAGACCACTGAGGTCGACTTGAATATTATCGATACGTGAGTGTAATGGAGAAAACTGGAAATGCTGTTATTATTATTATTATTATTATTATTATTATTATTATTATTATTATTATTATTATTAGCACCGCGTCTTACTACCCGTTCGGGTTATACGCTTAAGTACTAATTACACTAGTGGATTAGGAATTGGGAAGGTTGAATTTAGAGGAAGTGAACCCGCATTTGCGTGAAGGGAGATTGGAAAACCATTTAGGAAAAACCACCCCAGTTCACCCGACTGAGATTCGAAACTCGATCTCCCCGTCCTCGGTGGTCTGGCTCAACACGACTGGCGCGTTAGCTAACTACGCCACCGAGGCGGGTAAATGCTCTTATTGATTTGTTGTAACTTTTGTTAATGTGTGTAGGCCTAGTGTTTATTTATTTAGCACCGCGTCTTACCACCTATTTGGGCTATACGCTTAAGTACTAATTATGCCATTGGGTTAGGAATGGGGAAGGTTGAATATATAGGAAGTGAACCCGCAATAGCATGGATGGATAGTGGAAAACCATTTAGGGAGAACCACCTCAATTACCCGAGCAAGATCGAGCTTCAATCTCCTCGTCCTCGGCAGTCTAGCTCAACACGAAATTAGCGCGTTAGCTAACTGCGCCACCTAGGCGGGTTGTGTGTACTGTAGTGTTAACGTCCTTAAGATAAAATAAGTGTAAAACCTGGGGATGTCACGTTTGGATTCGTTACATTTAATAGCTGGAAAATTGTCTAAATATCTGGCGACGGGACAAACGAATAATAGAAAAGCAACCCGTTTCGGTGGCCGCGTCGTCTAAGGCATCCTCAAGCAATAGACTCAACTGCCGATGATGGGGAGATCGGGGTTAGAATCTTGGTCGGGTGTACTGAGGGTAGTTTTTCCTAAATTGTTTTCCACTCTCTCTCTCTCTCTCTCTCCCTCTGTGAAAATTCAACCACACCTATCCGTGACACTAAGGGAACGACCAGACTGAGCGAGCGACTAAAATATAAAATAGAACACATTGGTTGTAACGAGAGGTGGCCAGACTGGAGCGAGCGAGTGAGCGCGCACGCTTGAAAGATAGAACTAGTTCTATTTTTCAAGCTCACGCTCTCGACCCGGTACAGTCTAGTTTACGGGCGCTAGGCAATATTATTGTATGTTGGTTCATTGAATGCTAGGATAACTTCTCATTTTGACATTTTTATTATTATCGATAGGTTTAGCACACTTGCTACTAACGGCCTAGTATAATTGGTAAGATCATAAACCATATATATATATATAACTGATATGTAAAAATACTTCAATATTATAATCAAAATAGGCCTTTACAAATAAGAATCACCATTAGCGTGGAGAGAGGATGAGAAAACCACAACAATAAATCACTTGTCAAAAACCACCCTCAGATCACTGAGCCAAGATTCGAACCTTTGCCTCCTCGTCAACAACTATCGGGAGCAATCTGCTAATCACGCGCTCGCACGCTTGTCTGTCTGGCCAAACCCTTAAACGTAATTAGTAAAGATGCGTATAATTTGGAGGGTAGGGATACGCGGTGCTATAAAATAAAGTATTAAGGTAGTCCCGAGAAGGTTCGCGGGCCGCAGTTTGAATAGCCAGGCCAGCCAGCGTCTCTTTCTGTCGGCTCGCTGGAGATCTCTCGAGCTCGTAATGACAATCATTAGCAGCTCGTGGACCTGGAAGATTGGACACTTGGTTTCAGGTTGTTGTTATTTATTGTGGCGCTGTGGCCTTCCCCAACTGAACTCGACCTTGACCGTACTGGCGAAATTACACTCCATTACCCCACGTGGTGGACAAAACAGCTGATCTAATCTCAGAAAGGAGGGGAGAGAGAAGTCGTGATCAATTTATTCCGTCCATGCTTTCTGTCAAAATCACACTAGTTAAAGTGTGAATTATATTTCTCTTTGATCGTGATCCCGCGATTGTGTTGAACAAGTAGTCGTGTAAAAATTGATAAAGGATGAGGACTATATTTTTAAAAAACACGTTTTACGTATAAACAGTATTTTTTTCCCAGCTTAGTTTTGGTAAATTTAAGTAACATTTATTTAAATCCGAAACCTCTAGTGAAATAGTAACTTAAAATATATATTTTTATCACCACATTTTAGTAACCATTTGGGCTATACACCTAAAGATGTATTTATCTAATGTGGTAGAAATAAGGAAGGTATAATTCAGAAGAAACTTACCCGAATTTGCGTAAAATCAAGTGTTAGCTATTTAAGCACACACCCAGTCGGAACTAAAACCCTGACTTTTCTGTGAGTGGTGAACTAAACTAAATGTACTTGACATTTAGATCACATGCGTAGTAAAATATATTAATAAAATGACCAATTGTTTACTTCATTTAAATACTATTATATGCTCATGACAGATATTCAACAAAAATGGTTGAAATCACCATGTGCAGAAAAAATTTAATTCCTTGTTTGTACTGAAGCAATATTTTATTTATTTTGACCAACAAAAGGTTTTTGCTCTTTCTAGCGTTCCCTGCGTATAACCCGAACGGTTAGTAAGATGCGGTGCTAATAAATAATAATAAAATAATAATAATAATAATAATAATAATAATAATAATAATAATAATAATAATAATAATAATAATAATAATAATAATAATAATAATAAAATAATATAATAATAATAATAATAATAATAATAATAATAATAATAATAATAACAATAATAACAATAATAATAATAACAATAATAATAATATAATAATAATCTATCATTCCTACATCCCCAACTTAACTTGTGCTCACTTCCATTTTCCCCAAACCCATAATAATAATAATAATAATAATAGTAATAATACAAATAAAATAATTACAATAACAATGATTATGATCTAGTAGCTGGTTTAGCTGATACAAAATTAATAAGTTATTTAAGGCCTCAATGGGATTTGAACCACAGTCTCACTGATATAAAGCTATCCTACTTACCACCCAGCCAAAGACACAAACATACACCCTCCGGGTCTCTCTGAGAGAGAAATAGAGAGAGAGAGGGAGTAGTAATAATGGCCGCCCAAGACCCGGCTACGAGGAACCCAACAGTTGATGATAACACTAATTATTATTATTATCCTTGTCTGGCGAGACACACAACTATGTTTCTCTTATTCTCCTCAGTCACCAAGAACCCACGGTTTTTTTATTATTATTATTAGCTACGAATGAGCTGAATGCAAGAAGATACTATGAGGGACCTTGTTTAACATTGATGCAGTGATCAAGAGCAACTTAACGTTCACTTAATGTTCACGTAACGTAACGTAACGCAAATGGTCTCCTCATCACGATAAAATTAACTTACTATACACCATACGTTCACTTAACTTATATTTAACGTACACTAAACGTTCATTTAATGTTCACGTAATGCAATGTAACATAACGTAAATGTTCTCATCACGATAAAGTTAATTTAATATACACTTAACGTTCACTTAACGTACACTTTACGTTCACTTAATATTCACGTTGCCTAACGTTTGCCTCATCATGCTAAAGTTAATTTAACATACATTTAATGTTCGCTTAACGTATATTTAACGTTCATTTAATGTTCACTTAACTTAATAACTGTCCAGGGAGAACTTTCACGTTACGTGAACGTTCCCTAAATTCTACCATCCTCCAGTCTTTACCTTATTTGTGTAGCTATATGCTGAGTGGACTGCATGGCTAGGGAGATAAGCTGTAAAAATAATCAATTAAATTTTATTTGGTTTGACACACAAATAATTTTATATAATAGTTTTAATAAGCTACTTTATGTAATTATGTTCATATATTCATCGGCCAAGGTGTGTGTTTTACAACTGTCATCTTTGGAAAATGGTATCAATTACACAAGATAGATGCAGCGATCTTTATTTTTTCAACTCTAACAAATCTACACTTATTTTCTTTATTCTCAAAAATAGTTATTTCTATGGCGACCCGATTATATATGACTACGTTCTACGGTATTGTTTTTTATTTTCTTATACTTTTATTGCGATTTCATATCAATAAAATGTAGTTACGTTTGAATTTATTTCAAAATAACAAAACAAAAATAGATATATTTCTTTATATGTTTAACACACAGGTCATTAACAGCTTTTATTACTAAGGTAAGTATTCAAAGGGTTATTAAGAGGCAATGCGCCGTTATATTGAAGTAGAGCTCGCTGACGCTGAGCAAGCTCTGGTTCTATTATTTAAAGAAATATCTCAATAGCAATTTAGAAACGAGCTTTTGTTATTTAGGTGACATTTCCTTGAATTTGTCTCGAGTCTATTTGTTAAACCAGAAACTTTATGTGCAATTTATAATATTTATAATATTTATTATTAGGGCTAGGATTTTTATGCCCTAAAAATTGTTAGAAAATGCTTTATAAAAAATGCATTTATGATAAAAAAACTTTAAAAAATGCCCTTTAAAACGAAAAAATTACCATTAAAATTTACGTTAATTTTTTTATTTCCTTGCGAAATTTATTAAGTAAATAATAGGTGCTTGAACAAAACAAAAATTACCTAAAAATATAATTTAGTTGTTTGTCTGTGTCAAGAGAAATTCTTTATTTTACTAACCAATCTGACTAACTTTTCCTATAAGACCAAAACCAAGAAAAACCACTTAATTTTTTTACAGTTTCAGTGGCAAACTAAAAATGTATTGCTCAAAAACATGTCCTATACGAGATAAAAAAAATTCTTAAAATACAATTTAACTTTTCACAATTTCTGTGCCAAACGGAAAGTCCTCAACCAAAAATATGCCGTATAAAAGAAAACAGTGAAGGGGTGGAAATATTCTTACTGCCGTGTTGGTAACACCGTCTGCTATGATGCGTGGAGAGAGTTTTTAAACACAAGCAATCCCCCCACCCATTTTTTCTCTCAGTCTTGCTTCTGTCTTTCAGGGAAAATTATACAAATATTTATTTTATATTGAAAATATCAAAATATACAAAATAATTATTCAAAAATAACAAAAAAAATGCATTGAAATTACTGAAAAATCTGAAAATATGCCATATCGCGTAAAAACATGGAAATATTCTAACATATGCCCTAACAAAGCTACTTAAATCACCTTAGTTTCTCATGAAACACATTTGTAAACACTTGAATAACATTCTAGGTTTGCCAAAAAAAAATAATTCAAAATCATAAAAATCCTATCCCTATTTTTACTTTCTCTCTATCTTACAGGTAGAGAAAGTATTGTGATCGTCAAAAAATCGAACTCGAGATTTTGATGAATTTTGACGTTTAATGACTTCCTGAATCCGAAAAAGTGGTTTTTGAATTTCCGTCTGTCTGTCTGTCTGTCTGTCAGTCTGTACCTCCAACTAGAGCCTAAACTATTTTACCGATTGAGCTGAAACTTGATATCTAGGGTTTTCATAGGGTTGCCCGAGGGGTTTTTGGAATTGGATATCTACCCCTAAAATTAAGGGTAGTTTACTGAAGGGCAAAAAGAGAAAAAGTCGATTTTCTCAAAATCGGCTCTAACGATTTTGATTAAATTTCATTTATGAACATAAATAAATATTTCAAACAAAATGGCTACTCTCAATATTTCGGCAAAATCGTTTTAAGGGCTCCGGTCTGATGCGTAAATTAACATTTTTTATAATAGCTCCGAAACTATTTGAGATATGAAATTACTTAGCATTACAAATATGTATATATATTTATAATACAAATATTTTATTCGAAACATATTTTTATAAAATCAATAACTTTCAATATATACGCAATTATATATATATTTTTAACTTTTTGGGCATTAAAGCTTAAGTATTGCGACCGTAAGAAAAACTAACCTGAAATGTTGATGGATGTCGACGTCTCATGACCCCCCGAACCCTTAAAAATAGTCTTTGCAATGCCGTCTGTCTGTGTGTCTATTAAAACTTAAAATTAAGGGTAGTTTACTGAAGGGCAAAAAGAGAAAAAGTCGATTTTCTCAAAATCGGCTCTAACGATTTTGATTAAATTTCATTTATGAACATTAATAAATATTCCAAACAAAATGGCTACTCTCAATATTTCGGCAAAATCGCTTTAAGGGCTCCGGTCTGATGCGTAAATTAACATTTTTTATAATAGCTCCGAAACTATTTGAGATATGAAATTACTTAGCATTACAAATATGTATATATATTTATAATACAGATATTTTATCCGAAACATATTTTTATAAAATCAATAACTTTCAATATATACGCAATTATATGAATTTTTTTAACTTTTTGGACATTAAAGTTTAAGTATTGCGACCGTAAAAAAAAAAACTAACCTGAAATGTTGATGGATGTCGACGTCTCATGACCCCCACAACCCTAAAAAATAGTCTTTGCAATGCCGTCTCTCTGTGTGTCTATAAAAACTTAAAATTAAGGGTAGTTTACTGAAGGACGAAAAGAGAAAAATTTGGTTTTCTCAAAATCTGCTTAACGATTTTGATTAAAATTCGTATCTAGGCGTTGATTAAGATTATAAATAAACTGGCTATTTTCATTTTCCTATGAAAATGATTTTTAGGGTACATTACAGAAGCGTTAATTTCCGTATCTCCATAACTATTGGAGAAACTAAACAACTTATCATTGCAAAATTGTAGGACTATTATAAATAAAAAACTTTTATTTGACATATATTTTTATAAAAACAGCAGTTTCTGAGATATTTGCAAATATATTAATACAATTTTGTGAGCTTTAGTTGTAAACATATACTACTTAAGTCTTAACGCAATAATACTCCAATGCCATAGAGTAATTAAATATAAGTAAGTATCTAAATAAATGGTACGGCACACCGCACAGACTTTTTCTCTCTTTCTATAAACTCGTAAGATTTCTGAACGGAATAATGTACATTGTATCATCACCACTCCACATAAGAACACGCATAAAATAATATACAATGATATAGAATCAATGAGAAAAGAGGCGCATCTTTGTCCACCTAAGATCATTTCAAACAGTTTAATGTCTTCCACAAGGGTCAACACTTCGTATTAAAATTTCGATTTCTGGTTAAAATTTTAACATTTTAAAAGGTGTTGCAGATCTTCAAGTCATCGCATTGATATTTAATTATTCATTTATACATTTTGACCAATAAAAAATGTAAATATTGACTATTGAGTCTAAAATGGAGCTAGATCATTGCTATGCAAACATTTCTCCTAAGAGATTTAAGGAAAAATAACATACTTTTTTAGATACTTACTTATATTTAATTACTCTATGGCATTGGAGTATTATTGCGTTAAGACTTAAGTAGTATATGTTTACAACTAAAGCTCACAAAATTGTATTAATATATTTGCAAATATCTCAGAAACTGCTGTTTTTATAAAAATATATGTCAAATAAAAGTTTTTTATTTCTAATAGTCCTACAATTTTGCAATGATAAGTTGTTTAGTTTCTCCAATAGTTGTGGAGATACGGAAATTAACGCTTCTGTAAAGTACCCTAAAAATCATTTTCATAGGAAAATGAAAATAGCCAGTTTATTTATAATCTTAATCAACGCCTAGATACGAATTTTAATCAAAATCGGTTAAGCAGATTTTGAGAAAACCAAATTTTTCTCTTTTCGTCCTTCAGTAAACTACCCTTAATTTTAAGTTTTTATAGACACACAGAGAGACGGCATTGCAAAGACTATTTTTTAGGGTTCGGGGGGTCATGAGACGTCGACATCCATCAACATTTTAGGTTAGTTTTTTTTTTACGGTCGCAATACTTAAACTTTAATGTCCAAAAAGTTAAAAAAATTCATATAATTGCGTATATATTGAAAGTTATTGATTTTATAAAAATATGTTTCGGATAAAATATCTGTATTATAAATATATATACATATTTGTAATGCTAAGTAATTTCATATCTCAAATAGTTTCGGAGCTATTTAAAAAAATGTTAATTTACGCATCAGACCGGAGCCCTTAAAGCCATTTTGCCGAAATATTGAGAGTAGCCATTTTGTTTGGAATATTTAATAATGTTTATAAATGAAATTTAATCAAAATCGTCCGAGCCGATTTTGAGAAAATCGACTTTTTCTCTTTTTGCCATTCAGTAAACTACCCTTAATTTTAAGTTTTAATAGACACACAGACAGACGGCATTGCAAAGACTATTTTTAAGGGTTCGGGGGGTCATGAGATGTCGACATCCATCAACATTTCAGGTTAGTTTTTCTTACGGTCGCAATACTTGAGCTTTAATGCCCAAAAAGTTAAAAATATATATATAATTGCGTATATATTGAAAGTTATTGATTTTATAAAAATATGTTTCGAATAAAATATTTGTATTATAAATATATATACATATTTGTAATGCTAAGTAATTTCATATCTCAAATAGTTTCGGAGCTATTATAAAAAATGTTAATTTACGCATCAGACCGGAGCCCTTAAAACGATTTTGCCGAAATATTGAGAGTAGCCATTTTGTTTGAAATATTTATTTATGTTCATAAATGAAATTTAATCAAAATCGTTAGAGCCGATTTTGAGAAAATCGACTTTTTCTCTTTTTGCCATTCAGTAAACTACCCTTAATTTTAAGTTTTAATAGACACACAGACAGACGGCATTGCAAAGACTATTTTTAAGGGTTCGGGGGGTCATGAGACGTCGACATCCATCAACATTTCAGGTTAGTTTTTCTTACGGTCGCAATACTTAAGCTTTAATGCCCAAAAAGTTAAAAATATATATATAATTGCGTATATATTGAAAGTTATTGATTTTATAAAAATATGTTTCGAATAAAATATTTGTATTATAAATATATATACATATTTGTAATGCTAAGTAATTTCATATCTCAAATAGTTTCGGAGCTATTATAAAAAATGTTAATTTACGCATCAGACCGGAGCCCTTAAAACGATTTTGCCGAAATATTGAGAGTAGCCATTTTGTTTGGAATATTTATTTATGTTCATAAATGAAATTTAATCAAAATCGTTAGAGCCGATTTTGAGAAAATCGACTTTTTCTCTTTTTGCCCTTCAGTAAACTACCCTTAATTTTAGGGGTAGATGTCCAATTCCAAAAACCCCTCGGGGCAACCCTATGAAAACCCTAGATATCAAGTTTCAGCTCAATCGGTAAAATAGTTTAGGCTCTAGTTGGAGGTACAGACAGACAGACAGACAGACAGACAGACGGAAATTCAAAAACCACTTTTTCGGATTCAGGAAGTCATGAAACGTCAAAATTCATCAAAATCTTGAGTTCGATTTTTTGACGATCACAATACTTTCTCTACCTGTAAGATAGAGAGAAAGTAAAAAAGTATGTTATTTTTCCTTAAATCTCTTAGGAGAAATGTTTGCATAACAATGATTTATCTCCATTTTAGACTCAATAGTCAATATTTACATTTTTTATTGGTCAAAATGTATAAATGAATAATTAAATATCAATGCGATGACTTGAAGATCTGCAACACCTTTTAAAATGTTAAAATTTTAACCAGAAATCGAAATTTTAATACGAAGTGTTGACCCTTGTGGAAGACATTAAACTGTTTGAAATGTTCTTAGGTGGACAAAGATGTGCCTCTTTTCTCATTGATTCTATATCATTGTATATTATTTTATGCGTGTTCTTATGTGGAGTGGTGATGATACAATGTACATTATTCCGTTCAGAAATCTTACGAGTTTATAGAAAGAGAGAGAAAGTCTGTGCGGTGTGCCGTACCATTTATTTATTATACATAGCCAAAGCTTGGTATGTTTAGTAGGACCCTGGTATGAAGGAACCTTTAGAAAATGGAAATATACATCATTCATAGCTTGGGTCCAAGTCCAGGCATGTATAGGCGTGGCCTTGGCATCACGTTTTATACAGGGGTGAACTTAAAGAAGCTTTTTAGAAAATTGAGTGAAAGTTATAGGAGAACTTTGAGTCTACCCTGGTCCTTGAACTTGATATCTGTAAACTGAGCCATTTGCCACCATACTACGACTTTCTCAGGTGCCACAATTTAAAACTGAATATTAAAATACTTATAGAACTAAATATAGAGATATATTTAAGAGGCTCGTTTAAAACAAAATTGTTTTTTCAGACCATGACTTACAAACTAATCTGACACCTTAGCTCAGTCGGTAGTGTGTTTGTCTACCAAGTTAATTGTCCCGGGTTCGATTCCTAGTTTGGTCAAAACATTATCATTGGTGAATTGTAGGTTTACCATTTCACAGTGATGAATTAATGGCCGGAGACTGGATGTTGTTCCCAGCCTAGTCTTAAGTTAGATAATAAGGCATATGAAGCTACGGCCAAATTATCAATCTGGTAGTGGAGAAATATAGCTTGAATAAAAAACTTACCCAGGCCAGAGTCCGGAAACAGTAATGGATGTAAACAATATATTTCAAATCAGGAAGATTTGTTGTAGAGTTCAAGTTTTAATGTAGATGTTCGCCTGGAAGTGTCATCTGGTAGATGTGGATAATGTGAGATTCTGTAGGTGGAAGATGGTTATTGTGTTTTGGATCAATGTCAAGTATTTACTTAATGATTGCGTTATTTGTGTCAACTTTCCGATGAACGAAGTGAGCAAGTAGTTTTAGTAGATGGGGCAGATTTGGGGGAAATCCTTTAAGCTATTGGCCTACTGTTGGAGTACAAGACGTAACTTTACTTGATATAACATTTTCTTCAATTATAACTTTTGATAGATAAAAAGGTATAAAATATTAGTTTTATATTTCCAGTTTGATGTCAAGTTTTTTATACATAAATTATCTAAGCCTTCCTTCCTAAAGCGATTACCCTAAATATATATTTAAGGATAGCAAAATGACCCTGTTACAATTAGTAAATAGCTTCTTCGGCACTATCTGTAATCAAACCAGAAAAAATTCGACTTGTGGCTGACTACTAGAACCATTTAGTCACGGGAACTGGCTCATACAAGATTGAGGAATGTGTTTATTTTATGTTTCAATTACGTTACAAAATTCACGTGATATTAAACTTTTATACCAAATATAGACTACTAATGAAAGCATCCTCGAAAGGTTGCAACTTTAGACATGGAGGCTATGCACTTGGGTTTCATTTCTAGTATTGATGCTTATTACTTTTTCATGACTCCTTAAATAGAGGGATTATTGTGATTGTAAAAAAAAATCTAATTGTATATTTTGATGGATATAAAGATTTCATGACACACTAAGCCCAAAAAGTTGTTTTTACAATGCTGTCTGACTGTCTTTGTATCTGTAACTCAGATTAGAGCAGAAACAATTTTACTTATTGGGTTAAAACTTGGTATCAAGGGTTTTCACCATGTTTCCTAGAGGTGTTATTGGAAATAGCTATCCAACCCTAAAATTAGGGGTAGTTTACTTAAGGTCATTCAACAATAAAGTATGTATTGCTAAATTTTTAACAAGTGTATAAATTATAAGCTAAAAATAGGCATACAATGATTTCAAATCATTACAGTTAACTTTATATTTAATGCTTCTTGCGTACCCTTGTTAAGGCAAATTAATTAATGTATGGGGATAAAATTTAGTATAACTTGATATTCATATGTGGTGTTCACAATAAAAATTTATAATATGTAAAAGAAAATATCGTTAATATAGTAGCTGTTTAAAAGTGGTAAAATTACATCAAATATAGATATATTATATAAATACTTTTCTTTTTATGCTCCGATTTTTTATTCTATCTCACTTTTTAGTAAACAATGTTACTATGAAGAGTTAATTTGTTTTTTAAACTAATTATAATCATTAATTTAACTAAATGTGTACAAATTGATCACTGGCAATATAAATTTGAAATGTATGTTACATCAAACTTCTTGTTTAGACTGTACCGGTTGTAGAGACAGCACCAACTAGCAGAACATAATATGCCCGGCTGAGGCAGTGTGTCAGATAGTCCCAACTAATGACACGTGAACGCTGGCTTCCTTATATGGTTGGTATTGATAGAATGAGTTGAGACGTTGCTACTTGATATTTTTTCCAGTGTAGCCCCCCCCCCCCCCCCCCCCAAACCACCATAGCCACCCTAACATTAATTCCCAGCCAAAATGTTAATAGAATCAAAAAATCTTAGTAATTCTTATTTTCAAATGACCTTAAAGAGAAAAAGAGGAAAAGTAGACTTTCTCTAAATCGGCTTTAACGATTTTGATCAAAATTCTTATCTAGGCACTGTTTGACATTAAAAACAAAATGACGTGTCTAATTATTCTGGAAGATGACTTAGAGGCTTCTTTACATAAGCGGATATCTTTAATTTTGATCATATCCACGCAACATTTTATGATAAGAAATAACTTATCATTGTAAAGTCGTATAGTATTATTAAAGAGTAAAAATCTTTTATTTGAAATGCATTTTTAATTTTATAAAACCAATAATTTCTCAGCTATAACAAATACATATTTTTAGTAAAGGTCTGGTAAATTGGGGGGGTTGGTTGTAATTCTATTTGGTAGAACTAGATGTGGCTTTTATCTAGCTATGTTTCTGCAACAAGGTATATTATTTTGTTTCACATATCTTCAGAGTTTTAATTAAATGTCTTCATTTGTATTAGGTAAAGGAGCAAAAAAGGCCGTGCTTTACACCGTATAATTTTTTTTTTATATTTTAGCCCCGCGTCTTACTACCCGTTCGGGTTATACGCTTAAGTACTAATTACGCTAATGGATTAGGAATTGGGAAGGTTGAATAGAGGAAGTGAACCCGCATTTGCGTGGAGGAGAGTGGAAAACCATTTTGGAAAAACCCCCCCCAGTTCACCCGACCGAGATTCGAACCTCGATCTCCCCGTCCTCGGCAGTCGGGGTCAACACGACTAGCGCGTTAGCCAACTACGCCACCAAGGCGGGTATAATTTATTTTAAGTGAATGGTGAGTAACAAATAATAAATATAACACCTTGAAAATAAATTAATTCTACAAAACAGTTGCTTCTCTATAATTCAATACACCTATATCATTTGTAACTTTAAGTAAATTTGTTTCCATCAGGTAAATGTGTTTGTTATTTACAATTTTTAGGAGATAATTCAGATATAAAATTCACGAAATTATTAACTAACATTTAAAAACTAATTTTGAAACAAATGACAAAATGTTGATGACTACATTTTTACAACATTATTATGGACCTGAAAGAGATAGGGTGAAATGAGGTGGTCTGGATAGAACTAGCTCAAGATAAGGATATGATGTAATGAAGTGCATTGGATAGAGATAGCTCAAGGTAGGGATAGGATGTATTCAGGTTGACTGGGTAGAACTAACTCAAGATAAGGATATGGTGTAATGAGGTGCATTGGATAGAGCTAGCTCAAGGTAAGGATAGGATATAATGAGGTGTACTGGGTAGAACTAGCTCAAGATAAGGATAAGGTGTAATGAGGTAGAATGGATGGAACTAGCTCAAGATTGAGATAGTGTGTACTGAGGTGGACTGGATAAAACTAGCTCAAGATAGGTATAGGGTGTAATGAAGTGGACTGGGTATAACTAGATTCAGATAAGGATAGGAGTTGTACTTTTGTAAGTGCGGCAATGGACTTTCAAGTTCCTAATTACATAAGTAATTAAGTAAACCACTTAAATAATTATACCCACCTACTGTTTAGGGCGTATGTATACAAATATATTAATACAATGTTAAACAATTACACCTATATAATATTTTTTGTGTATTTAAATTATTACTAAAGTATAATATATCGTTTAGGAATGAATACATAATGGTGGTGTTGATGCCAAAGGGTGAATAACTAACAATGACACGCTATTTTTGATATGAGAAAATTGTTTGGGAAAAATCTAACGCAGTTTATACAAATCAACAAAATGTATGGAATTCAAGACGTTCACATGACATGGATAAAAATATTTCTTCGAATGTATAATTTAGAATAATTTATTGTAATGTTTACCATATTATCTTGATAGGTTTCACGTTTTGATATCAAATCGTACAAGGTTTGGTTACTTTTTTTTTTCCGGTGGTGGTAATAGCAACGCCAGGAGGAGTTTAACATTCATCAGAATGACACACTGATATTTGGCCAATTACAAGTTCGATATAGCATGTTATTAGGGATTAGGTTGCTTTAGAGAATAGTTACGATGAAGTCTCATGTCACGCTTCAGAAATATATTTATTTTATTTCACATGCACTTTACAGAAACAAAGGTTTTTTATTATCAGCACATGACTAACAAGCTAGCTGGACTTGAAGACTTACCCCTCTAAATATTTATAGTAAAGGATAAAATTGTTTCTTAGTAACGCTAAGAAAGATTATCATGCGATATATGTTTTTTCCCTTATCTTACTACCCGTCCGAGATGTCCGCATTAATGTAGTAGGTATGAAAGAGGTAACGTTTATAAGAAAGCATACTCTCATCCGCGTGTCCAATAAAGGGGTGAGCCAGTTATGAGGACAAAATTAATTAAACTCACCCAAGATTACAACCCTCCAAATTCTCCCTCAATGGCGAACCAGTCTAAATGAGACTAACGTATTTGTCATCATGCCCATTGATGTGAGTCTAATTTTAGGGTAATGCTGGGAAACTACGTGTTTTTGTGTAGAATGATATTTTTTCAATTATAGTGACTACGTTTAACAAATTATTAGCGTAGAGAGTGGTTTGAAGGAACGGTACCCGCATTTTCTAGGAACGAGGATTGGAAAAAATATAGATATTTACAACTGAGAAACCACACCTAGCAAAACCGTGAGGAATCCAAACCCCGAACTCAACAGTGACCTTTTAAGATGCAATACTAATTCTTTAGACCATGCGGTCATCGGTATAGGTACCGGTTAAAAATAAGTGTCACTATAATTAATGTGTAAACTTTAAGGTAAAAACCGTTAAAGCACACAATAATAGACTCAATATTCATGAGCGTAATTTATAATGTATTGCCTCATTCAGAAACCAAAAAGCCCTTGTATTAAATTAAGGGTACAGGGAAAAAAGGGATAGTCTAATTTCAACTTAAATAGAACTAGTGTTGCCATCTGTTAGACAATAATGAGGCCTTTCTAATATACTTCAGATTATAGTTAAAAGAGGTCTCTGTCATATTTAAATTAATTAAACAAGTATTTAATGGGGTCCTTATGGATGTTAAGATATAAATGTTGCTGTTCTGAAAAATGTAACTTTCCCCCTTTCGCCCTGTATCCTTCAAGAGATAACGACCCGTTTCGGTGGCGCATGGTCTAAAGGAATCTGAATCGCATCTGATCGGATCCTTTTTGAGTTGCATTGCCCATCTCTACCTCCTCTGCTTTAGACCAGTAACAACATCTTAAATGAGGACACTATAGTTGTTACCTCTGTATACGCTGCAGTAGTTGCGACGAAGAAGGAATGGAAACGAAAATAGTCGGATATTATGGGATACCTTGGCAGTTTATTTTTTATTTTGACCTTAGTCCTCAAATTTTACTGAATTACAAATTTTTCGAAAATGTCTTTAACGATCTTGTAAAAAAAAAGTGTACACCTAGGATATGTTTGACACGACTAATAACACTGTATCATCATCGGTGTTTGGGTAAAATTTCATTTAGGGGTGGTTTACTGATGGTAAATTTTGGAAAAAACAAAAGTTTTGAAAATTCCTCAAACTATTTTGTTTTATACATATGGAGATTGTGTGGTTTGACAAATAACATTGTTTACTTGTTTTTGGGTTAAAATGGGTTTAAGTTTACTGGTAGACCTAACTGATTTAAAAAAAAATAGATAGATTTTTAAAATGGCTCCAACTATTTGGTTCAAAATGGATAGCCTATCTGGTAAGTATTTTAGAATATAAAAAACAGTATGTACTTGTTTTTCATATAATCATTCATTCACTTAATGGTAGTGTACTGATGACCGGAAGGTAGAACACACTTGACCAGCTCGTAACGGCATCGCATCACAACGGAAATTATTCTCTCCGGAAAATCCGTTGTTGTCGATACTGCAAAGTGTGTACTGCCATTTCGGATTTAATTTTTGAGACCTCTTAAAATTATATGTATTTATAAATATATCTTATTTAAACTTTAGCAAATACAACCTTCTTAAAAATCTCAACAATTTAATTTATCGTGCGACTCTTCTACCTAATTCGAATCTCGGTTGCGTGTACTGAGGTTGGTATTTACAATATGGTTTTCCACTCTCCATCAATGCAAAAATGGGTACACTTCCTCTAAATATATCCTTCCTAATCTCGAAAGTAATTAGCGTATTTAGTACATAAGCCTACAACCCGAACGGGTAGTAAGACACGGTTCTAAAAGAAAAATGATAATCAAAAAAGAGGCTACACAGTACCAAAACCAACTATTTTCAAAGGAAGTTTGGTCAAGATCCATCAAAATCAATTCCCAACAAAATAATATGGATGATTTGATCATTATTTGATATTATAAATCAACCTTGAGCTGTTTTATCATTTCTATTTGATTAGAACAATTTATATTAATATTCTATTCAACCTTTTTTCCTTTTAGTGTGTTTTCTTAAGCTTAGATACGCCAAAATTGATATTTATAGTTCAACGATCTAAAACAAAAACAAAATAATGTCACTTTTTTTCTTCTGAATTTTGGGCTTCATAACTATGATTTAAAGGAAGTGAGTTGCCTTAATGTGTGCCACGTTTGATTGAATTATAATAATCACTTCAACATTTCTAAGGACGACACACAAACCTAGACGTAACGCCCGATTGCATTAGTCTTCTGGTATGAAATTGGGTATAAAAAATACTTAAAAAAAAAAAGAAAGATAAAGGACTATTTGAAATAAAAACTAAATCTCATGATCCAAAATGTTGCACTCTTTCTCCCAACGTATTATTTGAGTGGAGGCGTCAGAGGGGATAGCACATACTTATTAATGTTATATTTTTTCTCCCCCCCCCCCCCCCCGAGTGTCTGAGACGGTTGCAGCAGCAGAGGACTAGATGGCGCCAGACCAACATACAGACAGATGGTATCGACAATGACTTCATACCGTCACACCCAGAGCTGGAGCCTGGGAGTGAACTTCAGCTTTACAATGACAGGACAATATTACATCACTGAATGATGTACTCTACCGCATTAGCTGGGTCAGATATAGTTCTGGAAGAGGTTGTATTAGGAGGGGGGGAGGGAGTGCGGTTGGGTTGGCCACTCACTTGTGCATCGAGCTCTTCGGTTCAGAAGCCTCAAGTTTGATCGCGACTGACACGGACGCCGTCGGAATATCTAGGAGGTTCCAAAGCTTTATTCACACTTTCACCGAAAATTGAGAGCGCATTCTACTTTAGTGATGCAGAAATTCACAAGCTTCGGTGGTTGAGTGATATAGATTGTCATCCTCGCGGGTGGATAGGGGTTTGGATCCCAGTCGGGTGTACTGAGGGTGGTTTTCCCTAAATGGTTGTCCACTCTCCCTCTACGTGAATTCGGGTAAATTATTTCTATTTCCAACCTTCCATATTATTAACATACTAGCGTAATTAGTACATATGCGCACAACTCAAAAAGGTGGTGATAAGTGTTGATTATCAATATATTAATTTTGCAAATGGATCAAACAGAACTTTAAGAGTTCTCGATCAAACAAATCAATACAAAGCTAAACCCCCCGCCCTCCACACACACACACACACACACACACACACACACACACACACACACACACACACACACACACACACACACACACACACAATTTCAATCAAACTAGCATTTATTCCCCAACAGTAGGCGCAGCTGTCTGCTTGTATCTAACATTGTAGGTGTATGCGTATATTGAGTGGCTTGGGTTTGAAATCTGATTGGCTCTTCCACGAAGATTTTATGCAGAAACGTTGACAAAGCTGAGGTTGTTTCTATCAATGCAGAACGACCTATGCAGTTCGCGTTGATTTCTTGTGATTGGTTTAGAGCTCGTCAAGTGAACACATTTCAGTTCTGCTCTTGTTTTTCAGGGAAAGTGTGAATCCACGGTAACTGAGTGATCAGACACACCAGTAGGCCTACGTAATTCAACAATTATTTTATTTTTTTAGCGTATGGCATTGCTTCTATGGAGGTTGTTTACACGTACCCGCAATGAGATGATGTGATGTTCTTGAATATGAAGTTGTGGAACCGGTGTGTGTCCTAACCTAGCTTGGGCCTAATTTACCAACCCTGGTCACCATTGGGATAATTTTCCTAAAGAAATAATACCAGGAATCGAGCCTGGGACCCCTAAGATCATATCCAGGTCCACTTATCCCTACGCAATGGGGCCAGATATGTATAATAATAAAACTGGTAATGCACGGATTGGTGTACATGTAAACTGAGGTGTCAACCTAGTAGGATATGAATTACTAGTCAAAAGGAGAGCGGGGATCGAGCTACAGCTGGGTGTAATGAGCTTTTTTATTTCCTTAAGGTGTAATGGAAGGGTACGGGAAAAAAGGCCAGTGTTTTTGCAGATTTTATTGAAAAAATAATTTTTTTTTGGCCAAAATAAGTAAAATATTGCTTCTGTACAAACAGAGTTTAATTTTCTTCACATGGTGATATCAACATTTGTTGAATATCTGTCATGAGCATAGCAGAATTATCAAACAAATTTTTCAAATGAAGAGAAAAAGTTGTCGTTAAATTTCAGGACACCTTTGAAAGATATTAAAAAAAGTATGAGGTCACCATGTGAAGAAAATTATTTTATATGTTTGTAATGAAGAAATATTTTATTTATTTTGTCTAAAAACATATTCTACCATAAAAACTACAAAAACACTGGCTTTTTTCACGTCTCCTACCATTCCGTTTTTCCCCACAAAAATGCGGGTACATTTAATTTAAATTGTATCTTTCTCAGCCATTGTGTAAATATCCGGATATCCTGGGAGGGTACTGGAAGATGCTATTTACAAAAGGTGGTAAAATATTTACAAAAATTGCGTATTTTGAAAGTTTAAATTAGTATTTCACGATAGGTGAATACAATCTGTTGACTGAATTTGTTTTTTTATGAAGTGGTAGAAATTCTATTAACACACCTATATATTGTATCAATTTATGATTTACAAACTAACATAGGCTAGGTCATTCCATCTAATACCACTAACATTTGGCTGGAGAAAGGTTAGTACAGTCAAATTTTCAAATCAAGGGCCTTTTATAAAATTCAAAATACAGTTTGTGGCCAACTTTGTTAACATCATAATGTATTAATATTGCTATTTTTTATATATAACGTAATGGTAATGGCCATCAAAAGCGACCACGGCAAATCACATGGTCTGACTTATGAATACTTGAAAGTAGATCTTGTCATCTCCATAACTTCTGTATGTTCCTACGCGTGTGGGCCTAGAGAACTGTCAAGATGTATTTGGCCAAGGATAAGGGGGGGGGGGGGGCAATATGGTTACTTGTGGGTTTGTGATTGACGTTAGTCTTCGGTTTTCACAGGTTTATTAATACTATCATTCTACTACAAATGTGATGTTAGAATGAAGTTACAATGAAGACCTTAGTGTCATAGAGAAGCGAGTGACTGAACGAGGTGGTACGGCCTGGCTGACAGCTAGGTTGGTCCCTGCACGGACGTCGACCCTGGTTCCTGGGCTTGAGTGTCAGCACCGACTGGTACTTGGTGAACCCGAACGACTTAGCCCCCGTGGCCTCATGACCAGCAGCGTGACCTTTCCTAGCTACGATATTCCGTAATCAACCAGCCCCGCCGGGTTCCAAACCCTACTCTTTAAACCCCCGTTCGGCCTGGTTCTCCCCTATGGCTTGTCGACATCTTTCTCTCTCGCGCCAACGCTTCTAGTTTGCTTGTTTACTGTTTCATCACAACAAAACTCATACCTCTCGTTATATCACTCACTACTCACAACATCAGATGTTTACATAATACGCCTTCCATTTGAGGCCTTTGGTGACAATCTAGTACTTTTCAACTTGTCGATGAACCCGTCTTTTAAAACTTGGATTGTAAAGTACATTGGTTGTGGATCCCAAATAATTAGTTAGTAGGGATACAATAACAGCCTCCCACGTTATTCAAGCTCACTATTTGTTTGGCTTTAAGTCCAAAGTAAAATCACTTAACCTAAGGAAGCAACACTCGATTTTATACACTAAAACCAAGAATTAAGGATGTCACTATCTGAATAACTATTCCATATGAGTAGTGAATTATAGTAATCCTTCTCTAGACTGTAGTTGGCTTCCATAACCATCAATACATGGAAATAAGCCACTAACAATAACAGCTTGATTATATTTTGGAACAGAACCATTGCATATATAATCCAAGAGGGATTAGGATTGCTTACTGTGCACTTATAACTCAGCTGTTTATACTAACATGACTTTTCATACTTACTTAAAACACAAAATAAGTTCTAATTTCAGTGATATATAATACATTATTTGGTTTTGTCGGAACTGAACCGGCACCAATATGTGCTAGGAAGATGTGCTACACACCCAGATATGGTACCTGATTTGTATTCACATTCTAATGAGACTATCAATCATAATTAACAGTTTATATTATTATGATATTAATCAACGGTACATCAATCTGAGGAGGAAAAAATGTCAGACCAAATTTGCAAGGCTTTATCCTACAAGAAGTTGACGGGTATAGAACCCTGATCTTTGAGGTCGGACGCCATCATGTGCTGGCATGATATCCCTACATCTAATGATCCAATTTATTTCAAATTACAAGTCCATAAAACACCATTCTTTACTAATTGTTTTATCACTGGTTTGATCAAAAAAAGTCTGCTGGAAAATATAAACAAAATACTCTCATAAACCATTCTGTTTATTTTTTTAATCATAAAATATAATCGACTTCAACATGGAAAGAAAGAAAGAAATTAAAAGGAGAGACAATAAAAAAACTTTATCAATATGAAATGACATCGCTATTTATTAAAAACCCGTTTTTTTCTTTTTTCACCAGATACAAAATTAAAGTAGCCTAGGTATGTAGGCTTGTATATCCAATAAAGGAACATTTTTTTTTAGTAATTACTTGAAAAATAGCATCGCTCTTCTGGTCAAGGTACGTAGCCTGGCCGAGAAGTTTTTAGAGTTGAGCTGTGTCTAAATACCTGTCTAATTATCCTCGTCATGCCATGTTTCTAAATGAACTAGGAGTGGGAAGGAGGGAAGAAGGGAGAATAAATGGGACATTTACGTAAAGTGGACGAGACCGAGCGGGGGGTGGGGGGGGGGGGGGAGCGATTTGGGGGGGTGAGGCGTGGCGGGAAGAAATGTAGGGGTCAATTTGACTGAATAAATCGGTATTTAAGGGGGAGAGGAAGGTAAATGAGTTTGTGATAGTTTAGCAACAAAAGTGTGCAATTAACCTTTATAGATACATCATTCTAACTCCATCGCAAACACAGTCCACACAAACACACACACACACATTGGTACAAAATTATCTCCTATAAAGCGTTCGCAGTTCGTTTCAGCCCCATGAGGGAGGGTGGGAAAGTTAATTTTTCAGTGTTGGTGGTAATTGAATGTCAGCGCGTGCTGGAGATTTAGTCTAGAGTCGGATAGAACCTAGATAGCTCAATTTGGTGATCGACAGATTCGGTTGGACTCAAATCTCTTTGGCCCTAACGTTTTTTCGTTATTTATATTAGTTTACCCGTATTGGTGGACACGTGGACTGAATGTCAGTCTCATCTAGTCTGATTTTACTGTGACGATTCAAATATAGGCTGGGTACAATGAGGTGTTTATTTAAAATGGATTCCCACACTCATTTCAAGCCAATATTGATTCAATTTCTTTGAGACCAAATCTGCTTTATCCCTATCCCATTAGTTTGAATATGCAAATAGCCCTAATATCTACTAAGACGTGGTGAAAGTATGGCTTATTTAACTATACAAACCTTTATAATTAAAATGTAACTACTTTAGTGTGTTTTATATACACATTAAAGTACTAAATCCATAATTAGAAATGATGTCCAAGAAATTAGGCTTCATGACTATATATTCAATTGGATAATGTTTATCGATTTGTGCCTGTCATAACTAGGCCCTATTTCAATATAAATATGTAGCTCACACACGTGGATTGGTGGTTAAAGTGGTGGACTCCAAGTCTACCGAAACCGGCTTCAATTCCGGGTTCTACTGTTTATTAAATGTACTACTTGTAGGCGTAATCGTCTTGCTACCAGATTATTAAATATCTAGGTGCTAGTGATAAAGTGGTAGTATCAGTCATAGTATTATATATTAATTTATTTGTCAGAAGTACTATAATTTATATCAGTCTATTAAAAAAGTGTAAGTCAAAAACTTCACTCGATAAAAATTATAGCCGCATTGGTTGCATTGCTAGTGTGATATTTAAGATAACATTATAAGCATAGGTCTACACCATTACAAAACTAGTCAAGCTTATAACAACATTACTCAGTATCCAACCCAAGGTCAAACATCTACTAAATTAGTCTAGGCTCCAGCAGTGATCAAACCTAAGCCCCCTAGAAAGAGTTGACGGCCTAAAACAGCTGATCGACTTCCATCACAAAAATGTGGGTACATTCTTCCTAAATCGTACCGTACTCATCCCTAGCCCATTAACATAACCACAATACATGGTTACAATTAAGAATGGTGGTAAAACGATGTGGAAAATTACAAATAAACTAGACCGAGGGGAGAGGGATGAATTAAACTGTGGAAGTGTTATTAGTTGTGATCGGTCCCGTGGTGTAGTGGTCAGTGCACTTGGCTAGAAGCCTAGGATCCCAGGTTCAATTCCCTTCTGGTACCTTTGGTATTTTTTCTTTAAGGAGAATTATCCCAACAATCACCAGGGGTTGTTAAATTAAGCTTAAGTCAGGTTTAAGACTCCCACTAACCCACACCTCCATATTCATTATCTTCAAATCATCTCATTACGGGTAGACAACCTCCATAGGTGTGCCGTGGCTAAATTTCTGTGCCACCAGAGTGGCGAATAATCACACATAAGGCGGCTGAGCCTGAATTTTATGTCCCTCCTATCTATATATGCCATACTATGAAAATAAATTGTTATTTGTGTACACATGACTGTAGTCCGCTATGTTAAGTTAAAGTAACAGTCCAATATAATAGGAAGGACCTTTATCTGACAGCGAAAGAAACCACTAGAAATACTGTCACGTATTCATACGTCAGTTCATGTGATCTGTAGCTGTCACTTTCAATAGTTATTATCAATACATATAAATTAACACTAATCATACAAAACGTATCCAAATAAAATATGAGTCAGGTGTACTAAGAGCTCTGGAAATATACCTAAGATAATTGTATCCAATAAAAGTTTATTATACGATTAGATAGAAAGAAAATCACACAAAATAATGAAAAGCCTTATCTGAGGACGGGGAAAACACGGTATTATAGCGTGATAACATGAAGATTGCAATATATTTATATATAATTTGTTTCCTGCAGCAAAACGATATTTTGTCGTTCAGTGTGTTGATTTAATCTACATAAGGATTTAAACGGGTCGAGGTTCATAGAGACAGAGGGACGGAGTGAAGGGGGAGAGTAATTGGAGGCAATTTACTCGTCAAAACGCTTGTAATTATTGATGTTTCATTCAGAAGCCTGTTCTGCCAATGTTTATGTTTTTTGTGGTCCGCTCCACAAGAGCCACAGAGACCAGTAACGCACGGACATGTTTTTTTTATCTCACGATGTATTTATTGTTTTAGTTTATTATTAGGGATATTTTAACGTGTAATTTATGTAAACATTAATCATATCAACACACGACTTACACACTAGCCCACTACTAGAACAGGAGCCCAACCTAGTCCACCAGCTGACGATACGCCAATCATTTCGGCTGTATCAGGAAGCAAACACGGGAATTTTATCTATCAGTTATGCATAATTACTAATTTCCAATGATGCGATAAAGATGAAGAAGGTGCACAGAGAATGGGAAACCACCCGGGATGAAGCTACCCTCCGTACACACCCAACCGGGATTCGATCCCTGATTTCCTATTAGGAGTGTTACGCTTTAGACCATTCAACCACGGAAGTGCGTTTCTATGAAATTAATTTAAAGAGTTAGCTGGAGGGATTTGAAAGATAGTTGTGTTCATGGGGTATTATTATTATTATTATTATTATTATTATTATTATTATTATTATTATTATTATTATTATTATGGACAAATCGAACGAACTATTAAATGATACAAACTTTAAAGTAGGCTCGGGAAGATACAAAATCCTAGAGAATTTTCAAAACAAGTGTATAAATAATCAAATAAAAATAGCTAGAGTGTAATAGCTTGGAATAATCTGTCTTTAAAAAGAGAACTGGAGTAGTGTTTATTTATTTGGGATATTTAACGTGCACTTTCTGAGAAGACAGATCGTATCAGCCTACGAGAAACTTTCTATGAGCGAGAGCTAAAGGGCCAACAAATTTTGCTGGGAAAGGTATTTTCACATACCTTCCAGGTTTCTTTAAATTCCACAATCGACATGGGACCGACGGCTTTAACTCCACTCCGAACGAGGTTGTACAAATGAATTTTTTTATCGCATGAGAAATATCCATCGAGCTAGGCATGGTTCGAACCCACGTGCATCGAGTCCTGAGGCGATCGCTTCACCCCAAGACCACCGAGGTCGACAATGGGACTAGTTAATTTGCAATAGTTAGGACTACATGTATTTATAAAATGAATTTAGGCCCTTCCAAAAACTCTAATCAAATGCTAAAATTGAAAAATGACACCTAGACACGGGAATCGAACACGGGACCTTTGGCTTAGTACCCCAATACTCTACCACTGAGCTATTGGTGACTTGGTGGTCTAGGGGTAAGGTGTCAGACTCTGTGCTGGGGGTCCAGGGTTCAATCCCCGGTCCCGACACAGATATATCTGATTGCCAAACCCTTCCTTCATCTCTGACAAGACGTGTATTAAGCACAACTTGGGAATGTGAGGAATGCCAGGCCTCTACCGTGGTTCGGATCCCACGTTAAACTGTAGGTCCTCCATTTCATCTCACAATTACCCTACCATTGCACATTAGCGTAAGTGCGTATAAACCAAACGGGTAGTGAGACGCGGTGCTAATAATAATATTAGTAGTAGTAATAATAATAGTAATAATAATAATAATACACTGAGCTATCCAGGAATCGTTCCGTGCCAACTACCGAGTCGAGGGTGGCTGCATTATCTGATAGCTCGTGATCTGAATTAAATCACACATTTGTAGCCGACAATTTCAGCACGTCCATCATAGACTCTGCCTTGAAATATGAGTGAAGATTGACCCTGGGCACGGACGATTCCTGGATAGCTCAGTGGTTAGAGCATTGGCGTACTAAGCCAGAGGTCCCGGGTTCAATTCCCGTGTCCAAGTGTGATTTTTCAATTTTTAGAATATGATATCTAGGTGGATAATTCATCACTAAAAAGCATAAATAATTACTTCGGATATTTGATTCTACAATCAAATGGTTGAGACAAACAAATACAAAAAAAAAACCTAACTCATTTGTCCGATACGTCCTATTGTTTTACGTGTTTCGTATCTTACTACCGATCTGGGATATCCGCACATTTCATTAATGGAATAAGGTTAAAAATGGAGAAATTTAGATTAAATGTACCATCATTCTCATGAATGGAGAGTGAGAAACAATTAAGGAACCCCCCACTTCATTATACCTAGCTCCAAACCCGAACCTTAATCAACGGTAACGCAGACAACATGGATCTGACCCCTTTATCCGCATGTTCATAGGTGTGTGCTCTATTGAAAAAATAATAATTTCAGTACAAAAAGTATTCACGTATTGTAATATCTTCTTAAAAAAAGTTTGTTGTCATGACAAGTTACAATTAAACCGTTGAGTCACTATGACTGCTATGTACTGATCTAAGAAATGTGTGAATCAAACAGAAGAAACCAGTGATATTAAAAATAAATTAATAAATAAACACCAGGAAAACATGACTAAGCCTCACGCATTTTTTTTAAATTCTAATATTCGATGATGTGGTTGTCTAGCCTAAAAGCGAAATTGAGGAATTCTAAAATAATTCTGTTATATTGAATTGTTAAATATATCATTTGATTGTAAATATCTTATTAAATAAGTACTATTATAAAGGCTTGTTGAATGAGTCTCATACTTAATTTAATCTATGGAATTAGGAGCTTGGAAGTTGATTGCCGCACCTATGTCACCTATACGTATCTTGAGATAATTCTAATCCTGTCAGCCTCATTACAACCTAACCCTATCTTGAACTAGTTAAATCCGGTTCACCTCATTACACCCTATCCTTATCTTGAATTAGTTCTATCCAGTCCACCTCATTACACCCTATCCCTATCTTGAGCTAGTTATATCCGGTCCTCCTCATTACACCCTATCCCTATCTTGAATTAGTTCTATCCAGTCCACCTCATTACACCATATCCCTATCTTGAGCTAGTTATATCCGGTCCTCCTCATTACACCCTATCCCTATCTTGAGCTAGTTATATCCGGTCCTCCTCATTACACCAAATCCCTATCTTGAGCTAGTTATATCCAGTCCTTCTCATTACACCATATCCTTATCTTGAGCTAGTTATATCCACTCCACCTCATTACACCCTATCTTGAGCTAGTTCTATCCAGTCCACCTCATTACACCATATCCCTATCTTGAGCTAGTTATATCCGGTCCACCTCATTACACCCTATCCCTATCTTGAGCTAGTTATATCCGGTCCACCTAAGTACACCCTATCTCTATCTTCAGCTAATTATATCCGGTCCACTTAAGTACACCCTATCTCTATCTTCAGCTAGTTATATCCGGTCCACTTAAGTACACCCTATCTCTTTCAGGTCCATTCTAATTTTATCCTCCCATCTGCGTTTAGGTCTTTCCAATAGTCTTTTCCCATTAGGTCTATCAGTCACTACCCTGAACATGGTTTTAGATTCTTCCATTGGTGCTGCATGTCCTGCCCAAAACAATCTGCGAGATTTGATTATCCTATAAACGTCTTGTGATGGATACGTGTATTTAGCTCATCATTATGTAACCTCCTCCACTTCCCGGTATACTAATTCCATTTTGGACCGGATATCTTTCTAGACGCCTTGTTTTCAAACACTCTAAATTAGTTTTAGTCATGTAAGGTAAGAGACCACGTTTCACTCCCATAGAGAACAACCGGTAAAATTATTGTTTTGTTTATTCTGAGTTTTATATTCTCTGAAAGAAGGAGAGATTACGACAACTTACTGACCAAGTAATAGCATGCATTTACCGACTGTATTCTTTTTCTAATTTCTAATCTAATATCGTTATTGCTAGTTAAGATTGTTCCTAAATATTTCAACTCATTAACCATATCACTAAATTTTTAAAATGTCTAAAAATATATCCTTAAATGATGAGATAGAAATTACCTTGAACATAGGATGAAAGTACAGCAACTTTACCCTGAAAGGCATCAGTCTTACCTTGACGTACTACACTATGGTTCTATATTATATCTTGCATCATAGTAGAACCATACAAGATAAGTTTGTTACCTATCAAGGTAAGCGAAGAGTATGTTATATAAAGCAAGTACACAGTAGGATAAGCGGTACCTGACAGTTAAACAAAAGGTATTTAAATTTTAGAAAATATTCAATTTAAAAAAATAAAATAATAAGGAGCGTTATTAAGATAATAGAATTAGACTTTAAACTAAAGTATTGCAAATTTTATAGTAGTGATTTTTGTTGTTGTTAAATAATACATTAACAATTTATAGTGAGTTTGATTGAATAAATATAGAAAAGATTTAATGGTTTTAATAACTAAACATTAAAAATATAAATGTTCAGTAAAAACAATCGTTAATAATACAAATGTTGAAAATTAATAGGTATAATTTGTGTTTTACAAGAAATGAGTAGTAATTATTTGGAATAATAATACCTTATTCGGACACCTAAGACAATTAAAGTGAAAAATACTTAGATTGCTTTCATTTATTCATACGTCAATTCATGTGATTTTTAGCTGCCCCTTACTATATATATAATCATTAGGTATCTCTAAAATAACAATAACATAAAGTAGCATGCTATCAATGTTGACTAACCGCGCATACATATGAATTACGTTTGTATGTTCTAAAAGTGTCTTCATATTAGAATTCTACTATAACAGTATTACCTTGACTGATTACACTATACTCCTATCTTTATTCCTACTCCCCTGTTTGTTCTCCTACTGCCAAACAGCTCCACCGAGTGAAGTTATAAATCCACTTGGTTTCTAACGTTTAAGAATTTCTGTTCGACTATTCTAGCGCCTTAAGGTGGAATGGAAGGGTGCGCCAGAAAACGCTAGTGTTTTTGCCTTTTTTATGGCAAAGCATTTTTTTTTTCCCAAATAAATAAAATATTTCTCCAGTACAAATATAGAGTTAAATTTTTTTCATGTTGACCTAAAAATTTCTTGAATATCTCTCAAGGATGTTCTGGAATTTAATGATAACTTTTTCCCCTTATTTAAAAAAGTTTGTTAGATAATGCCATCATGCCCATGGCAGATATTTAGGAACTGTTGATATCAACATGTGAAGAAAATTAAAATATATGTTTTTACTGGGGCAATATTTTATTTATTTTGCCACCAAAAAAAGTTTTACCATTAAAAACTGCAAAAACCCTGGCCTTTTCTCGCTTTCCCTTCCATCCCAGTTTGATATATTTCCTTTCTCCGCGACTGAAAACCCAACCTACCTTATCTTCAGCTCCTAACTATTGTTTTCCACGTCGTCTAAACCCTCGTATCACACTGTAGCCGATATCTTGCCCGGGTTTATAACGGGGCAACACACGTGATGGACCACGTCCGGGGTCCCAAGTAACGAGGTCTTGTCATTATTAGATCTCTAACTCTTTCTTGTTCCACGACCAACTCGCACAACACAACTCTATTATTACTCCAAAGTACGACGACGCTGCAGTGCAATTTAGTTCCCTGGTGCGTGGTCTTGGCTCGGTCTTGCTAGACCAAAGACTACAACAACAAGGAACTCGGGCTTATCTGCACATACATGGCAGGTGCGCGCCTCAGGAATAGAACCACACAACTCACAGTTTGGAAAACATTCTTGGATGTTTTCATTTTTTAAATAAAGCTACATCAATAAATCGTCTCAAATGAGAGAGCTAAGACTTCCGCCTTATTTTATACTTAACCAAAATAATTAATAATTAAATATGTTCAAGTTTTCAATCAAACAAATAATATACATAGAGATAAAGAAAACACAAATATATGAACACACATAAATACAGTTAAAATAATGTTAAATTGTGTACGATAGTTTTGGCTAAGCCTAAAGTGAAGCCAACACATACACACTCACTATAAAAGTCATACAAATCTTACATTCCTAAATTTTAGTGATTTTTTAAAAAGTTTGCAGGATTTTTTAATCTTACAATCCATTCACCTCATCCGCATACTATTCCCATTAATGGGGTAAGTATGAGGAAGGTAACGTTTAGAGGAAACTTAACTGCATTTGTGTGAATGGAGAGTTAGGAAACATTTAGTAATAAACAACCTCAGTACACCCAATCGGGATTCAAACCCCAACCTACCCTGGCATTGGCAAATCAGTCTTGTGTTGTCTGGTTCATCGGTGATGAGGAGATTGGTTGTACTAAATGGTTTCTCAATCATCCACACTGAAAATATAGCTACACTACCTCTAAAATATACCTTATACCTAGGCTGGTCAAATAAATTGTTGGAGAGTCCTGATGAGTACTAAGTTACGAATAAAAGAAAAATATATCAAATATGTCCCAACAAAATTTGATAACGTCAATTTGCCAATAAAATAAATTGTTAGCTAAGTTTATTGCAAGTTTTATAAGATTAAAATTGTATAATTTCTAATAATAAATTATTATCTTGAAAGTGATGTTACATATTTAAAACTCTAGCGTTTGAAGATTATTTTACTTATGTGTGTATACGTTTAGGGTTTGTCCAGTTTAATATTGTAGATCCTACTCTCCAAAATTTAGCGTTCAATCTTGGACTTGTGTCGTATTAAATTAATTTCTGAAAATTAAAATTACTATAAACAAAAACCTAGATCTATAATGGGGAGTCATTTTTTTTCAATATTTCTTTTCTTCTCATAAATATGTGTGATGTGTGATTTTTCAATGGTCCATTAATGTAAAATATTATCTCTAACACTGTATATAAAAGGTTGCTGCAAACACACTGGTAAGGGTACTACCGGTATGTAATCATGGAGCAATTCAGCCATTTTGTTTCCACGTCTAGAGCGCCCACGCAAACAAGATTCAAGAGAAAAAAAAAAGAAGGTTAAGAATGAAGGAGGGATAAGATAAAAGAGAAAAAAAGGCTAACATATAAACTTTTTTTTTTAACTTTACATCATGCAAATCACTCGGAGCGTAAACTCACTATTATCACACACAACTAGAAAGAGAGCCAAAATGGCTGCCTTCGAAAACACACACCCCTCTATTATTATCTTCTGGTAACCCTTTCTTTTTAACAAGGTTGGAATAGGGTTACTGCTTTTATATATATATAAAATATTGTTTTCTTCTTGGGATATTCGAGGGCTTCGACATGCCTTAACTGATTTCAAAGGAGAAATTATGTCCGCAAAAAACAATGTAAGAAATACAATTTAGTCAGATATTCTAGGTACAGTGCCTTCCATGAAAAATGGATAAAAACCAAATTATTTCCTATGGGCACATCAATCATGTTTTTATAAAAAAGGATGATCACATTTAATGTTACGTTGCTCGCAATATGTCAATTTTAAAATTACTCCAAAGACGTCTGTTCTGGATTAAAAAGCTATTGACGTTTAGCACAAGGGCTATGAATTAGAAGGATAGTGTAAAGGTAATGCACCCACATTAACATGTAAAGAGGATGAGAAATTCCTAGTGGAGATCCCCCTCCTTCGTTATCTTGATGGGATTCCAACTGCAAATACCCCGTCAACGGTGTCAAGTGCAATGAAAGTAATAACATCAATGCAAGCTGTAATTCCTATTGAAATAATTTTTTTTTAATAAAATGAAGGAGTTTTGGCTGTACAATTTTTCAATATCGATTAAGTTCTGGTATACGTTTAATTAATGTATTTATTGCCAAACCCATTAACCTTGTATACAATTATTATAAATCTGTTTGATTCTAGGGAACATTTTAATATCATTCTTTTATTTTTATTTATGTCCATCAAAACCTAGGGTAAATATAGTATGTATATATTTTTTTAAATAAACAAAATCATATTTACAATCGTTTAAGACCATCAATGCCCAAGAAAAACACTTTACAGGCCTAGTGGATAGTGAACACCGAACTCCCTCCCCCAACGAGTGAAGCTTGAATCTTTACCCCATAGGGATTCAAACCCAGTCTCTCAGAAATGATTGCACATCGTTTTAATTACAAGAACCCAACCCTTGTACCCAAGGTGGAGACCAAAATAACTAAAAGAATTTATTTAAATTGTTACACATAATATAGGCCTACCATTGGGATCCACTAGTGTTTATGCTATCTAAGGCGTGAAACTCGTCTTGTCTTGATAGCCGGGGACCGGAAGTTCAGGTTCAAATGCTCGCTCTGGTGTAATAAGGGAATTTTTTTTCTTAGGGAGTTATCCATTCTCTTTCCACGCAAATACTGATACATTTACTCTCAAGTTTTACTTTAATACCGACACATTAGTGAATTCGGATAATCTGGATGGGTAGTAAGACGCGATGAACTAACAACAAAATCGATTTTTTTTAATCATTCATGAGAAGAGATATACATGTTTCCTAATATCCTGTTTTTAACTTAGCTGGTTTTTATTCTGAAGTGACATTGTTATCAAAATAAACATACATCATATTTTTGAAAATGGAGAGGGTAAATGAAATTTTATGTTGTTGTTTGTTTTGTTTTTTTGCTTCCATCCCCCCTCCCCCTTCATCAACAAGCAAAAGAGGTGAGCGGGGGTGGTTTGTGAATGCACGAGGGTTGGTCGTTTATAACGTGGCAGGGGGAATAGCGCCATATGATTGTAAACTAGATTAACTTCCACCACCACAGGATGGGGATGGGTAGGAGGGGGTTCAGTTCTCCCCCCCCTCCCTTTCCCCTCTATTTCCCTCATCAAACACTCGACAGACGACCGAAATAATGAAACCGTGTACCATGCTCACTGTATACCACATTTGAATGTTTTACCAGCGGGATTGGTTCAACTGCCAGGCTCAGCTCTGACTCAGGTCAGCTATAGGTTCAATTCCCAACCGGGTACACTGGGGATAGTTTTTAACAATAATATTTTAACTGTGATTTTACCTTGCTCTTTCCAGGCAACTCCTAGTGCAATTTCTAAAGAGTTCAATTTATTTTGAGCACCCCGTCTTATATCCGTTGTGTTTACGCATATGTACTAAGTACTAATGTGATAGAAATGAAGAAGGTTGAATTCAAAGGAAGTGTACCCCCATTTGCGTGGAGGAAGAGGGAAAACCACCCCCAGTTCACCCGACTGAGATTCAAACCTCGATCTCCCCATCCTCGGCAATCTGGCTCAACACGAACCAGCGCGTTAGTCAATCACGCCATAGAGGCGTGTTAGACTGGTCTTATCTAGTTCAATAACTGGCCCCTTGGTGTAGTGGTCAGTGCACCTGGCTACGAGCCTAGAGGTCTTAAGTTCCATACCAAGGTGGTACCTTTCGTATTTCTCCCGAAAGGGGAATCACCCCAGCGGTCACCAGGGTTTGATTAGTTAGGTTTAAAGTTAGGTTTAAGTGTTTCCACTGGTTCCACACCCTCAGACTCACTATCACCATCACCTCAACTCATCGGGACATGGAAAGAGCCTCCATGGAAAGGATGTACGATCAGTACATCCGGGCATCCCGTGGGCAACGGTACAGTAGTTCTGAATAATCTTTCAACAAACTGAGCTATGAATGATGTAGCTCAGACGTGCAATATTATATTATAGTTCATTGATTATGTAAAGGTCAGGGATCGAACGCCAGCTGGGTTTTTATAAAAAAAATTTACCACTCCTTTTTCCACGAAAATTAGGATCTAGGATATAACCTCTAAATCCTACCTCATTCCAACCCAATAGTGTTAATTTTTTTTATCACCGTGTCTTAATATCTGTTCAGGTTGTACGCAATATATGTTATTAAATTCGTATAAACCTGGTAGGTAGTAATACACGGTGAGTATACATTGTCATCATTGACAAATGGTTATCCACAATTTTTTTTAAACTACATCTTACTACCCATTGATATTTGCTTGAAGGATGGTGTGAAAACCATTTTGGAAAAACCACCATGTACCTGATTGGGATTAGAATACTGACCTACAATTTCCCCGGCAAATCAGACTATATGGGCTTAAAGTTTAGACCACGTGCCCACCGATGTGGGTTGTATTTATGTTAGGCTAACCAAATTAACCGCTGAAAAGCACCCATTCTTTGTAGAAAATATATCTAATATATATTATTTTACTTTCAGATAAGTTTCTTGCAATAACAATTCAACTATAGCTTGCACTCTAACCACTTCATTTCATAAGTGTGGGGGTGAGAGAGAGAGAGAGAGAGAGAGAGAGAGAGAGAGAGAGTGTGTGTGTGTGTGTATTCACATATTCCCCAAACGTTCATTAGAATAAAATATCACATTCGATTGAACGTTATTCTAATAAAATCTCAATGGTTTATCGATTTCTGTGAGACATTATGTCAATCTACTTCTTATATGTGCTACTTTGAAAAATGGATGCAACAAATGTTTGTTTTCATAGGTGCTATGCACGAGTGGGGTAGTTCGAACCTGAGACTTTAATCGTAGCACGCCTGCTTTCCTAACATGAGAAGACTAATCATTTTTAAATCTCCCATTTCTTAAAGTGCATGACAAATACGTCCTACTTAAAATATTTTGTAGATCGATTAGATTTGTTTGAATTTGATACTTTTTAATTGTAGGGGAAGTAGGGGTAATACCGGGACGCTAAGGAGAAAAATTCATAAAAAATAGTTAAATTAATATTTTAATCTGAAATTTTGTACAGAGAAGGACAATAGTATTTATTACAATATTTGACTATAAAAATGTCTGTGTTCAGGAATTTTTTTTATCTACCTCCACAAATATAGAACAATGGAAAAAAACGATTCTGCCCCAGCTATGGGGTATAACCGGATACGCCATGGGGTAAAACCGGATCTTATCATTTTTTGTTTCTTAGGCATGGGACACATACAAATTCGTCCAGCTCATTTTTATCCCATCTGGTACAGCTTTCATGCGCCCATTTTTGACATTTTAGACACCTAACCCATTCATCTGTCTTGTTGGTAGAAGAATAAGGTTCTTTACAGAGAAGACATGGTGTTTCATTTTTATCCTCATCGGAAGAACTAGAATGTCGACTTTGTTCTTGCTTCAGATTGCGGGGTTTTGTCAACAATTTTCTTTTTACTTGTGTATTTGCAGGGCCTCTCTGCATTTCCCTCAGTTCATTCCAGTATGGGGAGCTTGTAATGATGGCTGTTTTGCCTCTTCTTATGTTAAAAAGATCTTTCACCTGTGGAATTGGAATTACATCTTGAGGTGAAACGCTAAAGTTATACGAAACTTACTTTGGTGTTACTGCAAGACCTGATTGTCCAAGTTGAGGCTCACAAGATTGTCCAGACTGAGGCTCAGAAGAAGGTCCAGGTTGAGGCTCACAAGGTGATCCAGGTTGAGACTCACAATCTGTTTCAGGATTTACACTATCTTTTTCAGCAATTCTTGCTGTTGTGTCTGCTGTAGCATATGCTTCTTCTCCGAATGTATTTGGATTTAGTGGATAAATCCCGGTCTTCTGAAACCCGGAAATCGCATTTTGCATGGTTGCTGCTTGTATGTAAGCCAACCTAAACAATTTGGCGATCTGATATTGCGTTACCACTCTCCCTGGATGGTTAAGGAGCCATGTCTTCACTTCCTGTCCATAAAAAGTGCTTAAAGGAGCCATGAAGCTTACGTCTAGCGGCTGAAGCTTGTGGGTACAATGTGGCGGAAAGAAAAGTATTATGATCCCTTTGTCACGAGCAATGTCAATAACTGACAAGTTTTTGACGTGTGTTGCATGTCCATCAAGCCTTTCTGGGCCAAAACTTTAGACTGTGTTTTAGGCACAGATGTTAGTCCCGTTTCATCAACGTTATAGATACGTCCTGCTTGGAATTTGTAGGTTTCAAAACAGCTGGCCAGAATTTCATAAAATTTTGAAACAGCGGTTTTATTAAACCCCATTGCCCGTGCAGCTGAAGTTGCTTCCGGTTTTCTGAGTGACAGATTAGGATGACGTTTCATAAAACAACTTAGCCAATCAGGTCCTGCAAGTTTTTCCTCGAGGTTAAAATTATGTTTGAGTCCGTTTTTCTCAGCTAATTCGTAAGCAAGACGTCTTACATCTTTCATTGTGAGACCAAACAAGCGGATCTCCATGAACTTTATATGCTGTAAAAGTTCCCTTTCTTAGTTCTCGGTGAACACACATTTGAAGTTTCGCATCCCTAAAACCAAATATTTTAACATTAGTAAGCTAGGAGTACAATAAAGTAAATACTATAATTTATATAAATTATATTAAAAACTTGTCGGCCTAACCTTTTCTATCTGCTACTTCTACTGAAGCTCCAATTTTGGCTTTTTTACACGATCTTCAAGAGTCGACTGAGGTAAATCATAAGCAAAAGATACCTTCTTATAGCTCATATTTCCTTGAATAACTTCATCAATTGCTTTCGCCATATTCTCCTCGAACCAATTTTGGCGATTACTTATACGAATATATTTTCGTGGCATGTTGAGTATTTAGCCTGAAAATAGTTTAAATTTTAGTATTGTTTATTACAATTATAACTTATATAATATACATAATATAGTTGTAAGCTTCACTAATTGAAACAAACGAAACAAAAATAATTAAATAAAACACTGTATGCTTGCAATAATTATTAATCATAACAAATCAATCACATTACACCAAAACATCAACAATAAATTATTTCGTATAAAATAACTATCGCAACGAACATTTCTTTAACTTCAGGAACGTTCCTGTTCATTTGAACAAGTTAGCTTATAACATTACATTAATGACCAAAGTAACAAATAATCACGGGGTGAAACCGGGTACCCGGCAGAACTGGCGGGGTAAAAGCGGGTACCCGATTTTACCCCACCAGTTCTGCCCCAAACGCTTAATTTGGTTTTAAACTCTCACAACAGGAAAATTTTAACTCAAAATTGAGAATAATAATATCTGGGTAAAGCTAAGAGAAGTATCTTTCTATTGTACTCACCATGATATGCCAAAAATGATGTCTTCTCTATTTGTAGGTATAAAGTAAAAACCATAAAATAAGATGAAACTAAACAAAAAACACGAATATACTGTAACTTGAACAAAACTCGTCCTATCTTCACAAACCTTCTCTTTGTGACTGACACGGGTATACAGAAGACATTCCTACCACTTCCGTTAGATTCCCCCACTCCCCAGGCACAAATTCAAGGCCACCCGCTACCACCCCGGTACCCGGTTCTACCCCTCCTTCCCCTATTTTAACATCGTGTATTACTATCCGTTCTGGTGGAATGGCCATAAATATGATTTATTAATTCTTTTAATAAGTTCTAAATATATTCGATATATATATATTTAATAGACACATATATAAGGTTATTTTAAGTTTTAACTACGTCCTATTAACTACACAAGCTATCCACATATTTTCACTCACGTGGTGCGTATCAGGAAGGTATAATTTAGAGGAAATGGATCCGTATTTGCGTGGAGGGAGAATGGGAACGAATAGCTTCAGTACACTCAACCGGGACTCAATACCTGACCTGGCCAGAGTAAGGTGATGCCTTGATCTGCATAGGGACTACCCCCTGATATTGGTAGACGGATTGTAATAAAAGATTTAAAAAATCATTTCCCTTTTGTTTGATTTGCATAAATGAATGAAAATGTGTTTTCTAGCCATTTACAGAGATTTTTTAGTGGCTATATTTTTTTTAATTCGTGTGTACAAAAGTCGTGTTTTTTAGCCATATTGATGGAGTTGATTGTACAGAACAGAGTTCACTGTTTGGGGCTAAGTCTGGTTAGATGAATGAGGGGGAAGGGTTGAAGGGGTGTAGATCTGGAGAGAAAAGGGTTGGAGTTATTGATGATATGGTTGAAATATTGTGGTTCTCCTACAAAATGGCTTCCCTTGAGTCTAAATGCTACCATGCGATTAGTAATAACAAAATATAATCAAAATTGTTTTATGTTATGATTTATCGCTACATTTTAAATTAAAAATTACAGTTCTTATGTCTCATCGGTTTGTAAATAAGATAGAACACAAAGAAGGTTTTGCAAATTTTTGTGTCTGGTTAAAAAACTAAGGTGAACTGTTTAGTTTTAGCACCGCTTCTTACTTCTCGTTTGGGTTGTATAAGCTTATGTACTAATGGTTTGAGGGATTATTAAGGCTATATTGAGAAGAAATGTAAACGCATTTTCGTGGAGGTAGAGTGGAAAACTTTTTTGTGTAAAAGTACACCCTCAGTACACCTGACCTAGATTCGAACCTTGATTTCCCGGTCATCGACAATATAGTCTACTGCTAGAGTGGCACATCAGACCAAGCAGCCACCGAAGCCGATAAGTTGAACTGTTGGCCAGTTGCTGTGGTCAAGTCGTTTTGTAGGTTGATTCCTTCTTGGAGGACTTTCATCGGTTCTTCGTGTTGCTTGAAATAATCTTATTGAGGCATTTTGGTACGTAACGCTAATGTTTAGTGTCAATACTCATGTCCTTGATTGATTTAGTCTGTAAGACGCGTGCTAATATCCTAAATGTTTAAGTTGATATGTATATCTTTAAGTCACACTCTCGTGTGAATGTCTCTCAGCGCCCAAAATAAATTAACCTGAATCAGTGGCCATGCAGACTCAGGTGTTAACTCCATCTGGTCTAGCTTCCCGGTGACACGGAGGTTGGTATTCAAATCCCGGCTGGATGTAGGATACTAAGGGTGTTTTTTCCTATTATCTCTAGGCAAATACGGGTATATTTACACTAAATTTCTAACTTCCTAATACCAACCCCATAAGTATAAAAGTGGGTAGCTAGAATAGATATTAATACTTGATATACAGAAATAAATTTAAAAAATATAAAAATCAACCATACACCAATTGGGGCTCAACCATGGTATCCCTGTAGGAAAATCAAAAATGCTACCACTCAGTTGAATTTGCTGCTAAATGGTCCAAACTATTCCATATAATCACTAAAACTAACAGTTTCCCTTTTCTTTAACGGGTTTTTTATTTGTATAGTACAATTATCCTAGGAAGAGCCTTATCTGACAGATAAAATAGTGATTAGATCTAATTTCACGTCCTCATACGTCAAGACATGTTATCTCTAACTGTACATTTTGATAGATATTATAAATACCTATAAAATAACAGTAGTAGTAGGCATACAGTAACATGTTATCAATGTTGACCTCATTAAACATGTTTGTATTTTCTAAAGAAATTTTTCCACCAAAATCCGACTTTACTTACCTATTGTAATATTAATATTATTATTTATATTACACTGCGTCTTACTACGCGTTCGGCTTACACGCACTTACGCTAATGTGTAATGTTAGGGGTGATTGTGAGATGAAATGGAGGACCTACAGTTTAACGTGGGATCCGAACCACGGTGGAGGCCTGGCATTCCTCACATTCACAAGTTGTGATTAATACACGTTTTGTCAGAGGTGAAGGAAGGGTTTGGCAATCAGATAAGTCTGTGCCGGGACCGAGGATTGAACCCCGGACCCCCAGCACAGAAATCTGACACCTTACCCCTAGACCACCAGGTCACCAATAAAAGGAATTCAAATATTATATTGGTTTCTACATAATTGTTTAGTAGAAACTAAAGAATAAGAAAATATATAGATTATTTTACTATTACTGTTACAAAATTAAACAATTGCGATTATGTAATGTATTAAAACGAAGTTTCTCTAATCGGAAGTTGACCTATACATTTCGTATTAAGGCTTATTTACCTAAATTTTGACAATAAGTTTATGATCTTGTGATACAAGTAGGACTTGAGAGCTTATCAAAATTAAACTTCTATCGTAACAGTGTTGTTTAAAGTACATTTAAGAGTAAGGCTGTTGACCTTACTCGTCGTCTAGAGACTAAGAATGACATGGCATTCAGGACGTAGAGCCTTCTTGGTCAGAATGGTTCAACTATGGTTTGGGAAGGATATAATTTTATCTTGATGGGGGATATGTGGATAAATTGGGTGATTAATAGAACGCTGTTATTAATGCCATCATGTGGGGCTGATGAGAAAGGTAGATTTTAGATTAAATTCACCCACATTTGCGTGGAGGGAGAGTGGAAACAAATAGCTTCAGTACACCCAACAAGAACTTAATCTATTTTTATTCATTAATCTAAACTATTTAACGTGCACTTTCTAAACCGGTTGATTTTATCAACACACAAGATTTTCTAAGAGCAAGCAGTAAAGGGTCTACCAATTTTGTAGGAGAAGATATTTTCACTCACCTTACAGGTTTTTTTTTACAATTGGTGCCGATGGCTTTACTTCACCTCCAAAGGAAGTTGTGCTACGGATTTTTATCGTTTAAGTAAAATCCATCGACCTTGGCTGGGTTTGAACTCATGAACATCATGTCCTGAGGCAAGTACTTCACCCTATGACCACCAAGGTCGATGGAGACTCAATTCCCGACCTGACCAGACAAGGATGATGCCTAGGTATTCATATCCGCTTGAATTTCAAGCTCACTACAAGTGTGGTACCCGCCTCGGTGGCGTAGTTGGCTAACGCGCTAGTCGTGTTGAGCCCGACTGCCGAGGACGGGGAGATCGAGTTTCGAATCTCGGTCGGGTGAACTGGGGGTGGTTTTTCCTAATTGGCTTTCCATTCTCCCTCCACGCAAATGCGGGTTCACTTCATCTAAATTCAACCTTCCTAATTCCTATTCCATTAGCGTAATTAGTACTTAAGCGTATAACCCGAACGGGTAGTAAGACGCGGTGCTAAATAATAATAAAAAAATAATACAAGTGTGGTCCCAGGTATTAATAGTTCCAGCTGCGGGAAACGTCTGTAGAGTAAAAAGTAATAATATATTGTTTGAAAATGTTTAGTTTTATGTTGTCTAACTCATCAATCTCGTGTTAGACTGGCTAGGTCAGTGACCACGATATTGGAGTTTGAATCCCGGTAGAGTGTATTGGGGTGTATTTTTTATAAATGTTTGCGAACGCTCCCTCCACAAAAATTCAAAATACAAATACAAAATTCCACCTTGCTCATCCATATTCCATTAGTGTAATAATTAACGTATGCGTGTGATTCAAATGTATACTTAGACACAGGACTAAAAATCACTTTCATGTAAAACTATATATATATATAATTTCTTATTCTACTTAATAAATATTATGAAACCTAAATCTGACGTATCAACATTTGATAGTATTACAGAACTTTTCAGTGTGCTCTAAATTTTTTGCCCACTGATTATACTTGGTAATTTCTGACGCCAAGTAACTTGCCCATAAGTTGTTCTGCTGTAAAACAAAACAATAACGTAAAGATTTTTTTTTTTAAATCTCGCCCTCCCGAAAACCCCCTTCTGAAGAAAGAGTGTTGTTGTTATGATTACATTTTTATTAATAATATGTTAAAAACATTTCTTTAGTTCACTTTGTATCCTCCGTTGTTATTATAGTTGCCTTCCCCTGTAACATGGTAATATAGGAAATTAATATCATTATGGCTCTCTCCATTTACATTATCCTTTGTTCGTGAATCATGATTAACATTTCGAAATAAAAAAATATATATAAATGAGCCAATCATTTTTTGTCTTAGCACTTAGGCCTAATGATGTGAGCGCATAGGTTGATCCCGAGAAATAGGGTCTTAAATAGATAAATAAGAAAAAAAGCATTAAATAAAATTAACATTTTGGTCGTTGGGAGAGGTTTAGAATCCATCAAACTATTAATATGGCGTTTTTAAACCAGGGTGCTGAGACACATTGGTGTGCTGTTAAGGGTTAGCCGGTGTGCCGTGGGAGTTTAGGGGAAGATCCAAAAAATTCGAAAAAATTTCTAGGAATGAACATATTTCTTTTATTTCGATGATAAACATTATTTTTAATAATAACAAATTATTAGAATCTTATATATAGATATTGTAGACATAATCTTAAAACTAATTTTTTTTAAAACTATAAAATCTCTCCTTAAAAAAAACTGATGGTGAGCCTTGAATATTTTAGCGCCATTTCAGTGTGCCGTGAGTTGAAAATTGTTGAAAATAGTTGTGTTAATAAAAGCAAAACCTGTTTGGTGGCCGAATGGTCTAAGGCGTCACTCTCGTGTTATACTAGACTGCCGATGACAGGGAGATCGGGGTTCGAATCCTTGTCGAGTGTACTGAGGGTGGTTTTTCCAAAATGGTTCTCCACTATCCCTCCACATAAATGTGGGTACACTTCATCTAACATCAACTTTACTCATTACCTAACAAATTAGTTTAGTTAGTACATATGCTTATAACCTGAACAGGTAATACGTGGAGCAAAAAAAATATAATTTTTGAGATGTGAACTAACATTAATATTTGAATTATAGTTCTAAGTCAAGTGTTGTTTTTATCGTGCTTTTTTTTAAAAAAAAAAAGACAATACACGTATTACAATGGAAGATTTGTCAATATAATCTAACTGTTGTGAATTATTTTAAATTCATATTAGAGTTTGTCTATATTTGAAGAAAAAAAATCATTGGTAAGAACGCCGATTAAATACCAAGCTCGTCTATTTTGTTGTTCAGTGACGGATAGATCAAGGTGGAAATCCCGGCTGGGAATGATGAGGCTGGTTTATCCTAGATAAAGGATACAGGGGGAAAAGGCGGAAAGTCAAATTTTAACTCATATTGAGTTCATGCTGCTTGATATCTGTTATAAAATCATGAGACCTTTCTAATGCATTTCAGGCTATGGTTAAAAAAGGTCTCTGTCACATTTAAATTAATTTAAGATAAAAATATTTGCTGGACTCCTTTCGAGATTAGAGATATAAAAGTTGCTCACCTGGTAAATATGTGTAATATGACTTTACCTCCTTCTCTCCAGTATCCTTCAAATGTTTTCATTCTCTTCCTATGAGCAAAATTTGTTACATTTTCTTCCACATCCCTACCTCATTAGTGCTATTTAATGATGTTGATAGCCCGAACAGGAAGTGCAACGTAGCGTAAAAAAGTAAATATCAAATATGTGTAACGTCTAAATGAATGCTTATATAAATAAAATTGATGTTAGGAATATTCACGGAAGATAGATTAAAATACATTTTCTTGTCTATGGAGCTGAGTATTCCTATATTTTAAAATACCTATGTTTGAACAAACAAATACAAATAAATTTAAAAAATAAATAAATGCATTGTAATAAGAATTATCACTGAACAAAAAGTAATTATATCAAATAATAATCTGCTTTCTACTTCCAATGTCCTCCTATGATCGTTAATTCATGTTTAGGTTATACTCTGGTACAGTTCCTGGACTACTTTCCATGTCCTCCTATGATCGTCAATTCATGTTTAGGATATACTCTGGTACAGTTCCTGGACTACTTTCCATGTCCTCCTATGATCGTCAATTCATGTTTAGGATATACTCTGATGCAGTTCCTGGTCTACTTTCCATGTCCTCTTATGATCGTCAATTAATGTTTAGGTTATACTCTGGTACAGTTCCTGGACTACTTTCCATGTCCTCCTATGATCGTCAATTCATGTTTAGGTTATACTCTGGTACAGTTCCTGGACTACTTTCCATGTCCTCCTATGATCGTCAATTCATGTTTAGGATATACTCTGGTACAGTTCCTGGACTACTTTCCATGTCCTCCTATGATCGTCAATTCATGTTTAGGATATACTCTGGTGCAGTTCCTGGTCTACTTTACATGTCCTCTTATGATCGTCAATTAATGTTTAGGTTATACTCTGGTACAGTTCCTGGACTACTTTCCATGTCCTCCTATGATCGTCAATTCATGTTTAGGTTATACTCTGGTACAGTTCCTGGACTACTTTCCATGTCCTCCTATGATCGTCAATTCATGTTTAGGTTATACTCTGGTACAGTTCCTGGACTACTTTACATGTCCTCTTATGATCGTCAATTCATGTTTAGGTTATACTCTGGTACAGTTCCTGGACTACTTTCCATGTCCTCCTATGATCGTCAATTAATGTTTAGGTTATACTCTGGTACAGTTCCTGGACTACTTTCCATGTCCTCCTATGATCGTCAATTCATGTTTAGGTTGTACTCTAGTGCAGTTCCTGGACTAAGTTTCATACATTCCTAAGATTGTTAATCCGTGTTTTAGGATATGTTTGGGTTATATGACAAATTACAGATGTTGCTAGTCGCAATGAAGTTAATTCTAGTAAATAATAAACAATGAGAAGAGATGATCCGATAGGTTTCCACTGATTAAAAAAAAACAATTAAATGTAAACTATACAATTTACCAGAGTTTTATTTAAATTTGAGTAAGCTAAAGTGTTCCAAAACAACACGTTTACTTCTCAAATCACCTAATGACATGATATGATTAAAAAAAAGGCGGTGAAAGTCTTATATGAGATGCCATCAACACTACCAAGCCACTTATTTTCGTCACAGTTTTTGCCCATTTTTGTTTGTTGAAGCCACATCTCACAACATGCTGTTCTATTATTGTTATTATTATTTAAATAAGGAAATAATATCTTATTTTAGCTTCTGTGTGCTGACATTAAAAACATAGCAAGCTTCCCCTCTATCTTTGAACTTTTTTTTTTTTTGCTGCCGCTGTTGTTGTAAGCATTTATGTCAAATGACTGAAATAAGCTACCAACCAGAGCGGTACTACCGAATATTAGAGATAATTGTTGTATTTAAAGATATTAAAATAAGTAGTTGTCTGTGTGAGTAGCAGTTATATGATCTTGGGAGAAAAGAGTGACGAAGAATAAATGGTGTGAGCAGAAGGGAGTAGGGGGAAGGGGGGGAATCGAGATTACAATGGAAATGGGCAGAAATAACAGCTCTATAGGTTAAGAGTGGTGCCTTCCAAAAAAATAATTAGTATCATTAGGTTTATTCCTAGCGAACTAAGTACAATAAGTAGAGGATAATTATTGTAAATCGTATTTTCTTTCTCTCTTGATCCTCTTGCTATATTACCATTTCGTTCTGTCCTTTGTTAGACGTTTCAGCAACAATCCATTTTCCATAATAATACTAATGTAGGCCTATTTTCATTTTCTCTGTTACTCCTTTTTATTTTATTTTTTTTAGGTACGCAATTTTCGTTCATTTCCTCCCTACTTTTTTTTTCTATCTCTTTTTTTTTCTTTTGTTTTTTGTAGATGTGTTGTTACTATTTAACTGTTGGATAAATGCTCTTTTTTGGTTTGGGTGAGTGGGGACAGAGAAGTGAAGTGATGTTCAGTTTCATTTCGAGTTGTAGCCGGGGTTGAAGTGTTAAAAGTCGGGTCCCAACATTTGGGAAGTGTTTCAAGTTTGAATTTCAACTAAATTCTTTTTGAAAAATATTTTTACATTCGTGTAAGGTTTTATAAAGCTTTTAAAGTGTTAACAGTGAACAATTATATTGATTTAATTATGTTTTAAATATTTTAATCATAATTCAAATAGTAAAACAGTGCAACCGTGTGATTAACACATCTAAGGCACAAGTGTTTCAAGTTTTTTTTAATGTCAGTCTGGGACTGTTCTAGTTCTATTTAACATCACGAAACAAGTTCAAAGCTGTATACAAATATGGATAACTCATCATACATCCAACTATATGAGACCACCGTTGTGGTCATAACTATGTCATGAATATTATCATTATATTAGTGATAGCATGGTTTTACAAACAAAATCACCACCTTAATTCTTAAACTCACATAAAGGCTTCCAATACCATAGTATAACAACATAGATCTATTTCGTTAAATAAATAATTTTCACTATTCAATGTGGGCCATACTACCGAGCATTATTATCTATGAAAGTTTCCAAATAATTGTTTTATAGCTGTGAGATGATTTTCGTAACACATAATATACTAGATCATATTTTACTGTGTCATTAATAAATATATGATTGAATTTTATAGGCATGGCGTTTACATAATAATTTAGCTCATCTATTCCACATAGTATTATCAATGTGGCCAAAATGTTCACTATGAAAAAAGCATTATTTTAACCATCGATATTATTTAAAAATTATAACCCTTTCTACTATAGTTTTATTCCAAGTAACAACATATTTGTGTCTAAGTCAATTTTACATTATTTTATTTCTATTTTATTGTACTATGAATTTAATAGGCGACATAAAATAGCTATTTATAAATATAATATTATGCTATACATGCCTAAAGAAGCTTATTATAAAACAATTTATTTACAAATATTTTAATATATATATGTACCGGTATATTATTATGATATATTTATACATACTATGATTTACATATATAATAATATATATAATATATTTATACATGCTATAATATACATATAGCCTATAATATACATAATTAATATATTTATACATACTATAATATACATATATAATATATTTATACATACTATAATATACATATATATAATATATTTATACATACTATAATATACATATATATAATATATTTATACATATTATAATATACATATATTAAATGAACTTTAGAGTTCCTAATGCCATAGACTGAGTAAGTAAGTGAGTGAATGAGTAGATATTATTATATTATAAAATAATATATATTATTAAATTACTAAATAGTATATGTACATATAACGATAGTCTATAAAATAATATATATTATTACTTTACTAAATAATATATGTTCATAAATCTATAGTCTATAAAATAATAATATATATAAAATTATAGCAGATAATATATTAATATATAATTATTGTCTGTAATATAATAATATATGTACTTATATATAATTTTACATAACAGGCCTACTATATATGCCATGTATAACATAGTAAGCTAATTAAAAATAACTATTTTTATGTGTCATAAAAGTTATCATAAAATAGTAATAAAACAAAAATACATTATAATAATGAAGTGAAGTGAAAATGTATTTTTCATTCAACTAAAATAAGTAGAGATTGTTTAGCTAAGTAAAATAAATTCTCGATAGTGTTTATTGAGTTTATATCTTAATTATTTGTTAAATACGAGCAAAATAGACACAAAACTATAGACTTAGGCTTTATACCACTAATAAAAAACAAGGAACCAAAACGATAATAAATTATTACAAATATTATTTGTTATTTTATAGAGATTTATATTCCGTCATATAAACAAATTTAAAATAATTTTGTTAGAAACTTAACTAATATTAAAAATAAGTCAAATCTCTCACTTAAAGAAAGTATACTTGACTTTATTAATGTATTAAGTTATTATTTGTGTTGAGGATAAATAAGATGAATGTGTAGAAACAAACTAAATATAAATTTAAATGCAACATGCTAAAATCACCAGTAAATAACTTATTTATTTAACTATATTTATTTAACTATAGCCTTTAATTAGTGTGTGGATATAATATTTTAAGCCAACTATAAAACTACACATATTTGTTCTGGAATAAACTAAATAATTTCTTTAGCTAGAGGTAGAAATATGGTGGTCACGTTGGTGATATATATTTGCCTATGGGACCATCAAGTGAATGGAAATAGTAATGTCGTCTATATTAGGATGAAATTTAGAAAAGTTCTCTTTCCTACAATTAACCAAAAATAGCGTGATACATTAACATAGCTATTCTAATTTTAGTACAAATAAATAAAATTTAAATTTTAGAATAAATAATGTCAACAAAAAAAAGTGCGACTAATGATTAATCCCCAATATAATATTACTGTCTCCTTTTACATTCCCACTACCGCCAGTGTACCTGTGTACTACTAGTGTGCCTATGTACTGCCAGAATACCACCAGTATACCTGTGTACCCTATTGTACGACCAGTGTGATTGTGTACGCCACTGTGCCACAAGTCTGCTTGTACCAATGTACCGCCAGTATACCTGTGTACCACCAGTGTGATTGTGTACCCCACTGTACCACAAGTCTGCTTGTACCAATGTACCGCCAGTATACCTGTGTACCACCAGTGCTATTGTGTACCCCACTGTACCACAAGTCTGATTGTACTAATGTACCGCCAGTGAGCCTGTGTACCCCCAGCGTACCTGTGTATCACCAGTGTGATTGTGTACCCCACTGTACCACAAGTCTGCTTGTACCAATGTACCGCCAGTATACCTGTGTACCACCAGTGTGATTGTGTACCCCACTGTACCACAAGTCTGCTTGTACCAATGTACCGCCAGTATACCTGTGTACGACCAGTGTGATTGTGTACCCCGCTGTACCACAAGTATGTTTGTACCAATGTACCGCCAGTGAGCCTGTGTACCCCCAGTGTACCTGTATGTTAGTGTACCATCACGCGTGTGAATCCCAGGGGCAATGTTTGTCGGTGTCACTGGCTAGAGATCCCCGGCCTTCCCTGGCCTCTATTGACGCCACAAACAGTCCGTACACCGGCCTAGTCGGACCACTCAACTCATTTATATACATCGCTATAACGTGGGGCTTACCTAGCATCACACACTAACTTAACGGAATCCTCGTTGGTGGCTACGCAGTCTAAAAATTAGTCTCGTTTTCCTAAATGTTCTCTCAATATATTCGAAACAAGTTTAGGTGCATTTATTCTAAATCATGCCATTTTTATTCCTACCTAAAGAGTGTAGTTAAGTGCAGCTATCCAGGATGAGTAGAAATACCAAATAAAATCACTTAACCATACTTTACACACCTATCTATGAGCTATGATACCTATATGTGAGGAAGAGTCCAAACACCACAAGGTAATACACCCGGGAACACATACGTTAGAGCTTACCGAAATGATCACTTTGTAAATATATAAGATTACGAGTGTTTTAAGAAAACGTGAAGTAGTAAAGCACCAGTGTATAATACGATCCTGGAAGGAAGTTGCTTTTAGAAAATATAAACATTTGTTCAAGGATAAAATGTTTAATATTATACTGTAGTATTAGTGCTATTTAGAGGTATTGCTAGTGTCTATGAAAAGGAACAGTTTTACATCACATGATTTGATGTATAAATAAATAAAAGTTGTTTTAGTAACTTTTATAACTGTCAAAGAAGTTTCTTCATATATAAATGTTTGTCTGCCTGCGAGGCAAAAGATTTACTTGAGGACAATTTCAAAGTAGATACAAATTTATGATACATGTATAGGGGGGCTTTTTTTAAGTAAATAAAACGCGAGAAGTAATTTTTCAAGACAGTTTTCTTAGGTTAAATATATTTAATACTTAAATATTGGTAGATTTGAAAATAATCTTATTAATTTTTAATGCATACTGAATCACTTTGAAAAAATAGGTGTTATTTCTCTCTTTTCAAATGTAGGGTTTAAAATTTAACTGCACGCAATTTAATAAAATCTTAAGATAGGTAACAAAAAAAACTAAACTTAGTGAAACATGGTCGAAATCATTTATAATACATTTGAACGTGATCAAAATTATTTTTAGGGGAATGTTTAGTTCCCAATGGAATTGAATGATCCATTCTATGACATATTTAAATTTACTGTTTGTTTAATTTAAAGTTTATAATTTATATTAAAATGTTAAATATATCAATTTATTTAATTGATAAAAGATTCAAACAATATGTTTGGCGCGATTTATAGTTTATTAGATCGAATACTTATTTTGAAGTTAAAATTTTGCCTTATTTTTAAGTGGGACTCAAATGGCTGATGGTTTCAGAGAGTGTAAAATAAATACACTGAGAGTATTTGTTAGTTTTACTGAGTAAAATTGATTATCGAGTTAACTAATTTAAATTTTTAAATAGATTTGCATAGATTAAGCTACAAAACATTAGATTGTAATGATAGATAATTAATTGAATTTATTAAAACTGTATTAGGACATCATTGATACATTATTTTGTGATTATTATTGTTATTTAAGTTACGAGTCTTCCTGTTTAAGACATTAAAGATTAGCTAACATAAGGCAAAAGCTATATTTACCTAGATGTATTGTTCACTGTTCTACTAAAAATATGTCTATTGCAATAGTAAGATTAAATATTGACATTAGAATAATTTTAATGTAATGTATATAGAGGAAATGCTAATACGTTGAGAACAATATAAATTTCAAAGCCATGCGTTTAAATTTTTTACACTTTTATTCCGTTTTAAGGCATAATATATCTACCACGATTCTCTCGTTGATTGAAATTTGGACCACCTTGTCGACCTGATATATACGTCCATACATAATAAAATAGGGGTAGATAGGGCTTATACATGCTTCATTAATTTGACTCAAATGTACGAGTTAAGGAGTGCCTAAAGTTTTTTTTAAACAGCCATTTACACTATTTGTTTAAAAGTTTCATAGAATTTTAACCAAATATGATATCAACCTACAATACTAGCCTTACCTAAACAATTTAGACATTAGTTCACTTAAATTTAATTCCATGCCGGTGGGCACGCGGTATGGATGTCGGACTAGAGATGGTGATGTTAAGTTTCAAATAATGGCCCTGTGTACAAAGGGTGGTCATTACAAAATGGTTTACCACCCTCCCTCCACGCAAACTTGAGTATGTTTACTTCAAACTCTACCTTCCTTGTCAGTGTAATTAATATATATATATAATATATATATATACTATATATAGTATATACTATATATATATAATTATAAGTATATACTATATATAGTATATACTATAATATAATATATATAGTATATATAAATATATAGTATATATATATAATATATATATATAGGTATGTATATCTCGAATGGGTAGTGAGACGCGGCCAATACGAAACTAAATTAATTGTAATTAACGTTGGGCCTACCTTAAAAAAGAAAAGAGCTTTATTTTGAAATTTGGTAACTTAATTAAACCATACGTAAAATATCTTGACAGTAAATTAATTTTGATAAATCAAGTCTATTACTCTTTATTGATAATGCTCGTAACATTTTTTACATAGGACCTAAACATTTGCAGAGGCAACGTTGTCAAGATTTTAAATATAATACCACGACCGTTTGATCAGCGTAAACTACCAGTAAACTAAACCCCATCAAACACAAGATAAACAAGATAAAGCTCAAAGAGTCGTTACCAAATCAAGCATTTTCAACAAAAATACCAATGAAAGTACAGTGAGATATTTTTATTTATTTTATTGTGATCGCAAAATTAAACCATGATTATTAAGGTGGAATTGAGGGGAGGGTAAACTAAAATCATTGTTTTTGTAGGCTTTAAAACCTAAGTATTTGGACCTAATAAATAAATAATAATGGCATATCTGGGCTACATCAGTCGTAGCCCAGTTTTTGGAATGATTAGCCATTACTAAAGTACCGTTGCCCAGGGGATGCCCAAAAAATACTAATCATACATACGTTCCGTGGAGGTTGTTTTCATGTTCCGATAAGATGAGATGATGATAATAGTGAAAATGATGGTCTAGCGCATATGAAGCTCTTAAACCTACCTAGCTTAAGCCTAACTAACCAGGTCTCGGTGACCATGGCAATTATTACTTTTTCGAGAAAAATACACCAGTACCAGCTGGGAATCGAGCCTGGGACTTCTAAATCAGCTGCCACGGGGGTTTGGTGCTAGAATTTGATGAAAGCTTTTACCTTCATTTAAGAAGTTTCTTATCAAATACCAAAATTCGCGTTCATAACAGAGATTCAAGAACTGTTGTACTGCTTTGTAGAGGGAATAAAAGTAAATTCATCTACTGTAGCAATAATTTATTTATTGGTTCTCAAAAATGGTTTCGAAAACCACAATAATAATGGCCTTACCCACGTTTCTTTCCTTTTCACCTCAGGGCCCGCGCTAAGGGTAGCCCATTGTTGGGCGATCATGATGCTAAGGTATTCGGAATAATGATGACAATATTTTACTGCGTCAACAAATTTATATTCAATAAAAACTGTGATTTTTTTTATTACTAATGCTTTCAACGCCAACGCTATTTTAGGTTAAGGGAAAGGTATGGATAGAATAATAAATAGAAACTGCACCAACATTAACTTAGAGTGGATATTCTACCTTTGACATCCACATCACCAACATCTCAGTCCATCGCGAGCCTGACACCTTGTAGCACGCGTGCACAGGTGCAGCTGTAAAAGCTATTATTTCAGATTTTTTGTCAGCCTCTTGCGTTTGATGGAATTGTTCAATTTTTATTGTACACGACAAAATACCAACAAAAACAATAACAGTTTCGTGTTATCAAACGAATAAATTGAAACATCGATCAAATGCTCCCCAAATTACAATGGAAAGTAATTTCATCAATGAAGCACGAAAACGATACTTTCACTGATGAAACTATTTCATAATCAGCCGTTACGAAACGAGCGATATAATGAACAATCAGAGACTAATTAAAAGAAAACACTGCACTCGTCCACAAAGTCTGGTGTAATTATGGCTTCTTTATGATTACCACATTCCTGGGAAATTGCATCAATTGACTTCATCGCTGGCTCATCCCACTTCTCTTAGAGAACAGGTCCATGGTCTACACCGCGTCTTACTAGCCGTCTGGGCTTTCAGCAACTAATAACACTAATAGTGTAGGGATGAGGAGGGTAGAATAAGAGGAAATGTACTCACATAGGCATAGGAGTAGAATGAGAAACAATCCAAGAAAACCCCTAGGAGTACATAAGTTATGGTTCAAACCAATATCCCCGTAACAAGCAAGCAAAAGTGATGGTTTTGATGTCTAGTTCACGTGTTCACCGATACAGTGACAACATTATTTTTTTTGATGACTAGTTGATTTGGCGAGAAGATATAGGCCTAGTTATTTTTATACCTCCGCGTCATCTGGGCAATACGCATATGCAGGGAGGCCCAAGGAAAATTTTGCTCCGGGCGTGATTGCTTTTTGATGGGATAGTAGGAAAATATGAAAATAGTCCCAAAACCTAACGTAAGCTGGGCATAATAGGGTAAATAATCTAAAGGTAATTTTACAAATGGTAATCGTACTCCAAACGTTTCACTGCGAGATTATCTGAAAACGATTATGGATTACAAAGAAAATTATAAAAACATGTTATGTAGACAAATGTTCACTCTCTATTATTTTGTTACTATAGCAGCACTTTGATATGAACGGTTACAAAATAATTGCAAAACACATTCCAAAACGGCGGGTATATAAGAACTTTTTTTTAGAGTGGTTACATTTGATGAGTAGTTAGAGGTTTGGGGATTACTTTTATTATTTTAGGCTAGGTTGGTGTTTTGTTTGGCGCCCGACTTGAGGTGGCGCCCCGGGCGGCCGCCAGTCTGCCCAGCCCTTAAGTCGCCCCTGCGCATATGCACTAATAATGAAAAATTGTTAGGGATGAAAAAGGTAGGATTTAGAGTAAATGAGCCGATATTTTAATGTAGGGAGAGTGGAAAACAATCTAGGATAAACCACCCTCAATACATCCGACCAGGACTCAACCCCGATCTCCTCGTCAAAGGAAGTCTAGCCTATTACTAGAATGACTCCTTAGATCATTCAAACAAAGGTATGCTTACTATTCTAGATAAAATATGTTTTGAAATGTTAATTTAACAGCTTTACGGAGTGAAATTAATTAGTTATATCCATTAAGAATAATACAATCTAAATTTCAAATTGTTTGCCTCCAAGAAAGTCGGTGTTGAATCAAAATGTTTGAACGTGTATAGCTATAATTATTAAATAATGGTCAATAAAGCATAAAATGTAGTAAAAAGAAAGGATCATTCAGTAATTATAAAGTATTATGCAAGTAAGATATCAAAAGAGGTTTTTATATTTTTTAATAATTCTTCAGACCAATTATGAACCCATATGTCAAATGCTTCTCATGTTGAATGTTAACAGTGAATATAGATCGTCCACAAGAGACTTACTCACATCCATTACTGTTTCCAGCCAGTGGCCTGGGTCAGTTTTTTATTCAAGCCATATATTTTCAACTGATATATATTACAGTCTAAACCCGATTCCAGACAAACTATATCGGACTAGGCCAAATCGGTACTTCCTGTCGCTTGTAGGTTAAACCGGTATAGCCAGATATTTTCAGGCAATACTAGTTTTCATCCTTCTTAGCCCATACGATGAGTCGATCTTGGACATGTTTCATCATCGCGCGAAAATGTTGTTAAATAACCTAACCTAAACCTGGTTTGGCCTAATACAACTTTAGGCCTTACTAGTTTAACCTACGAGCTAGGCAAAAATTTCTTGATTAATTAATTTAGACTATGTTAAACTAGTAAATCCTTAGGCTCTTAAGCTATATTGATTCGGCCTTGTCCGATCTAGTTTTTCCTGGAATCGGGTTTGGACGGTAAAATATACAATATATATATATATATATGCCTGTTAGCCTACATCGTTCGTAGCCCAGCAGTGTAAAGATTAGCTAGTACTAATGTACCGTTTCCAAGGGGATGCCCGAATGTACTAATCGTACATCCTTTCCGTGGAGGCTCTTTCCATGTTCCCGATTAGATAGATGAGATGAGATGACGATGATAGTGAGTATGTGGGAAACCAGTGGAAACTCTTAAACCTAACTTAAGCCTAACTAACCAAAACCTATTGACTGTTGGGGTGATTCCCCTTTCGGGATATTACCCATATCACCAACCGGGAATAGAACCCGGGACCCCTAGTTCGTAGTGAGGTGCACTGACCACTACACCATGTAATCGGTTAATATTTTCATACCATTATTTAACTATCGATTGTCGTGACCAGGACTCTAGCTTTAATAGAGAGAGAGGGGAAAACTATTTATGAAAATTCGCTTCAGTACACGTGTCTGGGATTCGAACTTCGAGCTCTTCGTTACCGGAAAAACAAGAATGATGATGAGGTTTATTTTGATTCTATTCCTAAGAGAATGTTACATTAATTACTTTCTTACTCCCTAGAATAAATGGTTAATAGTCCATCTATTTAATGTATCAATAATTAAAAAAAAAATGTTAATGTCAAAACAAATTCGTCATTCCAAGTAATTTGAAACAAAACCTGTGGAAGTAGACTATTCCGTGCCCAGATCACATCAGCTTGACAATCATAATGGTAGTCCGTGAGACATAGAATATTTTTCATAGAAAATCACCAGTTTTCAACCTTCACAGTCCGCGTCATGTCAATAAAAAAAAGGGGGGGTAAATTGTTGTCCGTAATCATTTTAAAACATGGTATTGATAACCACTTAACGCTATTCACATAGGTCTCTGTTCGGAAATATATGGTGTTTTTCGAACATGAACTTGGATAACATCTACGTAGCTTTTTATTTTCCACCTTCATCTTCCCTATCCCTCTATCTCTTTTTCTCTTTGTTTACGATCGTGGTCAACCATTATCAACAAATCATTATCCATCATTTAGTATGGGAACACGTGCTTGTATATATTTACACATACCTGCGCTTGTTAGGGGAGCTTTATTCAATTTAAGTAATCTCGTTGTACGAACAATAAATAGATTTACAGTCCAATTATTCTAGGAAGTGCCTTCTAGAAAAAACAAATATTGATAACACTATACTATATTATTAGTGTTATTTTTTAAATATTTACAAAATAGGCCTATATGAAACGTGACTACAAATCATGTCTTTACGTATGAATATCTCATTTTAAGCGTTTAATAAATTCGTTATTTTATGAGCTACATTATATTAAACAGTTTGCAGTATTTTTCCAAACATGGAGAAACATGTCTTAGTTAATTTTTCAATCAACAAAAACTATCTTAAGACAGCTCCTGAAGTAACAAATTTATCGAGACTTGTAATGAATGGGGTCAATAATCTATGGAAACCTCTATGTTTAGTAACTTTTCAAGCTGTCAGAGGCCTTTCCTATGAAAATTGGACTGTATAGCCTATTTATTTTGGGTGAAACTTAGTCATATAAAAGAATATATATATATACATATATATACATATATATATATACACGTGTCTAAGCTACAACACTCGTAGTCCAGTTCGAGGAAAGATTAGATGGTACTAAATTACCGTTGCCCAGGGGACGGCCGAATGTATTAATCGTACATCCTTTCCTTGGAGGCTCTTTCCATGTCCCGATGAGATGAGGTGAGATAATGATGATAGTGAATATGGGTGAGTGGAACCAGTAGAAACTCTCAAACTTAACTTTAGTTTAACTAACTAAACCCTGGTTGCTTATGGGATAGTTCCCCTATCGGGAAAAATTACCCATGGTACCAGCTGGGAATCAAACCCGGGACCCTTAGGTTCGTATCCAGGTGAACTGACTACTATACCACAGATGTAGTTAGGGTCCTGAATGTATTATTATCATGGAGGGGTGTAAACCACTGAGCAAATAATTTTCCCGATGTAACCCCCCCTTTGATTTGATAGGTTCTTATTGCTATAAATAAAAGGTAGGTTAGTTACAAGAGAGTTTATTTTATTTTACAAACAACTAGCAGACATACGTGAGCGAGGCACTCTAGGAAAGTCGAGTGACTGGCCGATAAGGGCCGATGTAAACAATAAATAATGGGGCAAGACCCCAAGTCTTTAAGAGACAACAGAATGATTAATATCAAACAAAACATAATTAAATTGACCCAAGCAGAAGGCGACTAAACTAGCCAGAAAGTTAAATACAAGCAAAATGTATTGGTCTACACGACCTGGCGATGTTGACACTACATCGACATAAGTATCTAGTTATATAATAAACTGCCATTGCAAGGCGCAACAGAGAAAAGCAATGCATGGTTTACCTAAACCTAACCTGTTACAATAGATCTTAATCAATTTAGTTCAATCTAATCATTATTACTATTATGACCAACGTGCTGGGTGCACGGGCTCGCGCCCCCCGAGTTGAGTAACAACTAGAATTAATACCATCATAATAAATCTTTAACTTATAGTAAGCAATACAACAATTTTAAATAAGTTACACATTTATCAAAAACAATTAGCGCCCCAAGATGGCAACATACAAAAGTTTCATTAGCGCCCCAAGATGGCGACATACTAAAGTTCCAACCCGTCCGTGAGGCGGACACAACGTTAAGTTAAAAGAAAATAAAGTTAGCGCATAAACCATAATGGCTGACAGGCAAATCCTGCAGTCTCAGAGAAATACATTTATTAGTAACCAAGATTTATATTTAAAGTCGAAACTTAAATTTTGAACAAATTAACCCAAACATAATTTAGAAAACGTCGAACAACAACCTACGCCTAAATCTAAGACAAGTGTCTCACCTAATTGAGTGCAGAGAAATGAGTGACATTACAAGACAGTCCAGCCGTTATATACGGTACAAAGTCAATCACGTGTTCACAAACGGCGGGAATCACACAGGGGACGAAGGGAGAGGGGAGTACACTGCTTCGACAAACGTCTAGATTATTCTCGTCATAATTTCAAATCACGCGCTGGTGGATGAGTCTTGTTTCTCTCGAACACAACCGTCGGCGCATCTGGGTTAGCGCATCTCGATGTTCAGATGTCTGAGTCTTGCTCTAATCGGACCTCGAGCCTCGGGCGGTCAGTAAGCCGCGTGATGTAGAATGGAGTTGAGTGCGCGTGTTTCGTGAAGTCGAGCCCAGTCCAGTCCGGCCCAGTCGAAGGGGACCAAGATTAGGTGAGCCAGATCGTCCTTATTTGTATTATGTCTGCGACAACGTCACAATGTCCCCCCTTGGACAGAGATGAAGGATGTCCTTAGCCTTTGGTGAAGACACGGGGAGGCGCCTTCCTCGATGTTCACCGCTGACTAGAGGGCGGGAGGCGGCTCGTACCCTTCGAGGCCATGTTAGGTGGCCAGATGCAGGTTCGGGAGATGGTGAATAACTGGACTCCGGGGCTGACCTCTGCTTCACACGCTCACTCCAACACACCGTCGTCCCGAGTTGACCTGGGAGACAGCATATGCTCGTATGGTGGCCCGCTTTAACCACCAGGGAAGTTTCATCGCCACGACCCAGCTTGGCGATCATTGACTGCCGATGAGTGTACAGAAACAAAGGAGGGGAAGGAAAAGACAGGGCAGAGAGGGAGGGACGGAAGGCCGAATAGGTGAAGTCTCTGAGAACAAAAGTTTACACGTGAACACCACATAAAGTTTAACAGTTAGCACAACCATTCTTGAAAGCTATTGTGGCAGTTTCGTAGCACCAACATTTTCTACCGGTACGAGTCACAGAGATACCCACAACTCTGTTTAGCGACGACTTTCCATGAGTGAGGAAAGGTGGGTTTGTCACTTCACACGCACTTAGAGGTAGTCCAGTCGGTGGGGTGAACGTTCTGCACAATGTACTTTGGATCCGGCACACGCTTCATTTCAAACAGTCCAACACAAGTCTCTGCCTAAAGCCATACCTAGACCCTACAGTACCACAAAAATTATCCTAACAATACCAGGGGGTGGTACCCCTTCCCTAATTTAAATTATATATATATATAACAATATAGATACCTGGAAATATGTACATTAAGAACGCAAAATTAAATCATTAAGGTACACTTAAACAAACAGACGACACACAGCACTGGGTCAATTGACTCATTTCCCTGCAGCCTTTAGGTGGCTGACATGTGCTCTACGTGTCAAAGATGGGTCGGATACTTCTTTTAACAATACGGAAACAGGTGTAAGAAACCTTTCAATTGACCAGGGACCACTCCACTTATACGCCATCTTCGCCGAAGACTTGTCAGCAGCTGAGCTAACAGGAAAACACTTGCACACAACAATGTCCCCAAGTTTAAATGGGACAGGGATACGCCCTCGGTTATAGGTGGCGGCAACCTTCCTTTGGGACTTCAGGAGGTTAGAAAAAGCTATCTCACATTTCTTTTCATAAGAACAATCACCCGCGTCATTAAGCAGTGGGTCAATATCCCAGTTAAACAATAATGGGTGGTTCAGGTCCCTATTGAGGAGGATAGAGGAAGGAGTGGCCTTGACTGACTCATGGAAAGCGGCGTTAAAAGCAATGTTCAAAACGTCTAAGTCCTGGTCCCAGTGGGTGTGATCCTGGTGGTGAAAGATCGTCAAAGCAACGTTCAGATTACGATTAAACCTCTCTACATGATTCGGCGATGGGTTGTACGGGCTAGTGGTAACGTGTCTTATCCCCCACGAGAAACACATATCTCCGAAAGCTTTAGAACGGAAACACGGACTATGACCCTTGGGGTCCCTAAAATCGCCCAAACACGTCTGCATAGAGCATTAACAGTCGTCCTTGCCTTCATGTTCCTTAGGGGGATGAGTATGACGAATTTAGAGAAGGCGTCCATGGCAACGAGTATAGAGGTGTTCCCTTGGGTAGAGCGGGTAAGGGGGCCGACGAAATCAACAAAAACTTTCTCCCACGGTTGCTTAGCAACATCCGCGGAGTGAAACCCTATTTTAGAATTACGCGCCGGTTTGGCCAGTTGACACGGCTCACATTTGCGCACCCAATCCCTAACGTCTCTAGGCATTAAGGGCCAAAAAAATTCCTTTGAAATCTTGCGTTCGGTCTTAAGGACACCACAATGGCCGCCAAAAAGGGAGTCGTGGAAATATTTAAGTAACATAGGCCTAAGTTTCTCTGGCACAAAATATCTTATCCTACCCTTGACACGAACTACTAGGAGGTCTTTATAAATCTCGTAGTTCCCAATACTCTCTCCACGCTTGATCCTGTCAACGATCTGTCTGCAATACGGATCCATCAACTGATGGTCTTTGATTGAGATAAAGGATTCGGGAATCGTATGGATAACAAACAACGAGCCTTCTTCCTTACATTCTCCTACAGGTTCCTTATCCTCACACATCCTAGACAAAGCGTCAGCGACAACATTAAGCTTCCCAGCAACGTGATGGGTAGTAAACTTAAACCTGGATAGCTTCCAAACCCACCGTCCAATTTTCCCTAGCTGTTTCGGGTGATTCCACATCCAGCTGAGAGCCATGTTGTCAGTGTACAACTCAAACTGGCGAAGCTCTAGATAGTCAGCGAACTTGTCGATACCGAAGATACAGCTAAGACATTCCTTTTCATATATGCTGTACTTTCTTTCGGCAGAGCTCAAAGTTCTGCTGGCGAAAGCTACTGGTCTACTCCCCTCAGACGTCGTTTGAGAGAGAACCGCCCCTAGCGCTACAGAGGAGGCATCAACATGGAGTTGGAAAGGCAGAGAAAAGTCAGGCATGCGTAGTACGGCAGGTGACACAAGGTGGCGCTTAAGCGCAACGAAAGCCTGCTGTTGGGCAGAACCCCAAATAAAGGCGGCACCCTTTTTCTTCAAGGAGTTAAGGGGGTTGGCTAAGTCAGAGAAGTTAGGGATGAACCTAGCGTAATAGGCGCACATACCTAGAAACCGTAATACCCCTTTTATGTTTTTTGGGGCGGGAAAATCCAAGATGGGCTTAACCCGATCCGGGTCAACAAGCAGGTTACCCTCAGAAATGATATAGCCAAGATATGGGATGGATCTCTTCGCCCATGTGACTTTCTCCGGGTTTACAGTCAATCCAGCCTCGCGCAGGCGCCTCAACACTACCTCAACATGACGCAAATGGTCCTCAAAAGATTTGCTGTAGACGCAGATATCATCAAGGTAGTTAAACACGAATTTGTATTTCAGGTCTGCCAAAATATGGTCTAAGACTCTACTCAGTGCTTGCCCTCCGCAACTTATCCCTAACGGCACTCGGTTAAACTCGTAGACTTGCCAGGGGGTGATAAACGCCGTAAATTTCTTAGACGACTCTGAAAGAGCACATTGCAGGAAGCTGGCATTAAGGTCTATCAAACTGTAATATTTGGCTCCGCCAAGATGTTGGAAGGCGGACTCTATGCTGGGCATGGGGTATGGGTCGAACACTATTTTTTTGTTAAGCTTTCTATAATCGACAATTAAGCGATGCCCATGACCTTTCCTGGGAATAATGAACGCAGGACTTGCGTATGGGGATTTGGAGGGACGAATAACCTCCTTTTGTTCCAAGTCCATGATAAGATTTCTAAAAATCTCGAGTTTGGGAGGTGCGCAGGAGTAGGGACCAGATCTAACAGGAATGTGGTCCTGCGCCACAATGTCGTACGGCAAAATGTCGCACTTGCCCCATCTGTCAGTGATGACGTCAGGGAATCGAGCTATCAAACGATCTATCGCTTCACGTTCCTCGACAATCGAGAACAACCTGCGAGGATGGTGCCCACCACAAAATGGAATAAACAAACTAGGTTCAAAACTAAAAGATATTCCTAAGCGTCTCAGGTCAAGTTTGACTCCAGTCTCGAACATGAAGTCAGTTCCTAGAATAACATCAAAGGGAAGTTCTGGCATAACAAAGAAAGGACGTTTCCAAGCAAATCTTTCTATCTTAATAGAGAGCACTACTTTACAATCGACCAAGATAGTCTGCCCATTAGCCACGGCGTAAACTTTAGGACCTATCGACCTATAATCGATTTTCGTTTTACCCTCTAACTGGCGCAAAAACTCACGGCATATAAACGAGTGGCTGGCTCCTGTATCTAAAAGAGCAACACAATCATTTTGGGCTACCTGGATCCGAACTACAGGGGTGGGAGCACGTGGTTTAATACAAGTGGGCACGACCGGACCACGACTACGACCGCGCCCTATAAGTTTCCCGATCTACACTGTCTCTGTACGTGACCCAGTCTTCTACACCGAAAACATCTCACGCGCGAGAGGTCGCGGGGCGCACGGTTGTCTGAACTAGAAGGCCTGAAGTTGTCCCTAGGAGTGTTAACACCGCGATCACTCGGCAGTACAGGCGCTAAAGATAAGGCCGTATACATAGGTTCGGGAGTTGAACCCGTGCGTCTGCGGTCTAAAGCCGCTGGCGCATGCGCACTTAAATACTCCTGTTCGGCGAGCAGGGTGTTTTCAATCGAAGATGCTAGAGAGAAAAGTTCAAGTACCGTACAGGGCTTACATGTAAATACGAAATGTCGCCGGGTGAGGGGCGACACATTCTCTAGAATAATATCAACGATCTGATTTTCCCTCAGGCCACTATTGAGAACTTGAGCTGCCTCCGTGATAGATAAAACAAAATCTCTCAACGATTCGTGGGGATATTGAAACCTGTGAATAACTTCCTTACATAACCTTTCCCTAGCCCTACTGGGTAGCAGCGCTTCTAAGATGAGATCAGTAAGTGATCTCCAAGATAAACCATTTTGAATCCCACGAGAGAACAACTGGGTTAAAAAACCAGAAGTTTTAGCCAAACACAGAATCAAAAATTCACTATCGCTCGCTAACTTAAGACAGTATGCTCTGTTGATCTCTACCATAAACTTAAACAAAGTAGCGTGATCTTGACCATCGCAAACAGGGGTACGATTTAAAATCTCCATAAGTACTTTGTTCTGACATTTAACTAGTGAAGGGGGTGGAGGTGGAGCGATAGGCGCTAAGGGGGGTGGATTCCCATCCTCAATCCTATCCATACCCGAGTCAGTCTCAGCCTCCCCAGTCCCGCTAATCTCCCCACTTAGCTTAGATCCGAGCTCACCCACAGTAGCATTGGGAGGGAAGGAGACGCCCCTTGAAGTCAGCTCAGCTGTCAACTCGTCCCGGCTCAGGCGGTAGACAGCAGTCTTAGATGTGGTCAAAGTGGACATGGCGGCTGCAGGAGTGGTCTCCATGGTCACGGAGTCATGAAACATAAACAAACAAGGATCAGTACAATATCAATCATCCAACAATACTGCAGACAGGAGGACCCTATTTTTTCTCCTAACTCTACCTAATATCCTATTAAGTGCCCCACTCAACTCTACTAGAGCAGGGTGGCGCAGCTTCTCTCTTGTAACCCCCCCTTTGATTTGATAGGTTCTTATTGCTATAAATAAAAGGTAGGTTAGTTACAAGAGAGTTTATTTTATTTTACAAACAACTAGCAGACATACGTGAGCGAGGCACTCTAGGAAAGTCGAGTGACTGGCCGATAAGGCCCGAAGTAAACAATAAATAAAGGGGCAAGACCCCAAGTCTTTAAGAGACAACAGAATGATTAATATCAAACAAAACATAATTAAATTGACCCAAGCAGAAGGCGACTAAACTAGCCAGAAAGTTAAATACAAGCAAAATGTATTGGTCTACACGACCTGGCGATGTTGACACTACATCGACATAAGTATCTAGTTATATAATAAACTGCCATTGCAAGGCGCAACAGAGAAAAGCAATGCATGGTTTACCTAAACCTAACCTGTTACAATAGATCTTAATCAATTTAGTTCAATCTAATCATTATTACTATTATGACCAACGTGCTGGGTGCACGGGCTCGCGCCCCCCGAGTTGAGTAACAACTAGAATTAATACCATCATAATAAATCTTTAACTTATAGTAAGCAATACAACAATTTTAAATAAGTTACACATTTATCAAAAACAATTAGCGCCCCAAGATGGCAACATACAAAAGTTTCATTAGCGCCCCAAGATGGCGACATACTAAAGTTCCAACCCGTCCGTGAGGCGGACACAACGTTAAGTTAAAAGAAAATAAAGTTAGCGCATAAACCATAATGGCTGACAGGCAAATCCTGCAGTCTCAGAGAAATACATTTATTAGTAACCAAGATTTATATTTAAAGTCGAAACTTAAATTTTGAACAAATTAACCCAAACATAATTTAGAAAACGTCGAACAACAACCTACGCCTAAATCTAAGACAAGTGTCTCACCTAATTGAGTGCAGAGAAATGAGTGACATTACAAGACAGTCCAGCCGTTATATACGGTACAAAGTCAATCACGTGTTCACAAACGGCGGGAATCACACAGGGGACGAAGGGAGAGGGGAGTACACTGCTTCGACAAACGTCTAGATTATTCTCGTCATAATTTCAAATCACGCGCTGGTGGATGAGTCTTGTTTCTCTCGAACACAACCGTCGGCGCATCTGGGTTAGCGCATCTCGATGTTCAGATGTCTGAGTCTTGCTCTAATCGGACCTCGAGCCTCGGGCGGTCAGTAAGCCGCGTGATGTAGAATGGAGTTGAGTGCGCGTGTTTCGTGAAGTCGAGCCCAGTCCAGTCCGGCCCAGTCGAAGGGGACCAAGATTAGGTGAGCCAGATCGTCCTTATTTGTATTATGTCTGCGACAACGTCACACCGATAGGAAATTGAATATATTAGTTTAGTATAAAATGTAAGTAGCCGGGTTTTGTGGTTTGTAATTTTTGTATTGGAGTTTTGACGTAAGTGCTAGTTACGAATTATCCACACCCACAGTTAGGTGGACAAAGGTGTCAGTTTAAACTTGAATGACAAAGACATCACAGCATATCATGACAATGATACGGGAAAAAACGTAAAATAGCAAGTGTGATGCCTTATAATTCGTGAACTGTAATGATTTGAAATAATTGAATCACTCTTAACGCCATGGTGCAAGCCCGCAAGCAAGTGAGAGTGCCAACATTTTCAGATAGAAGGTGTCACGTGGTCAGCACAACAAACCTTCTGGTCGTTAATCTCAGTTTTCTAGACAAAATCCGCTACTTCTTTATTCAACTATCTCCTCATTTGTCCTCGCGAGGCTGAGTTTGACCCCCGTTTCAGACCCACTGCCTTATAGATATATTTTGGAGGTGCCGGGGATCGAACCCAGGACCTCTGTATCTGTAGCGAGGAACTATGAAGACTAGACAACAGAGACGGCCATTGAATCACTATTTATAACTTGCTAAAATCACACAACTTTTTTATTTTTTAGAACGACCTCAGCTGCTAACCACCAAAAACCACGATGAATTGATAAAACCGCTTGAAAAAAAAAGTCATTTGTGTTTTTAAAGAATCTTAACAAACTGTGGTGTGACTAAAACACACAGAAATAATGTAATACAATACAGTAAAAGCAACGTAATTTTATTTGTTGTCTATATCACGTTTTTTAAGGTTAGGTGATCGGTTGTAACGCTTGAATCCTGACTCAAATGGTTTTTGTTCATTTACAAACAACCGTGCAAAGTGGTTTATCATGGGCTACGCTTTGAATTGTGGGTATGCCCTAAACAGGCGACTTTTTAAGAATTCACATGTTAACAGAAAAACAAGAGCAGAACTGAAATGTGGTCACGTGACGTTATCCAAACCAATCACAAGAAATCCGCTCGAGCTGTTTGGGTCATTCTGGTCTAGTAGAAACAATATCAGCTTTGTACGCGCTTCTCCATAAACTCTGCGTGGAAGACTCATTCAAATTTCAAAAACAGCCCACTCAATTGGTGCGCATGCGCATGAACCAACCTAATTAATACACGCATGCGCCTACAAGATAAAATATCAGACAGCTGCATCTACTGTTGTGGTCAACCTCGATTGTTTTGGGGTAAAGTGCTCGCCTCGGGATCCAATGCTCGTGGGTTCAAACCCACCCGGGGTCGATGGATTTCTCTTGAGCTATACAAATCAGTAGCACAACTTCCTTCAGAGGTGAAATAAAGCCGTCGGTCCCATGTTGATGGTGGCATGTGAAAGAAGAACCTTAGCAGGTATGGGATAATACCTTTCTCGGCAAAATTGGTGGTTCCCTTCGCTCTCTCTCATAGAAATTCTCTTGTGCTGATGTAATCAGTGGGTTCAGAAAATGCACATTAAATAAGTTAAATAAATAAAGTACATTTACTCTTGTGAAATGATTTGAAATAGCTTTTTGTGTGTCTCGTTTTGTGTTAGTTTGTTCACTACACGGTGATAATAAGAATCATCCATCCCAGTAATAATCTACATTATTTCTTTATCGACTAAATAACTATTGATAGTGAAATGTTTTAAGTTTGTTTTGCAAGACATAATGGGTCAACATATATTTCTGCTCCACTCAAATAAATTTTGCTCCAAGTTTTATCTGAACATGTATATCAAGATTTAATCATGTTTGTTAATTACCAAGTCTGACTTTCCATTTTATAATGAATTCATGCTTATGATAGTCTCTATCGTAAACCAACAACCCTCTAAGAAAAACATCTGTCACTATATGCATATTTGTAATTCATCATCTGATTGAATCTGTGAACTGAAATAGTTCTACTAGTTTACCTTCATCACAAGCCAAGCACCAATAATCAATGTATCTATAAAAAAAAACTTTTTTTATGTTCCTTATAAATATTCAAAACACAATCAGTATACATCCTCAACAAGAATCGTTTTGAAATTTTTTTTTTTTTAGATAATTGGTTAAGACGCCGACCAAACTTTGTAACTGTAATTTGTTGCCATGCTGGAAAACATAATTTCCATAAACATGATTATTTCTTAAGTTTTAAGCTGCTAGTTTTTCACAATGATGGCTACCCCTCTTCCTTTCCCCATTTTATTTTTATTTTCCTTTTTAAAAACATTAAAAATTCCCATTGTGGTAGCATAATAATCACATGCCCTATAGGCGAACCCTGTTTAGCTCCAAGCTCTATTAGTCTCGTCTTAAAATCGAAGGGACACAATTTTATAGTGGGTTTCGAAATGTTTTATACATATTACTAAACGAGGTAGTATATGAAATTGTGGACAGGATAAAGGTGATTGGGGTGGCATTAAAACTAAAACATAATTGATGTTTTACATTTAGATGGCTACAAACCATATCGACCTTAAAAACACAGTGCTTATTTGGAAATTATAAGCTTGTTTTGGAAATTATGTGATAACGGGAAGTTTGAGGGTTTGGGGGTTAAAATAACCAAATGTTTTTATAAAATACAACCCATTTTAGTAAATATTTTATTAATATTGAAATAAAGTATATGTTATAAAATATTATGAATATTATAAAATATTATGACGTTACTTAAAACAATTACTTAGTCAAATTTATCTATATTTTTTGAAACATTAACTTATGTTTACTCTCACCCTAAGTCGATTTTTTTTTGTGCATTTAGAAATAAAGGACTGATGAAAATGATTTTTTTCCAGAAAATCTTGGTATTTGACAACAAATATTAGTTGGATAGAACAGATTAGATTTTTTCTCATTAAACTTGGACAATATTACATAATTTAATTCATTATAATCAGTTATGAACAAATTAAAATTGATTAAAATTTTAAATTTATTAGGTGAAAAAATACATTAAATAAAGAGAACACAACTATCCACCGTAATCGTGATATTAAATAAAATATTTGAAGATTTAAAAATATACAATAGTGAGGTATTTACTAATTGTTGAAATAAATTTTGGAATTATAAATCATTTAAAGTTTGTGTGTTGCTAAATTTGTTGAATGCTATCTTTATTGAACAAGTTGATTTTTTGTTTCACCGCATTTAAAACAAGAATGCAAATTGTGTAACAAAGGCAACATTCAAAAATCTTAGCACCAAATAAATTTAAACTAATTTTATCCATAATTTATCTAAAAATTTGGTAAATAAATAACATTGTGTGTTTTTATATATTCTAATGTTGTATTGTTCATGACAATGATAATAAACATATTTATTTTGATTCATTAATGGTGCTTTTACACTGTAAATTTATCATTTATCAACTTTTAAATTTCCATTCCTATTTTAACAAATTTTATTTTGTTGGTTGTTATAGTGACCATAATTATATAATGTATCACAAACCTTAGGAAAAATATTCTTTGAGATAATCTTTCTTTTGTATAACTGTAAAGGTAATTGTTACATTGAAAATAAACGTAAATGTATGAATAATATTTGTTACATTTTGAGCCAATGTTATGCTTACTTTCTTAAAAATGATGTTTTTTTTATCTAGCACAGCATCTTACTGCCCGTTCGGGATATACGCTTAAGTACTAATTACGCTAAGGGGCTAGGAATTGGGAAGGTTGAATATAGAGGAAGTGAACTCATATTTGCGCGGAGAAAGAGTGGAAAACCATTTAAGAAGAACCACCCCAGTTCCCCCGAGTGAGACTCGAACCTCGATCTCTTCATCCTCAGCAGTCTAGCACTACACGAAACTAGCGCGTTAGCTAACTACGCACTGAGGTGGGTTAAAAATGATGTTAAACCAGTGCTTACTTTACAGTAATAACAGCGTATAGCCCGAATGGGTAGTAAGATGCTGTGCTAAATTAATTAATTAATTAATTAATTAATAATATTTTTTACAGTAATAACAAATATAACATTTAAGTTTAAAAATTAAATATAAAAAAAATTTGAGGCAACCAATATTTTTCTCTTGGTAGAATAAAAATAAAAGCTGTTAAATACATAACCTGTTTTGTTTTTTTAAGTTACTTGTTCCGTTTTTTCATGAACTACATTTATTTTTATTTCCTTGAAGTCTAGTCCTGGAAGAAGTATAAGAAATCCTGCGCCACAAAAGAAGCAAAGTACTGCCCACTTTTCCCGTATGGCCTCAGGGAAAACAGGCGAGCGAATAGGGAATATACTTACAGGACAAAAAAGAATCCCGACTCGAATGCTTGGAGGCTATTCCATTCAAATACAAGATGTAACGAAAAAATTTGTCCACTTTTGGCACGGAGCAATCCAGCCGGAAAGCAATATAGTCACCGATTGCTAAAAGGCTCTTCTTTCGAAATATAAGATGGTACAATTCTGTATATATCTTCCCCGACTATTGTTGAAATGTGATCTCATCTTACATACACGAATAAAATATGTTAGGCATTGTTTAAATCGCTCTACTTAACATTAAAACTTGTTAACTTGAATGAAAAGGCACTAATATAATCTTAAATGGCCAAAACGAGAGCTTAAATAAGTTTATCAATGATTATTTTAATAAACAATAGATTATAATATAAAGAGTTCAACTTGGAATTAATTTATAAGAATCTTATTAAGTCTGTGCAGCTATAATTTTAATTAAGTAAAACATTTTCAACAGTCTTTATTTAACCATGCAATTTAAATTTATACATATATATTAAGTATTTATATTAGAAAAAAGTATTTTTTGCTACAAATATGTATGAAGAGCTAATTCTTGTATATACTTCGTACTGATATATAGAATATGGCATACGAATACACTATTTAAACACTAGATTTTTCAATCAAACCAATATTAAATGGAGTAATGCAGATTAAGGTAGTTGATCTTTTAAGGAGTACAGGAAGACCTCTTAAAAACTCAGTGTTTGAACATTTTAATTAAATTAAATTGGGGAGAATATTATTTTACATTAATTTTAATTAGTAAAAACCTATATAAATATTTTGTTTATTTAATTTTAAAACAATGTTTTTATTTTATCAATATTCGAATATGAGTAAAGATTACAACTCTTCAGGAAAAGGTTAATCAAGTCTTTTTTTTTTATGGCAGTTGTTTTTGTTGGGTTTAATATTACTTCAAAATATAGGCCTTTTTTTTCTCCACAAACAAATTTGTAAGAAAAATATGTTGCCTGTTTTTCAACCCTAATATTGACTATCAATCGATATTTTCTCTTCAAATTATTGCCTTTTATGGCTGTATGTAGTGTATAACAACTCGATAGTATCGAACTGGAAATTGTAGGGCTTCTTTATGGGTCTTACCCGTTTACAAAGAAATATTCACAACAGAACAGTGTGAGGGGGTGCAATACACAAAATAATGGTAGGTGGCGGGTGCCTAATGGACGTACAGCAATTTTCTAGCTCATGCTTTTCAATACATTTCACCCTGATATAAGACTAGCTCATCAAATATGCAAATTGCTTGAAATTGAATTACGTTTTTCTTAAGGGGTTGGAGTAATCTTTTGTTCATGAGCAAATTGAAATATCAATCAAAAAGTACTCTTCAGTGAAACGTAAATCCATTTATTTCTATAGACCCAAAATAAACATATACTAAGCCTGGTACTTGAAGGGTGTCTTGTAGATATTTTATTTATTTTTGATGACCTGGTGCTCTAAGGGTAAGGTGTCATCAGACTTCTGTGCTGGGGGTCCGGGGTTCAATCCTCGATCCCGGCACAGATTTATCTGATTGCCAAACCCTTCCTTCACCTCTGACAAGACGTGTATTAATCACAACTTGTGAATGTGTGGAATGCCAGGCCTCCAGCGTGGTTCGGATCCCACGTTAAACTGTAGGTCCTCCATTTCATCTCACAAACACCCTACCATTACACATTAGCCTAAGTGCGCATAGCCCAAACGGGTAGTAATACGTGGTGCTAATAATAATAATAATTAATGTATTTATTATTAAGTTTTTATTCTATAATTCTCATTAATAAGGTAGTACTTCATTTTATGTATTTTTTTACATATGAAGTGAATATCTATTTATACATAAGAATATTCTAGGACGTAAGTAGGGCAGAAAGACTTCGACAAAGAACATGGATAGAATCTATATATTTTTAAGCTATAGGTAAACCATCTCAAACTAGAGCTTGTAATAACTAATTGATTTTAAAAGATATTATTCTGTAGGCCTGTATTCGATAAATATATGTGCCCTTTTAACTTTCAATTATTTTTTATTTTCTATTTTATCCCCAATAATTGACTTCCTAATGCTGAGCAAGAAAGATTGCAATGCAATAGGCTGCTAACTATTTAAAAACTTATTCTTTCTTACTATTTATATTGATACATTTAATAAAGCCCTTTAAAACTCTGCCACAGACATGAGCTAAAATAGTTGGAGCCCATATAACGGTTGAAACCGACAGTTAAGGATGCCATTTCCATAATTAGATAATATATCTTAAATCGTAGCAGAGCTAACTCTCCCGTCTGAGTCCAAACAGAAAGTCGGATACACCCGCCAGAAATTAATCTTCCCTCCGGCAGAAAGTTTTCCCTTTATAAAATTCTAATATATTTTTCATATTTTCATTTTACCTGTTTCATTAGTTTATCTATTTTTTTCTTACTTAAAAACTAAATCCAAAGGGATGGATGGCATTTTATGATTAAATGAGGAGTATTTTTATTTTCTTATATTGTAATCGTTAAAATTTTTGACCTCGTGATTATTATGAATCTTTAAGTTTTATGTCTGTCTGAATCCGAAAAAAGTGGATATTACAATAATGAATATGTTACCGTTTAGGTAATAAATTAATTATAATGCATGATGACAGGCTATTTTCTAAAGTAACCCATATACCACTATTAGTTGTTAATGTGATTAAATACATGCAATTTAATATTTTAACCGGTTATTTTACATAACAACAAAACCTCTTTGGCTGAAATGATAAATTATAATATTCTGAAGGTTAGGTTAGGTTAGATTAGATTAGGCTAAGTTAGGTTAGGTTATGTTAGGTTAGGTTAAACGAACAGATTCCATATCAAGATAACACCACATGTCCGCACTCAATATAAGATGGACCTTTATACGCACAACGCACAACATACTTCACGTATGATTCAGACAGGTTTAAAAATTGCACAAACGTGAGATTTATCACTTTAACCAGAGGATTCTGGTTATTTTACATAATAACATGATAATGTCAATAATTTGACTACTACATGAAAAATTTATCACATTTATCAGAATTGTTGGTGATAAAATTTATCATGCATAAAATTCGGCGATTAAGTATATTATATGATTTATCGAATTAACAGTAACATATACGTCACAATGTATATCTGTCTGTCTGTCTAGCCCTGGCCACAGACCTGAAACGGTTTGATTGATTTTGTTCAAACCTGATAACTAGATGTTATAGGGCAATCAATACCTTGGGAGACTTTATTTTATTTTGACCCAAGCCTTAAAATTAAGGATAACTAGAGTGATTTTTTTTAATTTCTAATTAGTTGAAAATTGCTATAACAATTTTTAATGGATATCTAGGGATTTTCTGACCTCCAAAATAACAATATATACTTGATGTTTTGGTAAAAATTCGTTAAAGAGTAGCTTACTGATGAGTATTTTTCAAAAATTTGAAATGTTTTCAAATTTGCTCTAATTTGCTATTAAAATATTTATCTGGGGAATGTTTGGCAAGTGAATTATAATTGTGTACTTGTTTTTTGGGAGAAAATTCGTTTAAGGGTAGTTTATTAATATTATTAGCACCGCGTCTTACTACCCATTCTGGTTATAAGCACTTACGATAATGTGTAATGGTAGGGTGATTGTGAGATGAAATGGATGACCTACAGTTTAACGTGGAATCCGAACCACATTGGAGGCCTGGCATTCCTCACATTCACAAGTTGTGATTAATACACGTCTTTTCAGAGGTGAAGGAAGGGTTTGGCAATCAGGTAAATCTGTGCCAGGACCGAGGACTACCGGTACCGGTGGACTATTTTACATGATCAATAATAATGTATGTCTATTTTTCTAAAATAAAATAATCTAAGGGTAGCTTACTTGAAACAAATTCTAGAAACATTTTTTTAATTAGCCTTTAAGATTTAGTTAAAAATGGGTATTTAGGAATAGCTTTTCATGACAAATTTAAGTATAACTCTCATTTGCACAAATTAAAACTAATTTGATGGTGGATTACAAATAATTTATATGAGAAAATTTAGAAATTATTAAAAATAATTGAACCATTTTGTCAAAAGTTTATAAATAAAGAGTATATAATGTTATTAGCAATTATTATTAACAAGATGATGTGTTTGTTTTTATGAGAAAGCATTTTCAAGGGTAGTTTACTGAAGGCCTGTTTTTGAAAATTTTGTTCCAAGCTATAATAACACAATATTATAAAGTTTGGGCGATTGTGTCATACTGTATATTTTCTTCATAATGTCGACACACTGTCTCCATCCCTTATACTTTAGTTAATACTTAGACATAATTTTATACAGAAACGATATAAAGAAAACATTTTACTAAGATGTTTTCTTAAAGTGAATGTCTGTCTACGTTCGTTCAATTTTTTTCGCACTGAAATATAATAATAGCTTAGAACCAACTATGTTGTGAAATTATAGTTCTCAGGTTCGTGTTTTTAACTCCTCAAGGAAAATATAACATATATTTAATATCCTTCTGGTGATTCTTGGAGACTTAATAATAATGTAAGTTGATTTTAGAACGCGTATCTATTTAATGAAACAAAAAACAAAGAAGTTGAACATTAATGAAGGTCAGTTATTGAAAAAATTAAATTTTTAAAAATATTTTGAAAAAATTTCTTTAATTCATATTAAAATTGTATTATGTGTTTAGATGTATTATGAAAATTTTAGTGTTATAAAATGTTAGCTAATATTTATCAAAAAATTATCATTGTGTGATACCTAATCTAGAGCGAAATATTAGTATGAAATCTAAAGCGCAATATTAGTATGCAATCTAGAGCACAATATCAGTATTTCACTGTTTGATTTGATCACTGAAAAATCAAAAAAGACAATAATACATTTTATTTAATTTTAGATTAACATTATAATTTTTTTTAATAGTAAATTGTGTTTCATACCAAATTCTATAAAAGATGAAAAATAATAATAGTTTATTTAAAGAATAATTCACGTCTGATTATTTCGTTAATATCGTAAAAGACTTGGATTGTGAGATTTATATTTTTTAAAACATAAATGTAGATTTAATTTTGTTTCTTGGAGGGCAAAATTAAAACTATAAATATGTATTTATTTATTTAATATTTATTATATAGGCCTTTCTAACTGTAAAACATTGTCAACCTAAGCTTTAATCAAAAATTGTTTTGGTGTTATTTATTTAGTTATTTATCAACATATATCACTACTATATATATACATTTCAATTTTGGTTGTATTCTTTTAAAATATGGTAACATGACTTGACTTGTCTTAATTCCACTTTCTTCTCATGAGAACTACTAATAACCAAACAACCAAGCGACGCCTGGTTCGAACTGTATCACTTACCTAAGCTACACTTTATCCGTGGTATGAGACGGGGTCCTTAATATACTATAAATACCTTTAGATATTGTATAATTTAATATTAATACTAGTATATTATTTTTCAAGCTGAAAGAGAAGGCAGAATACAGGGTAGGGCGCATTGGCGGTCTAGTTTCACTGACAAAAGGAATGGACCTGTCGTAAGACAGAACACCTAGTAAATATATTATATATATATTTATATATAGCTTTAAAAGCTCTTGTAGCTTGATGACCTAAAGTTTAAACCAAATCTTTATGAATTACTACGTTTACTTTGAAATATTTGAAGGTTTTCCCCCCTATCATTTTATGTGTATTATTTACCAAAAGTTTGGTAGAGTACATTAATAAATACAGTAACAAAATTGTACTGTCAATTTATATAGTAAGCCTAAAAAATTGTCATATATATATTAGGGGCCTTTTTTTAAAATAAAAAGGATAATCCACAGCATTAGATTTTTTTTACGCTCTGTAGAGAATTCTTTAAGTTGTTCAAACAAGCTTATGATATATTAATTCTTCGACCTTCAACATAAATCTATTTTAGGACAATCTATGTCCAATTTGTTAGCATTTTGATTGACAGGGTCTGCAATTTTCTTGAGCGCCTTACAGTTTAATGTTCGTGGTGAGAGCTTCTTCTTTTAGATTGCTTTCTTTGTATTACTATTATTTTTCACCAGAAGGAAATGGAATTAAAAGGCTGACCTTCGTATAACAATTCACCCAACACCTTTTAGGTTGCTGAGCAGTGAAAACATTTTGAAAGGAAAATATGCTACTAAAGATTACTGTGAGCGTTCATCAGGTTGATTATTTAAATATATTAACACGCTTGATAAACAAATTAGATTTTTGAACTCTGATTAAAAGTATGCAATTATAGTTGTATAGTTTTAAAATCTTAAATAATTTTAAATATACGCCTGCAAGATATAAAAAATGAAACAATAGGGCGAATTTGATGAAAATAAACTTTTAGCAAATATAAGTTTTTTTTTTTGTAGAAATTATTGAAAACATCTTACTATATTATTATTGTTATTTTATAAGTATTGATGCATTCTACAAAAAGTGATTATACAGTAAAACCTTGGATTGCGAGTAACTTGGTCTGCGAGTGTTTTGTAAAACCAGCAAAAATTTTCAATAAATTTTAACTTGATAAACGAGTGATATCTTGCAATACGAGTAGTACTATGGTTACGCTTTGTCTACCGTCAGTGTCATTGGATAGGTTCTTTGTTAAAGTCGCACAAAAATAAAAATATTTGAGTGAGCCAACAGATAGCAGTGATTCCGTTAGTGACAGTGAAAGTCATCCTAAACAATAACACACCTCCTCCTCTCCTCCCTCTCGTTTACCTAACACCAGCCACCATTAAATTTAATTAATAAATTTGATTACAGTACAGTTACATTTAAATAACGAAAAAAAAGGTATTAATCATTTTTAGATTAAATATTTTTGGGTTGTGGGACGAATCATCAGAGTTTTCATTATTTCTTATGGGGGAAATTCACTTTGATATACGAGTGCTTTGTATTACGAACACGTTTACGAAACGAATTATGCTCGCAATCCAAGGTTTTACTGTATGTAGAATATAGATCGTATGACTTGATGTTTTAATATGTGAAAGTAGTTTTAATAAATTTTGTACTGTTATAAAAGTTCCTTCCTATCAAAATCATACCGAGTGTAAGGTAGCTTCTGTATATTTTAGTTTAAAAAGAAGGAAGCCCTTGCAGGTGGACTCAATCATTGAGATTATCATATCTCTCAAACCCCTAAACCTAGAATCTTGAAATTCGGCAGGGAGGTTTCTTTCAGGTCGTAGGCAACCGATAAGAATTGGTTTTGAAAAATTCAGCCCCAAAGAGGATGAAACGGTGACTGAAACATTGGGACTGCAAAAAAAAAAAAATCCATAGATAAGCTGTAAAATTTAAATTTGGCGGGAAGGTAAAGGAATTGCTCTATATAATCAGGGAAAAAAATTTTAATGGGAAATTTAAAAATAGGGTTGAGATAAAACTCCAGATAAACAAATAAATATTGAAGTATTAAATTTCAAAGCGTGAGCTGGAGAAAAGGAGATGGGGTTCAAAGTTTCTAGAACTAATATAAATAACTATTTATCAATGTGGTAGCAAATTAAAATTTGACAGGCAGTTAAAGGGACCACTCAAAATAGTCATTAAATGATGAAAAGCTTATATTTTGATTGGGACAATAGTGAAAAGCGGGGAAGGATTTAAAAAATGAAAAAAACAACTTTTAAATGTGGTAGAAAATTTTAAATTAGTCACGTAGGTAGAAGTTTGGATCCAAGCGAGCAATTTGTCAACATTTATAATTGTATTTGGGAAAATGGGGGGAGAGGGAAAGGTTTTAAAATTTCCTAGACTAATATAAAATTTAAAAAACACCACAGTGCTACCAAGTGTGGTAAGAAAATGAAATTCAAAAGGAAGTTGTAGAGATCATTTCAAATAAACATAAGAGCCTAAAAGATTTGATTTTTAAATTGGACCCCGGTAAGCAAGGGAGGGGGAGCGGGTTTATAAATACCCTTTTAGGGAAGGTAAAAAAAATTGGTTCAACCAAAACTCCTCGACCCAGACGTGACAGAGATGCAAAAGCTGTAGGGACTCATTTCAACAAATGTAATTTGTTTAGGGTTCAATAAATCTATTTGATTTAAATAAGCTAGCAATTATTTATAAATAAACTAGAAAAAGTTAAATATTTTATTTAACACAAAGAATATATTTTCTTAAAAATATTGACTAACAACATAGTAATTTTTATGGTTTTATGACATTCAGAGTCACTTTGCTAATTTTATTTTTGATTAAAAGATTCCAAAAATATTAATAGAAAAAGAAGAAAAAAGATATAATATTTCTTCACCCATTGATTGAGACGGAGAAGGCGGGCCAACACTTATTTTCGGTTTATTTATATAGTTTATATTATTTTTTCCAGTTATTTTTACGTCCCTCAATTTTTTTTCGTCATGCAGGGGGTGAAAATATAGGGCTATTATACAGAATACAACTGGGGCGCAACCCTTATGTCCCACCCAGGGCGGGTGAAACTCTTGAACCGGCCACGCAGAGACGATGTATGGTCAACTCCACGCGGTGTCTCTCGGGTAACGCTAAGAATCGATCCAAAACTATCACATAATGTAGTCCAAGACACCTGTATTACTAAAAATGGAAACGCTCACTCACCGAATTCACTAAACATACAAAAGCCGCGCAAAGCACGGGCTATCGGCTAGTTAAAGTATAATTTTACACAGAGGTTATTGAGATTCCATATTTTTAGGAAATAAAACTACATATTTGATTTTAAAATATTTAAATTTAAAAAAATTAAACCTACTGAATAATATCTTAGTTTTGTGGCATTTTGTGTTTGGATAAAATAAACCTAAAATTTAAGATAAATATTCAAATTTATTAAATAAATATAAAAATATATTTCTTTGCTCACGTGATGCTAGTCAATAATTATACGCTAGATCACATAAATTAGTGTAAAAATATTAACTATCCTTTGTGCAGATTTTCTTTTAATAGGCCCCTATGATTATAGATTAACGTCACTCCATATAATATTGGTACATCTCACACAAGTTATTGGTGCCTTGATGATAGTAATCTATCTTCACTGTTTGAAATAATGATAAAACTCACAAAAGTTATTGGTGCCTTGATGAAAGTAATCTCTTTTCATTGCTTGAAATAATGATAAAACTCACAAAAGTTATTGGTGCCTTGATGAAAGTAATCTCTTTTCACCGCTTGAAATAATGATAAAACTCACAAAAGTTATTGGTGCCTTGATGAAAGTAATCTCTTTTAATTGCTTGAAATAATGATAAAACTCACAAAAGTTATTGGTGCCTTGATGAAAGTAATATCTTTTCACTGCTTGAAATAATGATAAAACTCACAAAAGTTATTGGTGCCTTTATGAAAGTAATCTCTTTTCACTGCTTACAATAATGATAAAACTCACAAAAGTTATAGGTGCCTTGATGAAAGTAATCTCTTTTCACTGCTTAAAATAATGATAAAGCTCACAAAAGTTATTGGTGCCTTGATGAAAGTAATCTATCTTCACTGTTGGGAACAGAGGGAAAACTCACACTAATTATTGGTGACTTGTTGAGAGTAAATTTTTTATATTTCTCTGTTGTTTTATGAGCAGTTGAACTTATTGTAATCTGTGTAATTTTTATTTTTAATTAATATCTATATTAGACTCCAGAAACCTAGTTTGTATTTCCTAATCCACCATTTAAATTTTTTTCAACTCTTTAATGTGTCGTATAGTAACAATGGCTAATATATGTGGAAGGTAGAATTTATAGAAAGTATACCTACATTTTCTTATGGTGAGAGTAGAAAACCACTAATGATAGATCACTTCCAATGTTTGGTATAAATACCCCGATATCTCCATCACTATAAATCCAGTTTAATGAGAAAAGGTTGTTCCAGACCTTGCGATGGACGTTGATTGTGAAAGTTATATAGAAGAGAATAATAATTCTCTAGCCACAAACCACAAATTTAAGTTTTTTACCAATATTTTCAGACTAATTTAATGTCAATCCTTGATTTAATTTTTGAGCTACAATACAACAAATCTTCCAGCGAGTTTTTCTCCTGCTAGTAGTAAACTTGATCCAGATAACTGTCCGTTTAAATAACGTTAACAACCCTTTCTTCTTCTATTATGGTAACATTTTAAAACTTACATTTTTTATAGAGTGAGCTGGCATAATATCTGGGGGTGAATTTGTAGACCATTCAATTCGTTATAAAAAAAATAACATTTTTTTAGTCATTGTATTTCTTCTAATTTTTGTTTTATGTGTTTTATGATAGTTTAGGGAATTAAATAAGTTTATTGGGGGGGAACTAATTTTAAATACTTCAGAAAACTAAGTATTCAGATGTTTGTGGGCATGTGAATATAAGGTCGAACTCACCTAGTTTGAATTGCCGGTAATGGAGATGTATGGGCTTTAATTCAGGTTGGGTATACTTAGTGTTTAAAAAAACATTTCCCTCTTTTCCTTCCACGAAAATAAGGATGGGGATAACTTATCCTGTCCTCATTAGCACAGTTAAAATGCGTAGAGCCAGGATAACATAGCGTTAAAACATAGCGTAAAAAAACCAGACCTAAATAATATGAGAAATTTAAAAAGTATATTAAAGTAAAGGGTTTACTCTAGTGTGCTTAAAACCTTAAGATCTGATCCTACGTGATAGTTATAATGTTACATTACGTTTAAATTAGGTAAATAATTTGTTTCCTCCATTGATATTTTTCAGTCGTCTTACTAACCGTTCGGGTTCTACGCTTAACTACTAATTACGCTAATGGATTAGGAATTGGGAAGGTTGAATTTAGAAGAAATGAACCCACATTTGCGTGGAGGGAGAGTGGAAAACCATTTAGGAAAACCACTCAAGTTCACTCAACCAAGATTAGAACCTCTTGATCTTCTCATCCTCGGCAGTCTAGCTCAACACGACTAGTGTGTTAGCCAACTACCACCGAGGCGGGTCACAGAGTATTGATGAAAAATTTGTAGTACTATTCAATGGCCCGCGAGGTGGTTATTCGCTTTTAAATCTGACGCTACTCAAACAATAAAATTGAGCCATAATTTAACACAAGTAATCTAATTGTCTCCAAATGTGTTGTTTCAATCAATATCAAGCAATTGCATTGGCGTCATTATTTTGTAACCAGACTCTTGACAGTTGTCGTGTGTGCCTGGCTCGTGTAAAATGTCATCCAAGTGGTCAAAACTCTCGGCGCCGATAAAGTGTCGGACAGCCGCCATTGGGTCTACTTGGACAACAGAGTCGTCTAGAGTCTATGTTTCATCATCATCATAATCATCAACTGTTTCCAGCCTGTCGCCGGGTCAGTTTAGTAAGATGCATTTATCTTCCTCTATCTTTACACCTTTCTGACTCCTTTAATTTCTTCCATTCTTCTCCTCTCACTTGCACACTCTCTGTTATAAGCTCCTCCCATCTCTTTCTTGGCCTTCCTTGCGGTCTTTTTCTTACATACTTCATTTCCAACATTTTCTTTGGCATCCTCTCTTTTTCTGTTTCATAATTATCTTTAATGTAAGAAAGCTATAATATATGTAAGTTTAACACCTTATCTATTTAAAATACAATTTCATTTTTTTAAAGAAACCAGAATTTTTTTAAGTACTTTCTTTTAAAAGGAAAAATAACCATTGATGGATTATTTATTTATGAATGCAACCAATTAAAACGAAACATGTTTAAAATTAAGCAATAACTTTAATTTAAGCAACTTTAGATCAATTAATTTATTTTACATAATTGGGCATTTTCCTCATCTTTAGACTGGTAATATAATTTAACTAAACATTTATTTTAACCATAAGTTATCCTAATCCTCCCTTTGCAAATCTTGCTAGTTTATAATTTTTCACAGCAATATAGTAGTAAATTATTATTGAAGAGCTTTTAGAATAATTATATATTATATTATTAAATCAATTAAATGTCTATAAATATCAAGTTTTTATTATTAATGCAATCAGTTGATTATTTCATTTCCATCATACAAAGACTTGTCCTTTTAGGATAATATTACTAATTAGGGCTATCCACATATATACAATTATGAGTTTATGATGAAGGTAGGTTTAGAATAATGAATCCGTTCTTACTTGAAAAGAGAGATGGGGAACCATTTAGAAAAACCACCCTTTATACACCCGACTGGGATTCGATCCCATATATCCATGCACTCGACGATCTAGTTTATTGAAAAATGTACGCCTTAGATTGGGCATGTTGGTTGTAAATTAAATACACATTTCAATAATAATAATAACAATTATAGTAGTAAAAATAATAATCGTAATTTTATTGCTATAACCTATTAAATAATAATCTCTTAGTAATTAGGCCTACTTATTTATTTACTTAATCTATGGCATTAGGAACTCAAAAGTTCATTGCCGCACTTATGACAATACATCTCCTATATAGGATAGTTCTATCCAGTCCACGTCACACATCCTATTTCTTTAAGGTCCATTCTAATGTTATCCTCCCATCTGCGTCTAGGTCTTCCCAATGGTCTCTTCTCATTGGTTTGCCAGTCAGTAACCTGAACACGGTCACATATGCTCCCACTTATACTGCATGTTCTACCCACCGTAATCTACGAGACTTGATTTTTCTAACAATGTCTTGAGATGAGTATATGGTATGTAGCTCATCATTATGTAACGAATCAACCATAATATTTTAATCATTTATAGAAATACATCTATAATAGATTTGTCATCAATTAGGACGCTAGCCCATGAGGACGAATTAGTCTTACAGTGGATATAATTATCACGATCCAAACGGTATTATTTATACGTTAATTTCCCAAATAATTCATAAAATAAACATTTTAGAAACAAAATACTACCAACTCTCTCCAAATTTTGTTGTTGTTGAACGTTTAAAAATGAAGGATATTGATTGTTTTATTGTTTTGTTGAGGATTACACCTAAATTGGTGACACGGAGAAAATAACACTTAAAAGGTCTATAACATGTGTAAATTCATCCCTTCTGCAATTCGAACCCCGACGATGGCAGCCAAATGCCACCATAACTGGTGTTTACAAATATCGTAAATTAATCTGTCACAAGTAATTTAAGTTGCTATAAAATTCAATTACCCTTCAAACCACTAACAATGACGGCATGTTAAGAATTAAATCACGGCGACCTCTTGTCTTGGAGTCGGATAATTACCATCGTTTTAACGACGACTCTTTATCAATTGCCTTAAACCTCGCAAAAGTCAACAGCCCATGCATTACTCAACGAGTCAAAGGCATTATGTGGTTCCCTCTGAGAAACGCACCTTTAATTTTTGATCGGAACACTAGAAACAAAGTTTGAAAGCTTTCAGGGGAAAGGGGAGAGAGACAGTAAAGTAAAAAAATAAATAAAAAGAATCAAAAGAGAAAGAAAAAGAAGTTAAAAAAAAGGTTTTTACGAAATTTAATAAAGAAATTATTTAAAATCGTACACACATAGATATAGATTTGAGGCTAAATGGGGCTGAGGTTAGGTAAATAGGGTGGGTCGTGGGATTGAGTCCAGATGTCACTTTTTTTTCTGATCTTTCTTGGAAGTACGAGTTTTGTCACGCAGCACCTTCGACTTTGCTCAAGAATAGGTACTATGAGGAAGTTTTAAAAACAAACTTTAATAATTGACAAAAATAAAGAGGGGGTTAAGATACAGCAACCGTCCACAGATCTGACACCCCCTCACCCCCCCCCCCCCAGTTTCAATCAAACTAGGATTGATTAAAATATTTACTATCACCGCTTGGTCCTGTGGACTTATAATGGTGAGATCATGTTGAAAGGTCCGGGCTAAATGTAATAATTAACTATTTCCTATCATCCTGATACTTATGTCATGATAAGATGGAAAAGAGAAAATTATTTCTATACTCCCTTGGGTGTATTTTTTTAAACCATATTTTTACCATGGATTTCATGACAATGCTATTGGAAGTGGAACCACAAATCAATATGTATAGAGCTCACATCGGTGGCCACATGGTCTTAGGGCGTTACTCTCGCAGTAGACTAGACTGCCTATGATGTAAAGTTCGAGGTTATAACCTGCATTTTGATTAGTGTGGTGTATAGCCTATTTGGTTAGACAAAGAAGTTGAAGGAATGTGTACATCCATACGGAAGGGTTTAGATTTAAATTTAAGAAAAATATAAATATATTTAACATTTTAAATTCAATTGCACTAGATCCGCATTATTTAAGTGCAATGGATTGAACATAATTTGTATTTTATGCCAGCTTCAATAAAATACAGTTAATTATACATTCCCCATCCAAATAAAAAAATTAATCATTATTTTACTAATAATATTGATACATAAACAAGTGAATTTCTAAAAATATATAATATGAGATTCTTTGTTAAAAGTCGATTATAATATGCATTAATAGTTTATTATCCTAATTTACAAATATCATGTAACACTATCGAAATAAGTAATGTACAAAAGCTTATTCGTTAAGTTTTATAAATTAGTAAATATAACAGAATGAACTTATACAAATATATTTTCTATTTATTATAGATATAGTTAATCTTAATAATTAATGTTAGCTAAAATTTTCTCCAAGCCACTCATTTTTATTTTAGATCTTATAAATTTTAACTTGTCTGTTCAATCGTCATATTCCTTTGTTTGAGATTTTATATTTTTTAATTATACCTTTATACGAGAATATAACTAGGAACTAAACTATATAAATTGTCTAGTTAAATTGGCATGCTCTGATTTCCGTGTCGCGGTGTCATTCTAAATATAATTTAATATTTATATATGATATCATCCATATAATTAAACTAAATAAATAAATTTATCTACATTACACCAAATGTGTTTTATTCTACCCTCCAGGCATAATAAATTACAAGGTGTTTTTTTTTACAGTTAATTTTTTTGCAACGCATTTTACTACCCATTTGGTTTATTCGTATCTTTAACATTAATAGGGTAAGGATGAAGAAGGTAGAGTTTAGAGAAAATGTACTGGAACTTTAGTTGATAGGGAGTAAAAAAAAACAACTCAAAATACACCTTGCTGCTGTTCGAACCCCAACCACCCCCCGTAAGAGTAAAACCACACCATCCGAGGTTGAACTCTGGACCAGCATTCACAGTGACACAGGATTTTTAAAAAAAACTTCTATACATAGACCTAATATTTGTGAGAAGGTTGTACTATAGTTACAACGATTTATTGGTATAACCAATTTTTTTTAAAATGAATGACCAACGTTAAAACTGACATACAAATTGTTTATAGGTAATATTATTTTTTGGTTTGAATATGTAATTATTCTCGCTTTTCTGGCTCGTCGGTTCTGGGCGGTACATTATTAATTCCCATCTAAGTGCATGTCGAAAACATTAAATACACATACACATGTATTTACATATTATTCTCATTCATTGTTCCATTCAAGCTTTTCTCTTCACATGAGACCTATACGGCGGACATCCATACATCCTACATGCGATGTCACACACGTACACACATACACACACAGACACACACACAGGCACAAGTCAATTCCTGTTCAGGCGAGCGTAACTCCAAACAACATGCTGTAACAAGCTGATCATTACGGTCATTATTCTCTCATTTTGTTACTTGTTAACTTTTGTTTGTCGAGTAAACATTTTTCCAGCCATTCATTCATCTTTCCAAGTGAAGTGAATCTGTGCGTGGGAGGGGGGAGAGAGAGAAAAACTTGCCATTCGCGTGTTTTTGCTGTTGACTATGGCTCCGACAATACTAGAAACATTACAATACCGCAAATAAACAAAACATCAACAATGATATATTTCGTCTATTCGACATATCAGGACTTCTTTTCTTTGTATATATAGAGATATTAATAACGTTTGCTAACCACCTAAATTGCCGTACGTAATGACGTTTAATAGACGTCGTTTCTGAACGCATCATGCGAATAGTAAGTCTCCGTTTCCCGACAGAGAGACCAAATTTTACTCCATAGTATAAAAAGGTAGTGAAAATAAACTCACTAAAAAGATTTTATTTTCTAAGATAAAGACTAAAAATAGTATTGCTTATAGTAAGGTTGTGGTGGGTTTTTTTCATGTCGCACTCGTATGGGTTTTACCCACATGCGCTAACTATTTTATTGTTCTATAGATGAGGAAGGTTGAATTTTTAGGAAGTGTACCAAGATCTGCGCAAGGAGAGTGGAAGACCATTTAGTAAAAACCACACTCAATACACCCGTATGGTTTCAAACCCCGATCTCCTCGTCTTCAACAACCTAGTCTATTGTGAAGGTGACGCCTTACGGCTTAGACCATCCATCCACCGAAGACAATGGTTTTTCCACCACTCTGCCATGAAAATGCAGATACAATTCCTCTATATTGTACCTCCTTCCCATAGTGTAAATAAGCAGATGAGTAATAAGATGCGATGCAGATACAATTTTTTAGCTATAACCTAAAAATAAAATAGCCCTTATAAATCTCCTCCACTCATTTTACTGTACACATCATAAAACAAAACCAGCCAAGTAAAAATAAACCACTTCTTCCAACGTGTACATGAAAGAATTTCGTGATAAACCTTCCCCCCCCTCCTCCCTTTCCTTTGTTCCCTTCCCTTTTATATCCAATCAAATTAAAGTTATGTTACCTGGTACAGGGTCGTGACTGAAGAGTTGAATCTCCTGATTGGTCAGCGGGGATGCACCACGTTCTTCATGCTTCATATTTTTCCCAAATTATACACCTTTAGTAGTGTTAACATTGTCTGGAATGAGTGCAAGAAAGTGTTAAACAATTATAGAACATTTTTAACATCGTGGAGGGAAGATTTGTGAGTTTGGAAACGGCACACAACACAAATCATAGGCAACCTATGTTTGTATATTTTTCCAAAGTCAATCAGTTTGTGTTTTATTTCAATTAATCAACAATTATTGTAAAGTAGTGTTGTAGAATTATTGTAGGAAGAAACTTGGAGACAATACCTATATTATTAGTGTTGATAGTGATATTATCTATCAAAAAGAACATATTAAAGTCACATCATCTGACGTATGAATACATGGAAATAGACTTAGTAACTTCTCTAGCTGTCCCTTTCCAGGATAATAATAACCATACCGTGCATAATATTATCTCCTGGTTATTAACACAAGCTAAGGGTGGTTAGCATCTGGGTCTTAATACACTTATAATTAGCTCCAAGCCCTCTTCGGTGGCCGCATTGTCTAACGCGCTACTCTTGCAGTAGAGTAGACTGCCGATGACGGGGAAATCGAGGTTCAAATCTCGGTTGGTTGTATTTAGGGTGGTTATTCCAAAGTGGTTTTCCATTCTTTCTCTCTCCAAGAAAATATGAGTAAGCTTACTCTAAATAAAGCCTTCCTAATCCCAAAAACCATTAGCGTAATTAGTACACAATCATATAACCTGAACGGATAGTAAGGCACAGCGCTAAAAAAAAAATATCTAATTTACTCGTACTCCATCTGTCAGGATACCGGTGGGCAAGAGGATTCATGCGTCAGTATCGTCTTGACTGGCTTGCCTGTGACTGGGAGGTCGAGCTTCAAATCCAGGTTAGTGGTTTCGAGGGAGTTATTCTTAAATTACTTTCCAGCCTCTCTTCACACCAATTTGGATACACGTCCTCAGAAAATTTACAATCTTCATTCCCTACCTCGATGAGAATATGAACATAAAATGTAAAGGCCTACACATTTTACTGCCATATATTGTAACAAGTAAAAAAAAAAAGTCATGTAGTTGATTCAATGGTTACCTTAAAAGTTACAAATGCTCAAAATGACCACCATCAGCACCAATGCATAATCGACAATGATGTGCAACAAAACGACATAATATGTGGATTATTTTCTATAGTGTAATAGCAGCACAGGCATTTTCATTTTCGTGTAACATGTCCTGCAGTGTTATTAGTTTTTGTTTTGTACACAGTATTCTTTGGAATTCTATACAGTTAAAAGTACTTTGGCGATTGCACCTCAATGACATTCTCCGTTTTCCAATAAGACTTAAGAATCCACTTACGTTGATCAAACGAAAAAAGTGTCTTCGCCATTTTCATTCACATTTTTGTGAAGCCACCTGGCAGAATGTACCACTACTAAACTACTGAAGGCAAAAGTTAAAAGCACTGAATCTAACATTCTCACTTTTATTTTTATTTAATTTCCATTTATATGTTTCATACTAACATTCAAACAAAGTGCTTATACATTTTATTGGAATATTTGTGTAAGAGAAAAAGAGAGAGAGAGCGAGAGAGCTAGTAAATACTGACACTTAATTACAGTTCAATTGTCATCGGTAAAACCATATCTGGTAGTTGGAGATTTTTGTCTGTTTAGCACCGTTTCTCGCTTTCCGTTCGGTAAACACGTATACACACCCATTATGCTAATAAGTTAGGAATGAGGGATGTTGTATTTATAGGAAGTTTAATAGCATATTTGGGGAGGGAGAGTTTGAAACCATTAAGGGGAAAAAAAACACCCGCAGTACACCCAACAGGGATTCGTAAACCAATCTCCCCGTCATCAGTAGTTTAGTCTATTGCGAGAGTGACGCCTTAAACCATTCAAACGCTGAATCGGGTGTTTGTGAATTTAAATTTTAAACGAGTTAGTTTTATTGTTCTTTTTAAACCCATATTGTTTAATGGGAACGAGATGACAAAGCAATTGAACCTAATTAACACATCAGTGATTGTTCACTACACTTGATATCATATCTGAGGGAACTGCGTGGTTACAATTGGGAAAACAGCGTGGTCATTATCTCGTTTATTTGTGGTCAATCTCCCCTCAAATATAAGACAAGTTTCACAAAGCTGGTTAGTCAATGTTGCGAGTAGCTTCTTCTTACCCTGGAACACCACCTTCTGACAACTGAGAACTAGGATATTGGGCAACAGTTAACTGAGAGAGAGCGAAGATAGAGCTTTTCTCCTTAAGACCTGCAGTTCCCTCAGCGTGTTGAAGGCTGGGTGTTGAGAGTCATCTCCTGGTCGGGGGAGAGTCTTTCTCGCTGAGGTGGTTTTAAATCATCTCTTCAGACAAAACTCCGGTGAAGTTATTTTAATTATCCTCTTAATCCATAAGCATCAAGTCATTAAAACTACCAATTATCGTGGCAAAATATTAAATTTTATATCATGCTCCCTTCCTGGCTACTATAGTATTTACACTAAAGAACTAAGGATTTGGAAGGTAAATTTCAGAGTAAATGTACCAGAGTTTGCTTGAAGGGTAAGCAGGAAACCAACTAGGATAAAAAAAAGTACAGCACGCCGGGATTCAAATCCCAACCATCCTAATCATCAAATCTATCAATAAGAGCCCCTCACTTCTTTGTCCTTATCCACACTGGCGAGGGTAGCATTTTATTATATTTAAAAAAATTGAATCATTGAAAGGAATTGAACTATGGTCAAAATTACAACTTGGACAGCGAATGGAACTTAGTTCTTTTGGCTTCATGCCAATACTCTCGTATTCAGAGCAATTCTTCCCTGGTGGTAGTTGTGTTGAGTCTAATAATTGTGGTTTCTGGCGAAAGTGTCCACTTGGTATTATCCACAATCGCAATTTACGGTGACCCAGTATACTACCATGTTCTGAATTGTCCTAAATAATTGGTGAAACCGGTTGGTTCTGTGGCACAAAAAGCCAAAGGATTAAGTTCGATTCTCATGAACGAGTTATCATTTTTAAATATATTGAATTTGCTTCTGTGAACTATCGTAACGTATCAGTTTGTGATACACATGAGCTCAAAGCCTTAAGATGAAGTTTTTCTCGTTAATTATAAACTTAAAATGCACGTAAATATATTATTTTTCGGGTTTTAAACACAAACAATGAGAGTGTTACAGTGACACTTGGAATATATCTGAGAGATATCCAAATTAAGAATGAGTTTAAAGCTCAGGAACCTCTACATTTTGAATATTTTTTAATTTCCTTAAAGAACAAAATTTAACTATTTAAATCCATACATTAAATTGGTAAACACATTCTCTTTTCTCGTAGCTTGATCATGAATCAGTAGTATAACTAAAATAAAATAAATTATCAATATAAGTTAAAATAGTTTGAGATTATTAAAATAAACAAAAAATATTTTTCCAAATTTAGTAAAAAAATTTTTTTAGTAAAAGTTTAATATTTTATTTTTCACAAGATTTATAAATGAATCTAAAAATAATATTTATATATTTATTTAATATCAAGTAGATACACTTAAAATATCCAGTCTAGAAAACTGAGATTAACGGCCTGGGGTTTCGTTGTGCTAACCACATGACACTCTCTATTCACAAAAGCAATCCCTCGCTGACAGGCGGCCGCCGCTTGGTTTGTATGGCTCGATTGAGAGCTCACGTCATAGAGTTTTTTACATTTAAAATTCATAATTTACATTTTGATGCTTCAGTAAACAATCAGAAAGACACCCGCATCGGTGGTCACGTGGTCTAACGCGCAACTCACGCAGTAGACTAGACTACCGATGACAGGGAGATCTAGGTTTGAATCTCGGTAGGGTTTACTGATGGTGGTTTTTTCAAAATGTTTTTTCCACTCACCCTCCACGCAAGTCTGGTTACACTTCCTTTAATATAACCTTCCTAATCCCTAAAAACATAATTGTAATTAGTAGGCTACATATGCTTATGTCCCTAATGGGTAGTAAGATGTGATGCTGAAAAAAATAATTGTAACTAAACATGAAATTTAATAGGAGCCTCACATAAGCATACACGCCAATGTACCTGTAGAAGTTGGAATATTATCTTATCATCTACATTTGTCTACTAACGCCTTAAACAATGCAGTCTTGGAACTTCTTTCAAACCAAAGATAAAATTATTATAAATTTGTTAAAATTAAAAGATATCTTTCATATTTTACACCACACAGTAATTAATTAAAGTATAACTCATGTAAACCTACTTGACTTTATACAAATATTTATAACGTAAGAATTATTTAAACAACAAATTTAAAGCTAGATATTGGTAAACTTATCAAAGAGGTCGTTGTGGCCATTACAAAACGATGCTTCTTAAGATAAGTTTAAATGAAAATAATGTACAAGGCAATGTAAAGCAACGGAGAGTGAGAAGAAGTATATTGGGGGGAAAGAGGAGGATGAGGGAAATAGTGAGAGATGAATTAGAAGAAGAGAAGAGTAAAGTAACAACACAGGACTATCGTTCCCTCATTAAAATTAAGTGGCTTTTCGATAATGATGGAGTTGGAACGTGGTTCTGAAAAAAACTAGGACGAGATAAACAGAAGAGAAAAACAACATGGCTGCCTTTTGGAGTATGGAGACGGTCACTTTATGAAAGACGTAGGAAGGAAGATATCCTAACTAGCTCTAAGAATAAAAACGTAAGTTTTTTCTAGACAATAATAATTATGAACTTTGGAATTCATTTTGAAAAAAAATACTTATTTTAGTTTTAATGAATGCTTGGATAGAAATTTCTTATTTTATCATGAACGCAAAAAAATTACGACAAAAATAGCATCGTTTTATGCTTTTTTTTTTAAATCGCTACGTCTTACTACTCATTCGGGCTATATGCATACTACGTATTAATTGCGCTGATGATTTTAGGAATTAGGAAGGTTATATTAAAGGAAGTTATCCACATTTGTGTGAGGTGACCTGGTGGTCTAGGGGTAAGGTGTCTGACTTCTGTGCTGAGGGTCCGGTGTTCAATCCTCGGTCCCGGCACAGATTTATCTGATTGCCAAACCCATCCTTCACCTCTGACAAGACGTGTATTAATCACAACTTGTGAATGTGAGGAATGCCAGGCCTCCACCGTGGTTCGGATTCCATGTTAAACTGTAGATACTCCATTTATCTCACAATCACCCTACCATTACCCATTAGCGTAAGTGCGTATAACCCGAACGGGTAGTAAGACGTGGTTCTAATAATAACACATTTGCGTGGAGGGAGAGTGGAAAACCATTTTGGAAAAACCACCCAACCAAAATTCGAACCTCTATCGCCCCGTCATAGGTGGTTTAGTATACTGTAAGAGTAGCACGTTAGACCACACTACCACCGAAGCGGGTAGTTACAGTTTATTCGTGAAATTCTGTACCTTGTACTCTTCACTGGTGTGTATGATGGATTTATTAGAAATGTTTGTTTCAGTTAATATTAAGTTAGCTCAGATTACTTTGAGTGTTTAAACGGGGATTCGAACTAGAACCGATAGCCGTAATTAATAGTTATTTTAAGGAACTAGAGCCGGAACAGGTACCCAAAAAGTAAATTGCTTTAAAAGCAGAACCGGAGTTGTTATATATTTTTTAGGTTAATAAAAGTTATTATCAGTTCTTAAAATTTACAACGTTTTATAAAAATAAATTATAATTGCATTTTATGACCTTATTTCTTAAACTTTATTTTATTTTGAAAATAAAATTCTCCCTTTTCTTAGAAACTTTTGTAAGAGTAGGATATATTTATTATCCAAGGGATTATAGAAGTATCAATGAGCATTTATCAGTAATAACTAATGAGTTCAGATTTTTGAGGAATGATTATTGTCTCATTGTGTAGGGTTTTCTTATTTTATTCTTTAGGCTAATAGCTTAGGATGATGTATTTAACTTTGAGTGACATCAAACATATCTAAGAAATGAGAGTACTGATCGATGAGAAATCGCCCATCCATACAAGAAGTCCAAACTAAATACGAAGATATTTATTTAGAAGTGTTATTCCTAAAAGTTAAACAATTTAAGTGGTTGTTGGATAGTCGGTTCACTTGGAGGGGTAAGTGGGGGAGCTGCAAATTGTTACTGTCTTAAATATCAAGTAAGAAGTAGTCCAGAGTTTGTGTTCATTGTGTGTAATTGTTCAGACATGCTTTTATAGTTTAAAAAATAATCAATTATTTGATATATGGGGCGAAATAAGTACTACCCGGTTCGGAATATCTTTAAATGACGTAAGGTGACCTGGTGGTCTAGGGGTAGGGTGTCAGACTTCTGTGCTGAGGGTCAGGGGTTCAATCCTCGGTCCCGGCATAGATTTATCTGATTGCCAAACCCTTCCTTCACCTCTGACAAGACGTGTATTAATCACAACTTGTGAATGTGAGGAATGCCAGGTCTCCACCGTGGTTCGGATTCCACGTTAAACTGTAGGTCCTCCATTTCATCTCGCAATCACCCTACCATTGCACATTAGCGTAAGTGCGTATAACCCGAATGGGTAGTAAGACGCGGCGCTAATAATAATAATAATAATAATAATAATAATAATAATAATAATAATAATAATAATAATAATAATAATTTAAATGACGTAAAGAGTGAGTGAGCAAGGATACTATTAGAATGGTTCTTAATGTAAATTACATAAGGTTGGTATATTGTAACCCTGCATAGTACTCATTTCTTACCGTGGTGTGTCTACAAATGAAGTACTTCAAGACTATACTAACATTTAAATTAAAAACGTACAAATTGAAATTGAGAATCTTGCTTTAAAATTATTATAATATCCTGTTAATATAATATTTTTATGCATAAAAAAAATTAACAGACACAATACACTATATATTGATGATTTAAATATTAAGACAAATAAACTAAAATCATAGATCTACACTATTTCTTTTTGGTTACGACATGGTAAGTAGCTAGTTTGTTTGCATCAAACCAGCCTTATATAATCTATTGGTTTTATCAATTGAAAATACGTATGAATTAAAGTATTTGTATGTATATTTATATAAATTAAAAATAAAATAAAATTATTTTCAAAAACTATAAATAAAATTCCATGGTAGCATCCCAAAATAGAGCCATACTGAATTAGCCGCCTCCATCTGTTGGCGGAGATAGTGCCAACTTCTGCAGCTAGAGGGTGGATGTGCTCATCACGCGTTAATCTCAGTTTTCTAGAACAGATCTGCTACTTATTTATTCAAGTATCTTCTCATATATCCTGACGAGGCTGAATTTAACACCGTTACAGAACCACAACTTCACTGAAAGAACTGGAAGAACCGGGGATTGAACCCGGGACCTCTGGAAGCCAGAAACTTGATCACTAGACCACAAAGGCCATATTTTTTTTTTAATTTCTGCAAACAAAAATAAAATAAAATAATCTGCTCAAATGGAACCCTGAATTTTAAATAAATTATGCAACTATCAAGCTCCTAAATTATTAGTGTTTTTATATAAATGACTCGTTTTGTTTTATATTATGTTTTATTTACAAATATTTTAATGGAACTAAAGCTAATAAATATACATTTTTAAGAACTGCAACCTAATAAAGAACCGAAAAGAACAAGAACTTTGTTTTTCTAGAAACGAAACCAGCACCTGAACATTTAAAATTGCGTTTGAAAAACTGTAACAGAAACCAGAACCGACAAGTATTTCAGTTTGAGTGAATCTATGAGAAAAACATGCCCTAAACTCAAATGGATAGGGCAGGTTGCTAAGACAAAGTTCAATAATTCTCTTACCTGGTAATATAGATACAGACAGCGGTCAATGTTTTTGCTCTCTTGTAAGTGAACTAAGTGAACTATAGAGGAAGCTCAATGAATCATGGTTCAATGAAACTACATTTCTATAGACATTTCACTTTTTTCAATGAATAGAAACAGTCTACAAATATATCAACCCACTTTATTGAAATTTATCTACTATTAATTATATTTGTAATAATCTCCAAAAATATATCGGATTCAACTCTGAAGCTCTTACTTGAACTCACAATTGTATGTAACTGGAAAAGAGGAAGATAATTTGAATTGATCTTAAAGCCTACTTTTGTAATGGAGATACAAATGTTACTTACTAATCCTTAGAAAAAAATAATATAAATTTAGTTACAAAATTCATTCCAAAAAGTATTTTTATTTCTACTTAATTCATACATTTTAAAGATTTTTGAACTCAAGTATGTACTATCAATTTTTCTTAAATTTACAGTTAAAAGTGAATAAAAGAGGATATGGACTTACCTTGTCAGGCCTGTTTGCTACTAGGACCTGACCTGTACTTGATCTGTAAGGCATGTTTGTCAATAAGACCTGACACGTACTTAATCTGTAAGGCATATATGTCACTAGAACCTGACGATTACTTGATATGTAAGGCATATATGTCACTAGGGCTTGGCCTGTACTTGGTCTGCAAGGCTTGTATGTCACTAGGACCTGACCAGTACTTGATCTGTAAGGCCTATATGTCACTAGGGCTTGGCCTGTACTTGATCTGCAAGGCTTGTATGTCACTAGGACCTGACCAGTACTTGATCTGTAAGGCCTATATGTCACTAGAACCTGGCCTGTACTTGATCTATAAGGCCTATATGTCACTAGGGCCTGGCCTGTACTTTGCCTGTCAAGTATCGCTGTCAATAAGAACTGACCTGTACTTGATCTGTAAGGCCTATATGTCACTAGAACCTGACCAGTACTTGATCTGTAAGGCATATATGTCACTAGGGCTTGGCCTGTACTTGATCTGCAAGGCTTGTAAGTCACTAGGACCTGACCAGTACTTGATCTGTAAGGCCTATATGTCACTAGGGCCTGGCCTGTCAAGTATCGCTGTCAATAAGACCTGACCTGTACTTGGCCTGTCCAGACCCTTTGCCCCTAAGAACAGTAATAGCAATCATCATTTCAACAAGCGCGTGTTGGCAACATTTGTTACCTTGATTTATCAAGGTGCTGAGACCAGTACATGAGGTTGCCTTTCAACATGCGGGTGATGCGATACTCTCAACGGATCTTTGACGGGTTAGTATAAGGTCTGATCACCCTGGATTCACGTGCGTCAGCTTATATCTCAGCACCAGATTTAAATATTTAAGTACATTGTGTTCGGGTGCCAGGTAGTTTCACGTTCCCTATCAATGATTAGCATGGGGTTTGATTTAAATTAAAGATATCTTGAATTAAATATCACAAATTAATATTTAGGATTAATTTATTGCACAATTTGGCTAATTATGAACTAGTGAATATAAATAGTGGAAGTTAAGTTGGGGAGACTAGTTCATCTCCAACTCTTTGACTGAGCGAGGCATAACACACGTCCACTCTGTTTGCTGGTGCTATCGTGAGTGTTTTTTTTAATGACTGCCACGAAGGCTTCTTGCAACCCTCAACATGTCCCCTTGAAAGATTTCCCCCATGTTAAATTTAAAGGAAATATCATTGAATTTGCGTGGAGGGAGATTGTAAAACTATTTATTTAAAACCATCTCCAGAAGAATACCCAACCGGGATTCCAACCCCGGTCTCCCCGTCATCGGCCATACAGTCAAATCGGAGAGTGGCTCCTTAGAGTATAGACGTTCCGACCAACGAAGTGAGCTAATTAATATATATTTTTCATTTAAAAACCACTATTGCACATTATTTACAAGATAACATTTTATGTTAATTACGTACTTTATCTCAACCCCTCTTGAGAGGAGTATTGTGATCATGAAAAAAATTTAATTAGAAATTTTGACGAATATTGACGTTTCATGACACCCTGAAGCCGAAAAAGTATTTTCACGATACCATCTGTCTGTATCTAGAACTTAGAACCGGAACGATTTTATCAATCGGGCTAAAACCTGGCATCTAGTATTTTCATAAGGTTCCCATAGGGAAATTTTGCAATAAGATATCCATACCTAAAATTAAGGGTAGATTACATTAGGATTAATATATAAATCATCTATTTTCTCCAAATAGGCTCTAACGATTTTAATTAAAATTTGTATTTAATCACTGAGTAACATTACAAACAAAATTGTGCATCTAGATTTTTCCGGGAAAATGACTTAGAATGTACTTTAATATGAGGATATCTACAATTTTGATCATTTATATCTAAATCCTTTGAGAGAGTAAATAACCTGTCATTGCAAAGTTGTAGGAGTAGGTTTTAAAAATATGAAATATTAAATTGAAATCTATTTTTGTAAAACCAATAGTTTCTGAGGTATTGGCAAATCTATTTTTTAGATTGAGTTTCAAGAAATTGAGAGTTGATTGCTATGATTTTTTTTATGAACAAAGATGTTACTATTATCTCAATACGTTTCTGTAGCAGGAATATTATTTAATTTATGCTCTTTGGTGGAATGTTTCTGCAACAATCTTCACTATTTGGCTCCATATGTCCAACGATATTTAAGTATATATTCTCATTTTTAAATAAAGGAACAAGAAAGTATGTATGGTGTATGATAGAATTTATTTTTTCCATAAAACCATCAAATAAACCAAGCCGATCTCCTCCTTGAAAGGTTTGTCAATTCACCAGCATGGTTTATGGTGGCAACCTCAAGCAATCTTTATATCTTGGTGCAACGGTAACTCGTGGTCTTACTTGAGTGCGAATAACAATGTTGTGGCAAATAGATCACTGTAATTTAGCTATTACCTTTTTTTTAACGTTTCATTTCCCCCTCTCTCGTTCAAGATTCGCGTGCCATGTTTTCATATCTCTTTCCTCACGGCCCATTAGATAACCGAGCAATCATCCCCTTAGTAAGAGCAACTCAGCGAAACCAAGACACATTTTGAGACACGGCCTAGTTGAGTTAATAGTTTGGATCTTCTCACAGTTTGGAGAGCTCTTAGTTAAGCGATGATCTGTCAATACGTGTACAGTTTTAGCAGGATACCCCGCTGTCTGTCAGTCTTGGAACGTATCAACTAATAGTTCTGTGAACGAGATACATGGCTCTCTCCATGTTATCATCGTTACTATACAACCTTACAAGTAGTTGTGTGAAAAGTAGACCTCGCTTTTTATATCTTATCATCGTTACTACAACCTTACAAGTAGTTGTGTGAAAAGTAGACCTCGCTCTTTCTATCTTATCATCGTTACTACAACCTTACAAGTAGTTGTGTGAAAAGTAGACCTCGCTTTTTATATCTTATCATCGTTACTACAACCTTACAAGTAGTTGTGTGAAAAGTAGACCTCGCTCTTTCTATCTTATCATCGTTACTATACAACCTTACAAGTAGTTGTGTGTAAAGTAGACCTCGCTCTTTCAATTTTATTATCGTTAATACAACCTTACGAGTTGTTCTGTGGACAGTAGACCTCGATTAAGATAATGTATTTAGGTTTGTCTGTGACTAGTAAGATGTTGGTTTGAATCCTAGCCTATTAAAACGAACTTTAAAAAAATTCCACTCTACCTAAACGTAAATTCATAAAATTCCACCTTCATTATTATTATCTTATTAGTGTAATTAAATGTGTTTACCCTGGACTGGTAATGAGATGCGCTGCACAAAAATATTGGAATATTATAAATGACTAGGGTACATAATATACATCGTCATGTAACCTTACCTATGATCGCATGGTCTAAGGCGTGTTAGAGTGGATTGCTCCTTACGAGGAGATCGAGGCTCAATTAATGGCTTCCTGTTCTCCCTCCACGCAAAATGTCGGACCATTTCCTCAAAAGTTATCCCTTCTTCACCCCTTCCCAGTTATCAAATTTAAAACTGAGATCAGCTACTGAGGCAAGGTGAAAACAATTAAAAAAATACGAAAGATATAGGGGATGAAGAAGTTAGCATTTGGAATAAATGTACCCGAAAATGCGCAAAGAGATAGTTGGAAACTTTTTTTTTAAACACCTCCAAACATTCAGCCGGAAGTCAAATCTTGACCACACCTCTACCAGAAAACCAGACTAGACTTTAGGCCTACTGAAGCTTTTGACCGTCATCTCATCTGCGCGGGTTTGAAGTGTTATCAAGTTTAAGTATGACTGCAATGATTCAAAATTGTTTATATTTCAAAATTAGGAGCTCTATAATTTGATTATTATTAAAATAGCATTTCACTACATCTCTTAAGATTTAAACTCATGCAAACTGGCACGAATATCAATAAGTTATACTCGCAACACTCCGATAATTTTTCTCAAAAACTAAAATAAGGTCAAATTTACCTTGAAATTTACTATTTTTGATTGATCTACAAATAAAGATATTCTGAAAATTGAAAAATGACACCTGGATACGGGAATCGAATCCGGGACTTTGACTTAGAACACCAATGCTCTACCACTGAGCTATCCAGGAGTCGTCCTGTAATTAGGGTCATTCTTCACTCATATTTTAAGGCAGAGTCTATGATGGACGTGCGGAACTTGTCAGCTTTATTCACGAGCCATCAGATAACGCAGCCATCTTCAACTCGGCAGTTGGCTTGTTACTGCCACTCGTACAAGCTGACGATTTCCGCACGTCCATCATAGACTCTGCCTTAAAATATGAGTGAAGAATGACCCTGGGGACGGGTCGACTCCTGGATAATCAGTGGTAGAGCATGGTGCTCAAGCCAAAGGTCCCGGGTACGATTCCCGTGTCCATGTGTCATTTTTCAATTTTCAGAATATGATATCTAGATGGTGAATTCCTCTCTAAAATTAATAACAGCTTCGGCTATTTGATTCCTTACAAGCAAAGAGTTTAATTGCACAACCGCACCAAAGCTATAAAATGTGTCTAACTCAGAACATCTTAATAAAAAAATAAGCGAAGTTACTCCAATTATAATGTTTTTCACCACAAAAAATTAAATGTGGCCAATAACATTAATTACAAATAGAATTATACTATAATACAGCTAAAACTTGTCCTCGATTGAATTAATTCAAACAAGTCTAAGCACATGTACTGTACAGTTCAATGTTCATAGAAGTCTTATTTATCATGTAGTAAAGCTATTATCAGGTCATGCATGTTATCTGCAGTGGTCACTTTGTAATATTCATCCAGTCCACCTCATTACACCATATCCCTATCTTGAGCTATTTCTAGCCAGTCTAACTCATTACACCCTATCTCTATCTTGAGCTAGCTCTTTACTAGTCCACCTCATTACACCCTATCCCTATCCCTATGTAGTTCTAGCTAGTCTAACTCATTACACCCTATCTCTATCTTGAGCTAGCTCTATCCAGTCCACCTCATTACACCCTATCCCTATCTATTAGTTCTAGCCAGTTGAACTCATTACACCCTATCTCTATCTTGAGATAGTTCAATCCAGTCCACATTATTACACTCATCCTATCTAGCTATCCATCATCACCCTATCACCATCTCTATCTTGAGCTAGCCTTCCAGTCACCTCATTACACCCTACCCTATCTTGAGCTAGTTCATCATCCACCTCATTACACCTATCCTTATCTTGAGCTAGTTCTATCCAATCCACCTATATCGATCATGTTTATTCTAATTTTGTCCTCACAATTTACGTCTAGGTCTTCCAATGGTCTCTTCCCATTGGGCTTACCAGTTAATACTTTGAAACAGGCCCACCAGGGGCTCAAATCTGGTCCTGTACCAGGGGCAAAGAGGGGGCTCCCTTCTGTTTGCAATACTTGACTTCAGATACGATGAAACCTTGTTTGTATAGAGGGCAGCAAAAAATAACGGGGTTTGTTTGAGGGGCCTAGGGACCATCCCTCGTTAAATGTCTAGAAAATATTTACACTGGCCTTCATCTGGATTATTTTTAAATTAGACTCTTCTATAAACGATTTGGAATGGTCCTTCTCCATAACCCTTTTGAAATTTGAATGTCCCTGGAAGCTATTTAGAGTGGAATTCATCTATAATTTAGTGCCTATTATAGAAGCTATTTGAGTATTCTTTCCCCAACAAATTTTTAGAAAATTTTGTTACCTTATAAGCTATTTGGAGTGTCCTCGCCTGGAAAATCTTTGAAAATTAAATGTCTTTTTAAGATATTATAGTGGGCCTCTTGCAGCAAATTTGAAAAATTGTATTTTTTAGAAGGCATTTTGAATAATCTTCCTCCAGAAATTTTGATAAGATATCTTTAGAACCTATTTAGAGTGATTTTCTCCAAACAAATGCTTGAAAATTGTATGCCTCTAGAAGTAATTTATAGTTTGATGAAAGTCTATCTTTGAGCTTCATGTTCGAGATTATCAGAGGGTAGTGAGATGAATAAAAAAGGAAGCAAGTTTATTCAAGGGGAGGGAGGCGTTTATTCCAGTGAGAGAGAGCAGATAAGTTATTTCTAAAAGGGTAACGCCCCCTTCCTCCCTGATCCACACTAAGTCTTGACTTTGGTTTGGATATACTTTTTTTCAAACTTGTTTTTCACTTTTACGAAAGAAAATGACAAAAGTACAAAAATTAAAACGTAACCTATGTTGAAGTATTCAAATGAAATTTGATCTACCGCTCAAACCCTCTTTGTGTGCCAGATTTAGTTTCAGTACAAAAATTATAGACACCGCGAAATTTCCAAAGACTTTGAAACGAAGAACAAGACTAGGCCAAACCAATTATATAAATGTGACAAATGGCATTAAGTTCCTCCGTAGTAAACCCCATCTGGTGGGCTGGGCATGTACTGTTCTTTAGTATGGAGAGGCATTTTATTGCTTGGTATTCAGTATTTTTTGTATTTTTTTCATCTTATAATTTTTTTCTAAACATTTGAATCTGGATCTTGGGCCCAGGCCCCTGGAAATCCCGGGTCTGACACCATGGTACCAATAATCCACCCCTCGTGGCAGGCCTGACCTGAACACAGTTATAGATTATTCCATTCTCGCTGCATGTCCTTGCCCACCGTAATCTTTGAGATTTGACTATCGTAACAATGTCTGGTCATTAGATTATTGTATGTAACTTAGCACTATGTAACCACATCCAATATCCACTATCTTAATCTCCCTTTGAACCCAATAAATAATGTTCTAATTATCTTTTTATGGACACACTACAAATTCTTCTCGACATGTAAGGTACTAGACCAAGTTTCAAAATCATAAATAACATTCTATAAAACTATTATTTTGTATATTATGATACTAAAATACTTTATTAATAATTTGTGGAAGGGTTTGAATTCATAAAATACCCCTCCCCGGTACGGTTTTTGGCTTTGTCCAAAATAAGACGTTATACATTTATATTTATATGATAATTTATAATATCACATCCTTAAATTGATATAATTTATCAAAACCTTTTAAATCTCGATATCACATATTACTCAGTTCGTAGAAATTCTGTAAGGGTTCACTTCCGCACTAGAAGGGTTGTTTAAACGTTTTCAATCTTCTGTAATTTTCATTTTTTATTTTTTTTTACGTAACTCCATAGATATGTTATTTTTGTTCCTGTTCACTAATTCGTGCTCCGCCCACGTTATTTCACCTGGGGTGTCTAGACTATAATGACTTGTGTCCTTAACTAAAGCCGATATTAAAATGCGTAGGCAAGTAGCTTTATTGTCCTGCTTTATTTTTACAGAAAAAAAAAAACCTTAGGGATAACCCTCCCAAACATATATTTATTTTACCTCTAAAACTTCATAAATATTCATCAAATTTGGTCAAAAACGAGTCCCAACATTTGCGGTGGATGGTGAATTATTTTAAATGAGACTCAGGGGAGTGCTTCGGGCTGAATTTTTTTGAAAAATTAAAACAGGAGTGAAGGGATCATTTTTTTGATTAAGTTGATTATTAATGAATATGTATGATTTCAGCGGAAAATATGGCATTTGTTTGGCGCCAACACATTTGGGGGGGTAGGAGGAGCCGGTGGAAGAGGGTGTATGCATAAAATTGGCCTTACTAGGCCTACGATACTCCAGTTAGATAACTAGATGTTAATACAATAATATTTGACCACGTCTTAGTATCAGTTCGGGCTATGCGCTTATATTATTACATAAATCAAGTCGTTAGTATAATCATGATCATAACAATTCTAGTGAATAGCTTTATTTAATTGTTAATTATTATAATTTTTATCTAATTTATAAAATTTTAATTTATTTTTAGTTATTAATTTAATATAGTCATGATCATAATAATACTAATGACTTAAAATCTCTGATGTTTCATTTAAAGTTAATTATATTGTTTTTAGTCATTAAAAATATAGTAATGATCATGAATACACAACTTATTAATGATATATTATTATTATTATTATATATTATTATTATAAACTTGTTAATATGATCTTAATTTTGACTAATTATTCAAATTACTGGAATTATTTATTAATTTATAAATACCAAACCTGTTTATTTGGTTTCGACGACGACTATATTAATGAATCAATTATTTACTAATATTAAATGACTAAAATTAATAATTCTTTCTTTTAAATATTGTTTGCTGTCAAATTTTAAGAATTCAAAAGCGTGAATCGGTAAAAAAAAGTTTTCTAAAATAACTCTGAAACTATATTTACCTCAAACGAATACTGGAATTCTTGTTCTCTCACTTAAAATCCTGATTGAAAAAGACATTTCTGATGCATTAATTAAAGTAAATTAGTAAACTTAAAAAATAATTAGAGAGAAACACAGATTTCTAACAACCTTACAACCACTTTGAGATGACCAAAACATGGTATAAATAATGTATGAATGTATGTATGTATGTATGTATGTGTATGTATGTATGTATGTATGTATGTATGTATGTATGTATGTATGTATGTATGTATGTATGTATGTATGATTATGTATGTATGTATGTATGTGTATGGTATGTATGTATGTATGTATGTATGTATGTATGTATGTATGTATGTATGTATGTATGTATGTATGTATGTATGTATGTATGTATGTATGTATGTATGTATGATGTATGTATGTATGTATGTATGTATGTATGTATGAGTATGTATGTATGTATGTATGTATGTATGTATGTATGTAATGTATGTATGTATGTATGTATGTATGTATGTATGTATGTAGTATGTATGTATGTATGTATTAATGTATGTATGTATGTATGTATGTATGTATGTATGTATGTATGAAAGTATGTATGTATGTATGTATGTATGTATGTATGTATGTTGATGTATGTATGATAGTAGTATGTAGTAGTATGTATGATGATGTATGTATGTATGTATGTATAGTATGTATGTATATGTATGTATGTATGTATGATTATGTATTGTATGTATGTATTATGTATGTATGAGTATGTATGTATGTATGTATGTATGTATGTATATGTATGTATGTATGTATGTATGTATGTATGTATGTATGTATGTATGTATGTATGTATGTATGTATGTATATGTATGTATGTATGTATGTATGTATGTATGTATGTATGTATGTATGTAATGTATGTATGATATGTAGTATGTAATGATGTATGTATGTATAGTATGTATGTACGTAGTATGTATGGTATGTACATGACCATAGTCCGAAGTCTAGCCATTTTGCGAAATGACAGGCCACTTCTGGCTTTGGCCACCGAAATTAACCAAAGCACAAAATATATAATAATTTACCAGCAGTTAGGGCTTTGACCAGCCATTTCCAGACATGGTCGTATGACTCTGGCCTAAGCACAAAATATGTAAAAGTTTACCATCTCACTTTTTAATGCCTCTTCACGTAATTAATCATTATGATGGATTAAAGGTTTATTAAGTATTGTAATGATAGATCTGCTACACGCTTCATTACTATCTTGGCAATAAGATAATACAGATTTTATAATATGTAATTATTACTGTGAAGCCATTTTACTTTACTTGTTTGTACAGTCTGAGCTGCTATGACACTGAGTTACACAACATATTATCTCGTTTACACTTGTATCGACTAGTTGAACATTTTGTTGTGCAGAAGAATCTTGAACATTCTGGTCCTCTAGTTAAAGACTGACTCGAATATGCTATTCCTTGTAATATTTATTTATCAGGAATGGTTTCGGTAATTTCCTGTCTAGTAAATTAAATTGTATATTTGAGATATTACCAAGTTTACAAATAGTTTAAGCTGTGTCCTATCTAAGGGATAGGATGGCCGTACTTTTGGTTACTGGCCAAGTTGTCGTGGTCAATTCGCGCTTTATCTGGTCCAGAACGTGAATTACAATCTTCCGCGATAATTATTTCTATATTTGGCCGGAACAGGCATACGTATTTATATTCTCCGTTCCCCTCCATCCAATGAGTTTTGAGCCATCATTAAGAATTTTTGAATAACACTCCGCTAAAAATTGAGCTATATTTATACTTTTTAGTGCTTTTAATGTTCATAGTAGGACAATAAAAATTGTTTTATTTTGTATGCAAACTTACTCATAGTTCCTTTTGTCAAGGTTGGATAATCTCAAGTTATTTGTTATGCTTTACCTAACGTTCCTTCTGTGGCGATCTTTCTCCCTTCGAATCTTAAAAAGAATACAGGTGTAGTTACTCTAGTCTGGTATATTTGACAAGTATGTTACATCTTTCTAAGAAATGATGTAATGTTATACGGACTTCATTTAAAATAGAGTGTATTAGAAAACAAGCATCAGCTAAATGCCGATATAAAAATGTTATACAGAATGTATCGTAACATGTGGGACACATGCACGGTGCACAGGAAACGTGAAAACATTTAATAAAGTTTATATAAACATAATATATTTATGTCTCATTTGACCTTTTTCCGATTTTAGTCATGTTTGCACTCCAGTAATGGGGAGCTGATTTACATTTTAGGAAGTGCTCAAACAGTCCACTTTAGGGTGAATGAAAGCTTGCAGTCGTCATATTGTAGAATGCCACACTCTTTCAAAAATACAAAACACAATTTCAAAAACAAACAGGAATAGCCAATAGAGCATACCTAGTCAATAGGTTGAGATAGAGATAAATAGTATAGTAAGCAAACATTTAGTGGAACCACTTGGCTGTAAATAGGAAACCAGGTCAAATGAGCCACATATTAATATTAACTTTTTTTTAGTTGTTTTTGTGTCTTCTGTCCTGACACTGAAGTGGGTACCACATGTTCCGGTACACCCTGTATTTTATTTTATGTTAAGTGGACTTTATGACAACACATAGCGTTTAGCTATATTTCTATGTAAGACTACTCAAAACAAATCGTTTGACTACGTTACTACTCATATTAATTCAAATATGGGCCAAACCGTAAATCATCATTTCTTAATAACAAAAATATTTTGTATTTTAATTTTATTTTTTTGTGTGTAGGCATTTGCCAGGGTAAAGATGGAAACTAAAAAATTGTAAAACACGTCCAGTGGCCCTGGCTGGGATCGAACTCCGCTAACCGTGCGACCGACAGGCCATCTACGTTTTATTCATTCATTTAATGTGGTCTGTTCCCCCGACACCATCTTACTACCTGTCAGTGCCATCTGCATTTTAATTACATCAATAAGTTAGTGATAAGGAATGTTGAATGAATATAAGGTCTTTAGGAAACGTACCGCATTGAAGAGGAGGGAGATTGGGAAAAATTTTCAGGAAAAACTATCCTCAGTATAGTTAGATAATATCTCAGCCCTGACCTCCCCTCATCGACCAACCAGAATAGACAAGCCAGACGTTTCGTCCGCGTACCCATAGATGTCGGTCACGTGGTAAATTAACAATTGTCCTTCCTTTTGATATTTTCGGTGCTGTCATCTTGCCCCTTACGAGAGTAACAAACTAACGTTACGACGCCCATGTCGTATAATCAACCACCCACCCCTACCCCCTGATCAGCGTCCAAGAAAGGGTCCCGTCATCAACCTGTTTAATGCCCGTGAAATAATATCACATTGCCTAAAAGTCGAGATCCTTTCACGAGTCCACAGCTCTTCTATTATTATTACAATTAGTGTTGATCCCATTTAGAAGAGTTAAAACGAGGAGGAAGGAGGGGTGAGGTAACCCCCCTTTCTACCCTGTTTAACAACCGCATCTCCAAATTACCAGACGGAACAATAGACATCGTGTCCGATAAATGTGTTCGCTGTAATATTGCAGGGGTAATCATAGTGGTCACAATAATCATTTTGTGTTGTTGTTATCTCAAATCTGGAAAACTCGAAGAAAATGAGCACCATGGAGTACCTCGTGTTTTGTTACGTTTTAGCTTTCAATCGATCCTTGAAAACGTTCCTTTTTTCTCTCTCTCTCTCTCTCTCTCTCTGACACTTCACGTTTATTGTTATTTCTGTTCCAGGGTGGGATAGAACATAAAAACATACGTAAGACCTTATCGATCACAGTTTAAGTTGTTGTACACCGGTAGGGTTGGCTCAGTGTCGGTGGGCCCACGACCCATGGAGGTCCAAATTTGGTTGGAATTACAGCTGGGTATAATAGTATCGACTTTACACATCATAATTTTAACTGTGACTTTCATATCCTTTTTTAATATTAATGCTGGTCTAATTGCTTGAAGTCTATATTTCTACATATATCTCCTTAAATTATTGTAATCGTTTCCGGCCTCGGGGTGTAGTGGTTGGTGGACCTGGCTACGAGTCTGGGGGTCCCGGATTCAATTACCGGCTAGTGCCTTTGCTATTATTTCCTGAAAGGGGAACCACCCCAACGGTAACCAGGGTTTGGTTGCTCACCAGGGCTTGGTTGGTTAGGTTTAATTGTTTCCAAAAATTCCACACCCTCACACTCCCTTTCACCATCATCTCACCTTATCGGGACATGGAAAGAGCCTCAATGGAAAGGATGAACGATTAGTAGGCCCTACATTCGGGCGTCCTCTGGGGGAATGGTACATTCATACTGGCTAAATTTTCCACTACTGGGCTGCGAATGATCTAGCCCAGATGCGTGCAAAATAAAGTATAATCAATGGATATGCAAATTCATCCATGCCTCGCAGCCTACGAGTTATCTATCCGCGATATCCTCGAATCCACACTAACAGGATAAAGGTAAGAGAGGTATTGTCATATCCCGCAGGTCTGGGAGCTCGAGGTAGGGAACACGTAGGCCTAAGTTAGCGTCAACTCTAAATTCTCTACATTAACCTTGGATCTTGAAGAAATGATAAGATGTTGATTCAGAAGAAGAATGATGCTAAACTTTTATTATTAATATAACAAAAGTTTAGTACATGTTCATATTCCACAAGAATAAACATCCAGCTTGTGCTACAAACAATCATTAAGAGAGTTATCAGAGAAGAAAGTGAGACTTCATAATATTGAGGTTTATATTATACTCCCCTTGTTTTTCTGTGGAAGTTACTCCCTACGTAGTACAATCAGCGCAACTATCATTTCGTGGAGTAACATATGAATAGTTAGTGGTCATCGTGACTGATGGGCCTTCATCATTACGGGTGATAGTGGTTCTTTAGTCCATCAGTGTTCCAGTGGTGATGACTGTACTGGTTGACTTCTGTTGAACTCAACCCTTAAGATGGGGTGCTAGTGAGCGTGGGTTTAGGGAAGTATTTTTGAAGTTTTTACAGCATAAACATTTTTGGTCAAAATAAATCAAATATTTCTTCTATAGAAACATATAGTTTAGTTTTCTGCACATGTTAATCTCAACAGTCCTTGAATATCTGTCAAGGGGGTCCTAGAATTTAATGACAACTTTTTCTCTTAATTTAAAAAGTTTGTCACCAAATGCCACCATGCTCATGACAGATATTCAAAAACTGTTGAGATTAGCACATGCAGAAAACTAAATTATATGTTTCTATAGAAGAAAAATTTGATTTATTTTGCTCAAAAAAGTTTATGCTATAAAAACTGCAAAATTAGCGCACTGAATTCGCGCTCACTAGCACCCAACCTTAACATCCAGGTGTTGGTCTAGAGGGATCTCCAAAGTGACCGGGTACGATGGAGATCATCGGTACCCTTCGGACATTGCGGCCTCTAGTTTTTCTCTATGGGAAGCACAATACCTGGGATAACGTCAAGGCAACCATCCCTGGATCCATGTAGTCCGCTACTCGGGTAGCTGTCGGTGGTCCGCAAGTCAGAATAACACCTACAATAGGTATTTTCGGAGAGTCGATGGGCAGATTATCAACTCACAGAATACTCTTGTGATGTTTTGACGGGCAGCGTGAAGTTCGTTGAAAGTATATAACAGCGTAGCGCTATAAACGTAGATCAAGTTCGCAGGTATCTGTCGCAGCATGGAAAAACACATGTCACAAAATTCATATATGACTGTTTTTATTTTATCTAAGCTGCTCTTTCCTCTTGTTAATTTCTCAAGTAAGATCTTACAGGTGATAGAAAAAATCTTTCCCTCCTTTTCTTGGTCCTAACTTACACGGTCTTCCAAGAAACGTCCTTTGTTCTCCAATACCAAATTGAATGTAGGGAAGAAAAGGCATTTGAAATGTTGACAGGGATAGTTTCACAATCAGAAGTTGTACAAGGTGCATCATGAATGTAGATATTAAAATATTAACAAGTATTTTATTAATGACATAAATAATTAAAACTGTGGTGAAAGTAAAATATATAACTCTAAGTTGTTATAATTTATATGTGGACCACCATTTAAGAGGGGTCCAACAAATCCAAGGGTTGTCCAACAAATTCAAGAGGGGTCTCCCATCCCCTTTCTATGTCCTTAATCAACTGTTAAACTAACCCGCCTCGGTGACGTAGTTGGCTAACGCGCTAGTCGTGTTGAGACCGACTGCCGAGGATGGGGAGATCGAGGTTCGAATCTCGGTCGGGTGAACTGGGGGTGGTTTTTCCTAAATGGTTTTCCACTTTCCCTCCACGCAAATGCGGGTTCACTTCCTCTCAATTCAACCTTCCCAATTCCTAATCCATTTGTGTAATTAGTACTTAAAGCGTATAACCCGAACGGGTAATAAGACGCGGTGCTAAATTAATTAACTGTTAAACTAGCACTAATAGTAGAATATACACCACCTCTACCAAAAAACTCTAAACCTTAGCATCGGGAATTATTTATGCGGGCAGCGGAAAAATCAAAGAAAGAAATACTTATCTATTCTAGGCGTCGCGTCGATTAGTATCGACCCGGGCACCTTTATACCAGTAGTCAGCCCCCATAAGTGCTAGGCAAGGGAAAAAGTTTGATTAGTACGTTTATAAAACGCTTAGTCTACCATTAACGAACACTTTACACCTCGCCATCTATTTTTATTAGTGGTATTTAACGTGTACTGTCTAAACCAATATGTTTACTCTTTCATTGCGTTTTACTAGTTTTCCGTACTGTACACATTTAATTTATATTACTCTAAATAATAGAGATGAGGAAGGTAAAGCTTAGAGGAAATATATCTGTATTTACGTAAAGGAAGTGTGGGAAACAATTCAGTAACGCTCATTACATCCAGCCGGGATTTGAGCCCCAACTTCCCCATCATAGGCAAACCAGACTAGATGAGTCTGACATGTAGTTCACTTGTCCAGCAATGCGGGTGTGAATCAATTGATTTCCCTACCATAACAACTACACACTTGATCAGAGCTAGGACACACACCCCACCAAATCCCCCGATCATTAACATTATACTGGGAAAGGGGTGACCCCAAGTTCACCAATGAAACAGTTCTGGAGCGTGCCTGTATTTAAGCCTGGGACTCTTTTACTCAGTGGAGAAACGTGCTACTACTGGAATAACAAGCCTTTTTGTTTGCTTTGGAAAAGTACATAGACTAAAGGCCGTTTCAATACTCGAGCTTAGGTCAATCAATCCCCATTTTGATCTGAACTGTTTGTTATTTGTATATTGGGAGATTTGCTGACTACTGAGACTAGACTATAGTACTTAGAACTGCTTGTTATTTGTATATTGGGAGATTGGTTGACTCCCGAGACTAGACTATAAATACAGTCCTTAGAACTGCTTGTTATTTGTATATTGGGAGATTGGTTGACTCCCGAGACTAGACTATAGTCCTTAGAACTGCTTGTTATTTGTATATTGGGAGATTGGTTGACTCCCGAGACTAGACTATAGTCCTTAGAACTGCTTGTTATTTGTATCCTGGGAGAATGATTGACTCCCGAGACTAGACTATAGTCCTTAGAACTGCTTGTTATTTGTATAATGGAAGACTCGTTGAGGCCCAAGACTAGACTATAAACACAGTCCTTAGAACTGCTTGTTATTTGTATATTGGGAGATTGGTTGACTCCCGAGACTAGACTATAAATACAGTCCTTAGAACTGCTTGTTATTTGTATAATGGAAGACTCGTTGAGGCCCAAGACTAGACTATAAACACAGTCCTTAGAACTGCTTGTTATTTGTATATTGGGAGATTGGTTGACTCCCGAGACTAGACTATAGTCCTTAGAACTGCTTGTTATTTGTATCCTGGGAGAATGATTGACTCCCGAGACTAGACTATAGTCCTTAGAACTGCTTGTTATTTGTATCCTGGGAGATTGATTGACTACCGAGACTAGAATGTAAATATGGTTCTTATAGCTGTTTGTTATTTGTATATTGGGAGATTGATTGACTCCCGAGACTAGAATGTAAATATGATTCTTATAGCTGTTTGTTATTTGTATATTGGGAGATTGATTGACTCCCGAGACTAGAATGTAAATATGATTCTTATAGCTGCTCAGTATTTGTATACCGGGAGATTGATTGACTCCCGAGACTAGAATGTAAATATGGTTCTTATAGCTGTTTGTTATTTGTATATTGGGAGATTGATTGACTCCCGAGACTAGAATGTAAATATGATTCTTATAGCTGTTTGTTATTTGTATACCGGGAGATTGATTGACTCCCGAGACTAGAATGTAAATATGATTCTTATAGCTGTTTGTTATTTGTATACCGGGAGATTGATTGACTCCCGAGACTAGAATGTAAATATGGTTCTTATAGCTGTTTGTTATTTGTATATTGGGAGATTGATTGACTCCCGAGACTAGAATGTAAATATGGTTCTTATAGCTGTTTGTTATTTGTATACCGGGAGATTGATTGACTCCCGAGACTAGAATGTAAATATGATTCTTATAGCTGTTTGTTATTTGTATACCGGGAGATTGATTGACTCCCGAGACTAGAATGTAAATATGATTCTTATAGCTGTTTGTTATTTGTATATTAGGAGATTGATTGACTCCCGAGACTAGAATGTAAATATGATTCTTATAGCTGTTTGTTATTTGTATATTGGGAGATTGATTGACTCCCGAGACTAGAATGTAAATATGATTCTTATAGCTGCTCAGTATTTGTATACCGGGAGATTGATTGACTCCCGAGACTAGAATGTAAATATGGTTCTTATAGCTGTTTGTTATTTGTATATTAGGAGATTGATTGACTCCCGAGACTAGAATGTAAATATGATTCTTATAGCTGTTTGTTATTTGTATACCGGGAGATTGATTGACTCCCGAGACTTGAATGTAAATATGGTTCTTATAGCTGTTTGTTATTTGTATATTAGGAGATTGATTGACTCCCAAAATTATACCATAAAAAAGGTCTTAAATGTCAGATTTTTCTAGCGTGTAAGAAACATAAAGGGAATTTTTCAAATACTCAAAAGCAAAGTTGCACCTCTGAAAATAAAAATCAACGAAAGTGATTTCTCAATCTAAATAAGTTTCCTCGAGTGACGTATGTTGAAGTGAAGCTCTGCTCTGCTCATCACCATACCCCCCCTCTTCCTCTCCAACCCTCCCCCCGAGTGTGCGTTCGTATCTGGACAGGAGTCGTCGTGTGTATCCTGCAGGATCAATAAGGAGGTGTATGCTCTGGTTGGTACCACTACTCGACAGACTCCCTCTCTCATTGGTCGACACAGCACCAGGGCGAGGGGGTGAAGAGAGGGTTCATGAAGGCAGGGGAAGTGGGGGATGGTGCTCCTTAAAGATGATATCTGGTTGCGGGGGTGGAGCCGCACTCTACTCCAGACTGCTGCAAGTAATGGAAGACATGGAGTCCTCAGTTTCATAGGAAGAACCTTACTAGACAGCTAGAAAAACTAACAGATCTTCTTACACTTATTAATACGGCAATTATTGCCAAAACAATTAAATAGCATCTTATATTAAGGTGGCCAGATCGGTCAGCGAGAAAATATCAATCGCTTTCATTCCACACGGCTAAAATACGATGGTCTGTGTCGTTTTCTGGAACTAGTTCTCTATTTTGTCCATGCTTATACTCCCTTTTGCATTACACCTACAACCACACTTTGTCACCTATATAAGAAAGAGATGAAAGAAAACTACAAAACTTATTATCTCAATATAAAGAAGAAAGGTCGCTGTTAGTTCTCAAATATCTTGAATTTTTCTGTTGTGTGCCTTTCAAGAAATTACTTTATTGGTTAAAAGAAGTTTCAATCTAAAGCCCTTTTTAATCAAGTCTGATTTCATAACTGCGAACATATGCTAAAAATATTCGTTGAAAATGAGCTAATGTACATTTAAACACATTTGTTAATAGAGTAGAGTCTTGAAAACTTGACTTAATGTGGACAGAGATGGTGTCAGTTATTGAAATGTCGAGTTTTACGAATGAACTGTATTTAACATGCGCTTTCTAAATCGACTGATTATATCACCACATGACTTCTAAACTAACTTAAATTTAGAATATACACAGCACCCAGCAACAGGCCGTAAATTCATCCCTGGAAAGGGGGAACATAATTTCACCGATGATACATTTTTGAGCCATTCCTAGAATTGAACACTGGACTCTTGAGCATACACGCTACCTACTGAGCTAAGATATCACACGACCTAAGACTATTACTGTGTTTGTAAAAACAACCTAAACATAAATTTGAACCCTGGAAAGTCTATTGTAGAGTCTATGTGTATATCATTCCAATCTCTAACAACCCATTATATCCAGTTTCTCAACCATGATAATATGACAGCGCGGTGAATCCAAGTAGTTAAACTTGCCGCTACTAGAGCGCATTGGCGTAAGGCAACGATGCGAGAACTTTTTTTATTAAAGTGTTTACTGTTTATTGTCAACAGGACTGTAGTTAAAATTAGTTGAGTATTTGTTACATGGAAATGAATAAGGGTGTAACATATATGCATAGTGTGAGCCTCAATTGGTTGTATATTATGATTCCCTTCTCGCCATTACAGGAGACTTTATGTGTTCATTTTACCGTATTTTTATAGACACAGTAGCCATTATGTTTGATGGAGAGAGTTTTTATTCTTAAATCTCCACGCCCTTAATCTAAAAAAGAAGATAACTTTTGAGGGCCTTACGGGGCTGGTGAGTGCTGTTTTATTCGTCCGTTAAATGTCTCACACAGTAGAAATAAACCATAGTACCTATATCATTGCCACAACTAACTCTGACCTAACCTATTCAATTTACATGGCATAGCTAAGATATAAGCGAGATTTTTGGTATTGTTTAACTCTACCAGTCTTAGTTTATCTATGTAAATTAAATAGTGATGTTTTTATGATATTAATAAAAGTTTAAAATGACTATTTTTTAATTATATACTTATAAAATGGAACTAGCGCCAATATTCAAAGTCCAAATGATAGAATTTTAAACATAAATATAGGGAACATATATTAATAAAATGAAGAGTTTGTTTCTCATTAACGTTACGCAATATTTATTGCTCGTAAAGGTTTGAAATTTTATAAATTAGTAGCCCTTGTGCACGAGCATGTGCAATTTGAAGGCGTAATTTTAATTTTTTTAAATATTTTCACTTTCTACCCTGTTTACTCTTTTCACTTTTTATATCTTTGTAGCTCTTTTTACGGTTTAACCTTTTTACCCATTTCATTCATTTTACCTTTTTAATCCTCTTTACCCTTTTTTATACTTTTTAACCTTTTAGTGACAATTTTTATCCATTTAAAAAAAACTAATTGGATCTACCTTTTTACACTTTTTTTACTTTCCACACCTTTTTTTTCACTTTTGCAACTTTTCCACACCTATTTAATCTTTTTACCCCTTTGACCCAAAAATATTTGTCTGTGTATAGGACGGGTAATTAATGTAAGTAGGCTAAGTGTAAACATTTTAAAAAAGGTCAAAAAGGCCTAAGTAGGCTTAAAAGTAAATCTAATTAAAAAGGGCAATAAGGTCAAAATTGCAAAACTGGTAAAAAGGAAAAAAAAGGATAGATGATAAAAAGGGCTAAATTAAATATAATAAAATTAAAGGGGTAAGGGGGGCAGTAAGGGACAAAAGTGTGAATAGTATTTAAGGGTAAAAAAGGTCAAAAAGAGCAAAACTGGGCTAAATAAGGGCTTTGAACAAAACCAATCAAAATAATTTTAGCATTTTCTTACCGCATTTATGCCGTTTAACTTTTTTACTTCATCCATCCCGTTTCCCCCATGACACTTTTTAACCTATTTAACCTTTTTAATCTGTTTAACCTTTTTACACCGTTTAACTTTTTGTCCTTTTTACCTTTCTTGTTCCTTCTACCACTTTTTACCCATTTTACCCGTTTTATATCTTTACACTTTTTACATTAATGGTAAGGTTGTTTCTTTTTATCATTCAAAACATAAAGGATCTCATCTCAATACTTATAGACCTACATTGTAAGCTCAAGTAGGGTACGGATAAATTATGGGCACCTTAACTAAACCAAAAAAATACAAAACATTATTTTCAAAAATTAAAAAATTAATTTAATTTTGTGGACCATGTCTTGTTACCTGTTCAAATTATCCACTTTTAATCACATAAATGTGGTTGGTATTATTAAAATAGATTGTAGAGGAAATTAATTTGCATTTGCGTATAAGGGGAGAGTAGGAAACCATTAAAAATAGTCCCATTCTCCTCAGTAAGCCCAGCCGGTATTCGAACTCTAAGCTCCCATTCACCGACAAACTATACCAGACGAGCCTGCCATTTAATCTCAGCGCTTACTGACACGGATAAAAACTGATTTTAAATGTTGATCCTGGTTACTCTTCTGGGGCAGCGGTTCTCAACCTTTACAAGTGAAAATACAGCTTTCACACTTGCAACCCCCGCCCCCTTCCGTTCCCACTCTCACCCCCATTTCCCCCTTACCCCCCTCCCTCAATACAATGATAAGAGTTGAGCTTTAGTCACCGTTAACGGTATTTAACAATTAAGAAGTGTGATGAACTCAGAAACAGTTATTATTGTTTTAAACTGGAATTTAACAACAATTTTATCAACAAAACAAGCTCATTTCAAGGATAGTATAATATTTATGAGACATAATGAATGAGTCGATAGTTAAGCGGAAATAAATTACCAATTCAGTTTGAATCAACTTATACAAATTAGCTTGTTAAGATGTTGATACATGTGTTTTATTACTTAAAAGAAAATAATGAGAATGATTTTAGATAAAAGTACGTAAATTTGTATGCTCTTATTCACAAAACGCTGTAAATTATTCACTTTGCTCATAAGGCCGTGTAAAATGTTTTTTACTTCAATATTTACGTGTTATTTTATTGATAAAATAAATTGTGACATCGCTTATATGATTAGTCAAATATGATATTAAAACACATTTAAAATATAGTCTTCTACAAAAAATATACTAAACTTAAACAAAATAGGCACGCCTATAAATTGTATAAAAAAAACAGTCAAATTAAACAAAACACAATGGAATCAGCCCCCAAGTAAGTTATACCGAGCGGTCGTCATATGTTGGCGAAGATAGTTTCAACATTTGGGGATAAATAGTATCGTGTGGACATCACAATGAACCCTCTGGTCCTTATTCTAAGTTTTCTAAACCGGAGCTGCTACTTCTTTATTCACGTAGCTTCCTCATTTGTCCTCAGGAGGCGGAGTGTGACCTCGATTCAGCCCCAATGCTTCACAGATACATTTTGTAAGCGCCGGGGATTGAACCCGGGATCTCTGGATCTGTAGCCAGGAACTCTGGACACTAGTACACAAAGGTGGCCAAACAAAATATAGGATAAACATAATTAAATTTATCATATTTACAAATAAAACAATCAGAACGGTTAGGTAGAAATATTATTGTGAAACACTCTTAAGATGCGACAGAAGGGAGTGCAAGTATATTTACAGTTTTTATAGAATTGACATTTTTTGGCCAAAATAAATCAAATATTTATCCAGTAGCAACATAGAGTTTAGTTTTCTAAACATACTAATATCAACAGATCTTGAATATTTATCAAAGGTGTCCTGGAATTTTATCAAAACATTTTCTCTTTATTTAATATTTTTTGACAAAATTCCAGGACACCTTTGATAGATATTCAAGATCTGTTGATATTAGCATGTGCAGAAAACTAAACTCTATGTTACTACTGGAGGAATATTTGATGTATTTTGGCCAAAAAATGTCAATTCTATAAAAACTGTAGAATGACTCGCGCTCCTTTCTGCCGCACCTTAAGATAATTTAAATCGAGTTCACTTTAAAGAAATGATTTAAAATGTGTTTGCTTACAAAGATAATGTCTGTTTGAAAGTGAGACACTTCCCCAAACATATGCTATGGAATGTGAATCCGACACCTTAGCTCAGTCGGTAGTGTGTTTGTCTACTGAGCTAAGGGTCCTGAGATCCCGGCATGGCCGAAAAATGTATCATTGGTGAAATGTGGGTTTGCCCTTTCATAGTGATGAATTAACAGCTGGGGACTGGATGTTGTGCCTGTCCTGGTATTAAGTTATATATTATAAGGCATATGAAGCTACGACAGGCCAAGCAAGCCGGTAGTGGGAAATATATGTCTTGAATAAAAAACTGACCCCGGCCACAGACTGGAAACAGTGATGGGTGTAAAATGTTATGGAATGTACAGTACATCATGTACTTCATGAATGTATCAATGTTCTAGACGAGCATGTAGCCAGCAATACATTTAAACTATAATTTATAGGTTTGAGCCCCTTTCAAGACCTTTCTTCCGACGTTTCGGGTATAGTTACTACCGCCATCATCCGAATAAATGTCTGAAACGCGGCTCAAGTCCGAATATAATAATCTCAATTCAAACATTGACCACAGAAGACAAATGTAGCCATAAGTCCTACAGAGTATTATATATGGAGACTATTTATAAAGAGTTAAGTTAATTGAATTCATGGACCTCTTCAAATAACTTACCAAGTTAAGAACGAATGCTATAGGCAGTATGATACATAGTAATGGTGAGTAATCCTTTTCAATAATACCAATATGAAGTTTGATTCAATTAAGTGAAAATGACAACCTGGACACAGGAATCAAACTCGGGACTTTTGGCTTAGCATACCAATGCCCTACAACTGAACCATCGTGGTTTGTCTCGTGGGTTATGTTTGTAGTTGGTGTAATGAGTCTAATTGAGGTAACCGGTGAAAGTAAAAAAAAGAGTAATTTGTTTATTTTAAAATGTATGAAAACGCACAATGTTATATGACTTCAAGGCCTAGTTCCAAAGGGTTTAGGGCTATTATATTATTTTCTGAAGTCAGTTTATAAATGTATATATTATTTCTGTTGTCAACATCCCTTTTCCTAAACTAATACAAAGCCTACAGCGATGAATAAGGTATCAGTGGACAGGATTTTTTACCGAATTCTGACATAGCATACTCAATTTACGTTAAAACACATTGTTTGTTTAAAATTTAAGTTAAAAGAAAAATCTAACATTATTCTTGTATCAATTAACGAAAATAAAATCTCTTTGTTATTTTGTGTATACACTTCGCTGAGTATTTAAATTAACAGCCCAACAAAAGACTAATATTTTTTTTGGGGGGGGAGGGGTGAGGGGAAGGTTGAATGTGCGTAAGTCTCGCAAAGGCTTACTGGTTTATCATTTAAAGTTTGTCAATGTATATCAACATGTAAATTAGAAATCGAGATCCATTTCGGTGCTCGAATATTCTTGGGCGTCACTCTCGCAATATACCGGGTTGACGATGACGGGAAGATCGTGGTTCGAATGCTGGTAGGGTGTACTGAGGTTTTTTTCTTAAATGGTTTTTCACTCTCTCTTCACGCAAATGCAGGTAAAAATCTTAAAAATTAATTATTCTTTTTTCCAAACACATTTAGCGTGATTAGTACATATACCTAAACCTATACGGGTATTTAAACGCGTTGCTAAAAAAATGAGAGGAGCTAGAATACCAAAAGCAACAAACACCAAAATATAAATATGAGAGTATTAATATTACACATTCTGCATCGTATAGACCAGCGGCTCCCAAACTTTTTGAATCGCGTACCACCCCAAAAATTCCCTTAATCCGGAGTACTACTAAATATGCACTAAATCGGTACATTTTTAATGGTGGGCAGGTGAATAATAACAGACTGCGCGGTTGCACCGACTACCTGAGCTTGGATCAATGTTGCCACCCCACCAACCACTGTTTAAATCTGTTTTATTTTTGGTTAAACTTGGTTTGATGAGGACTTATCTTTATATAACTTTAGTTTGCTTGTTTTGTTTGGCTCCTCATGGCGTACCACCAGGAATAAATAAACGTACCACTGGTGGTCCGCGTAGTACAGTTTCGGAACCACTAGAATAGAATTTTATAGTAGGCCTACACAATTTTTTTATCATAATAGGGTTTTATATATATATATGCTTAGCCTATGTAATAGTCCCTGAAGTAAAAACACATTTTTGAAGTTAAAAATTTCGATAATGTACTTACGGTCCTATATTATATTTGACTTAATTATCATAAAGAATGTTTTATATTTTAAATACAAATTTAAAACAACGACTCCAAACTATTTGAAATGGTCTGAAATGATTCCCTTACACGTACAGTACGTTGTCAAGCTGCCAGCCCTGATATATCCGGGTGAGTAGGGACAGAGGGTGTGTGTGGGGGTTGAGGAAGGGAAGAGGAAGCCCGCGAGAAGGGGATGGACACCCTCCTACCGCCTCTCTTTATATATGGTTACCATGGCAACAACGATCTGTCTGTAGCAACCGCTCACGCGATCTCTTCTACTTTTATTTTTTTTATAGCATCACCATTTCCATTTGCTCGTCGTGTGGTTAAAAATGAATGTTTAACTATTTATTCTCAAACTAGAGAATTTTTTTGCAGCTGTTTATCTATTACATATATATTTTTTAATTAATGTTTTTAATTAATATTATTTATTATTATATTTACAAGGAATGGTTTTAAATTACACGTGGAACCTTGATATAACAACTTTAAGGAAAATATAACTATTATTATTATTATTATTATTATTATTATTATTATTATTATCATCATTATTATTATTAGCACCACGTCATACTACCCTTTTGGGTTACTATTAAACTAACTTAGTTGACTATTTATAAACTAACAATTTTATATATTTAAATATGTTTGTCAGTCACTCAGTAAAGTACATTTAATTTTAGATAAGGCTTATGAATAGTATTAGAGTTAACTAATACTAGCTTTGTAATTTTTTAAAAGATTTGAACCCTCAACTCCCAGCTACTGGCAAATTCAAACTATATGAGCTTGCTTGATATTTCTTCAAATAGGCTACAATAACAGACACACACAATAACGAACCTTTAAAACGCTCTTCAGTGGCCGCATTGTTTAAAGCGCTACTCTCGCAATAGACTAGATTGCCGAGGGTGGTTATATCGTGGTTCGACCCCGGCTAGGTATACAAAGGGTGGTTTTCCTTAAATGGTTTTCCACTCTCTTTCCACGCAAATGGGAGTATACTTCCTCTTAATTCAACCTTTCTCATCCCTAACCCATTAGCCCCATTAACCTAACTACTACATGGGCGTATAGCCCGAATGGGTAGTAATACGAGGGGCTAAAAAAAATTAAACGATTATTGTAATTTTTAATATGAGTGCGTTAAATCTCGTTAAAAGTCCATTTTCTGAACGGACTGATTATATAAGCACACGGCTTATAAATTAACTTAAATCTTTAACAGACACAACATCCAGTCCCGAGCCGTTAATTCTTCACTGTGAAAGAATATACCACATTTCACTAAAGATAATTTTTTCTTCCACTCGGGAATCGAACCCGGGACCTTTAGCTCAGAAGGCATACACGCTACCGACTGGGCTAAAGTGTTGGACAATACAAAAATTATATCGTAGACCCTCGAATGATGTCACAAAATTAAACGTTAAATTTTTGTATTCAACTTAACAAAGGGACGGTAATTACATGATAAAACTTGATGCAGTTAAATAAGAAAGATGAATATAAATGTTATATTATTTTATACCATTAATATTTACAACCCTGTAGCTAGGGTGGTGGTGAGGGGGGTGAATAAAAAAGGGTAAGTTAAGAGGCGAGTCCTGCGTAAAGAAAGAAAGAATGTTTAAAATCCCGTTCACGATTCACGATTCTTCCTAGTACTCCTCCATTATTATGATCAGGTCTAGCAAAGACCATGTAATCAATGTAATCAACTATATAAAACTAGTTTTTTTTTGTGACGTCTCTCAGTTTTGTTCTTTCCCTAAAAAAAAAATATATAAAGAAATATGCCCAACCCAAGCTTGTTGTTTTTTTTATTTATTTTTTGTTAAGTTCCAGCGCACTCACGCCTTTATATTCTAAAACATGGCGGCACAATCTGAAGAAAACTGGTGTTGACCTCGACGCTTGGAGTAACTTAATTGTGCTTTTGTGAGACCAACAGTTCTGGAGCTTGGAAATCACTAAGACTATCCAAAACTATCCTAATATATTTTTTTGAAAAAAGTTTTATTTTTATAAGAGTGGTAGTTATAATGTCATATTTATTTTACTAAAGAAAAATATTTATTTAATAAAATATCTCATAAAAGAGTTGACATCTCCTTTGATAGAATGTGTCTAGGCCTACATCACATTTCCTACAAATTTTGACTAGTAAAATTATATGTGGTTACAAAAATGGACGCCAATCATATAAAACATATTTATGAATGAACTATGAAACTTTAAAATATTTGGTAACCAAAGAAGCTCCTCTAATTAAAATAATTACACTATACTATAGCTTAAGTGTGAAGTATGTATCTTCATTTTGAACAGTTACATTTTTTTAAACTGATTTTCATGTATAGGTTAAACTTAATGATTCCGCCATTTTATTTGATAAAACCCTAGAACATGTTCTATAATGTAGATATTTTATTAAATATTTTTAAAATAACTAAATTTGATGGATTGTCAAATTTACATTGTATTTCTTTTATCAAGGAATTTTATAAGGCGTACAATCCGAATGTACAGTAAGAGATACAGCGCTAAGAATAAATAAAAAATAAACTTTTACAAAATAAACCTGATGGTGTAAATATAGCCCTGATGAAGTATAAACTTAGAAATGTAAAATTCCGCGTGAAGTGTCTTTGAAAATGAGCTAATTTTAGCTTTCCATAAAAAAATTAATTTATAAAACTTGAAATTTTAAGTTTGTATCCCTATATTATAAAGATAAATTTTAAATCTAAACATGTTTTGAATTAATAAAAACCTTATTAAATAATAAGAAAATTCTAAAGATCTATAACGTGTTTGAGTATATTGGTAGCTGGCCTCCTTAATATGTTTAACTAAGCACGTATTATTAACTCTAATAAGTTAAAACAACTTGTGAATGTGAGGAATGCCAGGCCTCCACCGTGGTTCGGATTCCACGTTAAACTGTAGGTCCTCCATTTCATCTCACAATCACCCTACCATTACACATTAGCGTAAGTGCGTATAACCCGAACGGGTAGTAAGACGCGGTGCTAATAATAATAATAATAATAATAATAATCTAATAAGTTAAAGAGGAGTAAGGTAGAGTTAAAAGTAAATTTAGTTCCATTTACTTACGTGAAAGGAGAGGTAAATGAAATACACCCAATGAAGACCTAGATTAGAGCACCGATATTCCCATCTTTGGCAAACTACCAGATGAGGTTGACGCGTTAGACCGTATTCTCACCACAGTGGATATATTTTAGTTTCAACTTTAAGAAATGATTAAAATAGTTTGATTTGTATTGAAAATTGTTCATTATTTAATATTGATATTTAATGAAACACATATACCAGTAGGCACGCGAATAAAGGCGTTAGGCTCATTTTGTCTGGTTTGCCAGTGATGGGGAGATTGGGGTTTGAACCCTGGCCGAAAATAATGGGATATCCTCCCCTGAATGGCTTTACAATCTCGCTCTACCCAAATGAGGGTACAATTCCTTTATATTCTACTTTTATTCATCCTTACCGTTTAGTGTAAATATACGGATATCTAGGGTTGGTGATAATACGTGGCCTCTGGTAGCTGAAGAGGTGCTTTTGTTGACCACAAGGAAAGCTTTAGTGAATAATAATATTCTCAAAACTGATTTTTTTTGTACTACGCGTCTTAGAGTCCATACGAGTTAACCGAAAACTATCTATAAAAACCTCCATCGTATCAGTCCGCAAAGCGAGCCATACCGACTGAGTTGTCGCCATCTGTTGGAAAAACATATTGCCTACATTGGCGGATATAGGGGGTCATGTGGTCAACACAACGTACCCTACAGCTGTTAATCTACGTTTTCTAGACCGGATCTGCTACTTCTTTTATCAAAGTAGCTCCTCATTTGTCCTCACCAGGATGATTTTGACCCAGTTCCAGATCCACTGCTTCACAGATAAATTTTGGAAGTGCTGGGGATTGAACCCGAGATATCTGGATCTGTAGCCAGGAAATCTGACCACTGGATCACAGAGGTGGTCTACCGAAACCTACACCTTAGTTTTATTCTACAAATGGACATTTAGAGCACCTTTTAAAAGGTACCAATTTAATTTATATGCCGCGGTCAACAATGATAACACTTCACCATAATTATTATTATTGTTATTTACTGTAGTTGTCTTCTCTATAATAACTACCAGTTCTTCCGTCCGGCCAAACACATCTCGAAATATAGAAGACCTATGAAGCTGAAATGTTGCTGGCAAGTAGTCTCAAACCCCAAAGGGTGCAGGAATACATAATGATCCGTAATTACAAGACTGGGGCGGGGGTGGGAGGGGGTAGAAAAAAGTCTAAGAACTCTCAAAGCTCAAAAGACCTAGGAAATTGAAATTTTTCAGATAGGTGGCTCCTGACCAAAAAGGGTACAGGAATAATAGGTGACCAAAAATTTACATGGGGGGGTCCCCAAAAAACAAAAAATTATATATAACAAAAACTTATTTATAATAAAATATTCAATTGAGGAACAGTTTCACAATTTTATTAGAGTAAATATTTGACCTACTATAGAGTCTTTAATTTAAATGAGCCACCCAGATTTTGGGGGTCGCTAAAAAATTATTCCCACTCACAGTCATTGTCTCTCAAATATCAATGTAACACCTTACTGGAACAGAGATGAAACAATTATTTTCAACGGGTATTATACTAGTTGGTAATATTTGTCAAAAATGACAGCTGAGTATAACATGGCTTGACATATGAATACGTGAAATTGAATATAGTAACATGTCAGCCAGATATTTCCACTCGTAAGAAAATTGCGTTATACAATAATTCTAGTACACAGGATAAGAGACGTGAAAATTTAATAAATCTCATTTGTATATTTTGAATCACATATTACAGTGTAGTAAAGAGAGATGATATTAATTTGAAAAACAATCAATGCACTGTACTATGAAATGTAATTAATTGATTCATTCACAAATTAATAATTCGTCTCTGTCTAAAAAGTAGATGGAAGCACAACTGTGGAGATCACAGCATGTAAAAAACCCCTTCAAGCCATCCGGTCGAGACTCGAACTGAATCCGACCTCTTGGTCCATATTTAGGCGTGATTCGAGCCAACACTGCCAGAGTTCTCTATATCCTCCCCACCACCGTCTAATGAGAGTGACAGTTTCACATTCAGTCAATATCTTCCCCTTCTCCCATTAAAACGTTTAACACAATGGCTACTAACGATTTAATACAAGGGATGGAAATGTGGAGGTTAGTTTGGAGGTAATGAAGCTGCACTTGAGAGGAGAGAGGATAAGAAACTTCCATTGAAAATCACACGTATAAAAACCCAACCTTATCACTTCCTGCCGAGATTAGAGCACCATCCCTCTTCAACAAGGAAAATGTGAATCTAATGCCTTAGACACCTTGGTCCCCCACCATGGGTATAATATAATACTTATATTGCCTAGGCTGTTATACGCACCCTATATTTATCCCTTCCTTTGTAATCTTGCGTTCAAATTGAGAACTACAACATACAGTGTTTGTGGCCAGCCTTGTCCGTTGTTGAGAACATCCAGTTAGAAGTCACAGGCCAATCAACTAACTCTGTGATACAGTCGGCAAGAAATCGTAAATTTAAACGAACACTATTGCACGTGGATCATTTCTGATTAAATATTAATGGAGATAAAAAGTTAATATATGTTCCTAAAACCAAACATTGTTGAAATATTATAAGTTACTAGCGGACCCGACAGACGTTGTCCTGCCCGAACGTTGGCTTTTCGTTGGGTGGCATAGTTTATTTCGATAATAAAACAAATACTATGTGATCATCACAATTACAAATTCACAATGAACTCCAATTAGTGAGTTACACAAATATTACAAATTCAGTGTTTGTCAAGACAACATACAAAATAAAACATCTTTTTATTTTTGGAATTTCGCCCACAACTCCACAAATATCATCTGTATCGAAAAACAAACATAACTATGAATTATTCTCAGAAATTCAATTATTCATGAACTTTTCAGACGGTTTTAACGGTCAATTATTAATCTTATATTTTATTATAAATATTGGGTGGTGGTGGGGGTTAAATTTTGAGGTTACGTGATCTGATATGCAAAAAATCTAAAAAAAAAATTCCCCCCAAAAAAAACACTAAAAAAAAAAAAATTCCTAGAACCCGATTGCAGTGCCACCTACCGGGTCCAATTGTGAATTTAAACCATCCACGGACCCACTCAAACACACACCAAAAATGTCATCAAAATCGGTCTAGCCGTTTAGGAGGAGTTCAGTGACATACACACGTACAGAAGAATTATATATATTAAGATTTGGATAAAAAATGCATTGAAAATGCCATTTTTGACCATTTTTGAATGGCTTCATAGCTAAGCACTGCGCACAAATGTTCATTCTGTCATCATAGGGACATACTGTAGTTATTAGTATGAAACTTTGTCGCTTTATCCCCCATCGTCACCGAGGAAAATGTCGAGTAATTATTCAAATATTAATGCACTCCACACTTTTATGTCATATCGTAGATATTTTCTTTTCTCTTTTACTTCCATACCTCGCGCGAGCCGGGAGCTGAGTTGGGCCTGCTAGGATGAAGGCTCTTAACTTCAGACTCTGGCTTAACGTTTAGCTCAAGTATGGACTCACCTCAGTGGTCACGTGGTCTATGGCACCATTCTTACAACAGACTGGTTTGCCGCAAATAATAGGTCTAGGTTCGAATTAATGTCAGGTACATAAGGAGGAATGGGGTTCTAAATGTTATTTACCTCTGAATTTTATCTCTTCTTTATATTCTAATTTGGGTGCATTTACTCCCAAATCTATCATATACAATCTTGTCCCATGTTTTAAGCCATTAATAACCTGGCTGTAACCTTACTACTACTACTACTACTACTACTACTACTACTACTACTACTACTACTACTACTACTACTACTACTACTACTACTATAATAATAATAATAATAATAATAATAATAATAATAATAATAATAATAATAATAATAATAATAGCAATAAGTTCAAGCTAATTATCATTCCAATGAGTGATTCCCAGTTCATTAAAGGTTTGTTACAGCCCCTTTACCTCCCTATTAAAACCAAATCTAAAATAATAGTTCGTGTGTATTGAATACCAGTTTAGTTACGGCCATATTTAATCATTTATCGGACACTTCTTCTCACATGAACTGACTATAAATTTATCACTAAATAGCTAGCACAGTGGCGGTGAAACCGTGGGTGCAGGGGTGGCTTTGCCCCCCTGGGAAGGATTTGACCAACACCCCCCCCCCCCCCCATCTGGAATAAATCTGCACCACCCCTAGATATATTTCAAATCTTCTGATATTATCAAATATGAAGCTGAAAGATGGCCTTAATTTAAACTCCAAATAACTTCTAAATGTATTCAATTTTTAAAAAATTTAACGGAGAGTAACATTCCAAACAACTTTTAGGGATAGCCAACTTCCAAACATTTATCGGGGAGGTGGTGGTAGTGGTGGGGTTAGGGGGTTATGGGTTGAGGTGGCAAGGCAAGTCCCTAAAAACTATTTTTTGATTATTCCTCCCTCAACCCCCCGCCATACTCTCCGCAACATCCGAATTGCTTCCCTAGTTTGAATCCTCTGATAAGAAACATACGAACTGCGTCCAGATAATTTATAATAAACAAATGAGCTACGTCCCAATTTTTTTTAGTCATCAAACGAATTGCATCCCAGCTTGTTATGTTACCTTCATGATTTGTTCCATTAAAATTCAAATTTTCATCCACCACGCTCGCTCTTCGGTTCCACTCCCACTTTCAAAAACAGCGGAGGAACTGCATTCTTCTTTGGAAAAATTTGACACTAAGGGAAATAAGGAAAAATCTTTTTTATTAATGAATGATAGCGAAAGAAATATTTTTCTTTTTTCTACAGTAGCAAATTTGAAGTTTTTGAAACAGCTTAGCGTCATTTACATGGGACTTTTCCGTGATTTCCCAAAGCTGTGTTTGCAATTTTACACCATTATAGGCTGTAAAGAGGACATAAGCACTCCTTTGGTCTTCTTTTTTGCTTTCAAACCAAACCGCAAATACTCTGCATCTCTTCAACACTTCATTTTAAAATTTCGTGACTATGGTTTGGACTTTGTTTTATCTACAGTACGCATTGACTTTTAAGAGGCTATTTATCAAGCTATGGTAAGAGTTATTATCACCACGTCTTACTAGCCGCACTTACGCTAATGTTCAACTGTAGGGTGATTGTGAGATGAAATGGAGGACCTACAGTTTAACGTGGGATCCGAACCACGGTGGAGGCCTGGCATTACACACATTCACAAGTTGTGATTAATACACGTCTTGTCAGAGGTGAAGGAAGGGTTTGGCAATCAGATAAATCTGTGCCGGGACCGAGGATTGAACCCCGGACCCTCAGCATAGAAGTCTGACACCTTACCACTAGACCACCAGGTCATCGGTAAGAGTATTACCTCTACAAATCATCAAAGGTTGTAGGTTTCATTTAGTCCTGAGTTGGTGGAGGAAAATCCAACAACTAAACCTTACTCAAGAGTCTGAAATGGGACACATTTTAAAATACTTTTTCGGACAACCATTTCTGAATCCTGGCTACGTGGACGAATGCTTTGCTGATGACCTCATGGTGATCCATCCTGAAGACGACAGAGTAAGAAGCTTTGCTGACTACATTTTAGAAATGTACTTAATCAAAAATGCAAAATTATCCGCCCCGTGTCTGGACAGATCAATCTCTTGCTGTACCACAGAAATTGCTGTAAATCTCTTCATTCTAAATAAATGGAATGCTGTATGTACTCAGTACACCCGAACATTTTTCAGTCTATAGAAGTGTTGAAAAACGTACAGTTCGATGCTTGTGTAAAAATGCGCAGCAAAGGAAAGATACGACGTAAATCGATACAAAAAGAAGCCTTCATGAGGGAACCAATTTTTAAGTATGAAACTAACTTAGCTAAATATTTCAATTTAAATTGATCAAAAGTGTATGTTACAAAATATTTACCAGTGAACAAAAAGTAGACAATCAGTGTTAAATACAAATATATAAAAAGTATCAAATTTTAAATTATTTTCACCAGGAAAATTACATTATATACTCATTTTTATAAACTTCGAATTATGAAGGAAAAAACCAATATCTCGTTGTTAATTTGATTTGTCATGACCTTTAAAATAAGAGATTTAAAAGCAGGTAAGAATTTAGATTGTTGAATTATAATATAAATAAACTTTTTTTTTAAACAATGACGCAATTCATGTAACAGACTTTTTAAAGAGGGACGTACTTTGTGTAAAAGAAGTTATTTTGGGGCACAGTTCAGATGCAGCTATCCTCTCTTCTACAAAAATAAGGCTACGCCACCACTCCCTTCATAACATTACAACGTTATTCAAATTCCTGCCTCTGCGCCGCCAGAAAAAAAAACTATACAGGTTTGACGTCTTAGTCCACGTGACGTTATTAGAAATATAATATTAAGAGGGATTAGGACAGCAATTTAGAGATATCTCAACTAATTCTTTTGAAGAAATATATTTTTTATTATTATTATTGGCACCGCGGCTTACTACCCGTTCGGGTTATACGCACTTACGCTAATGTGTAATGGTAGGGTGATTGTGAGATGAAATGGAGACCTACAGTTTAACGTGGAATCCGAACCACGGTGGAGGCCTAGCATTCCACACATTCACAAGTTGTGATTAATACACGTATTGTCAGAGGTGAAGGAAGGGTTTGGCAATCAGATAAATCTGTGCCGGACCAAGGATTGAACCCTGGACCCTCAGCACAGAAGTCTGACACCTTACCCCTAGACCACCAGGTCACCTTGAAGAAATATAGCTTCCTATAGTAGGATTTTGGTTGGAAGAATCTTTTAGAAAATACAAAATTTGTATTTGTTTGCTGTGGGAATTGATAACATAGATAAATAAATAATATAATATTAATAGTGTTTGTTTATTGATATTGATAATAACTATCAAAAATGGTGTGTCGTGGAGTGTTGCAAGGGAAGCATACCTTGTTAAAACTGTACCTGTGATAGGTTATCAACCACTTGGGCCTTATTTGACCAATCGTACATATACTCTGCTCTGCATGTATCACACGGTAATATATTCCCCTCTATACCTTACCAATGATTATTCTAATGAGGGGTGTGAACCATTCACAGGTACAGTCTAAACTAATGCTGCTTACTCTGGCAACACTTCACGACACGCCACTGCCTATCAAGAGTGACCATCATTTTATATCGTATGAATAGTAGACGTGATAATAGATCAAGTCAATCGTCCAGCTTTCAAATAATATTATTTCTATGATAATTGGTGAGAATAGATTTAAATAAAAATCATTTCGAGTGCAGCACGAGCCTCGTGTCGTAGTCTGGTGTTCTGACCGCTCGTCAGACTATGCAGAGACTGCACAAGTAATGGCGGTTGAAAGATAGATGTGTTTTGTTCGGGTATTGTCAGAGCTAAGGTCCCTCCTCGTGATCGGTTCGTTTTATTGGAGAGTAGCGGGTCGTTATGGGAGGAGCCAGATCCGGTATATCCATAGGGAAAATATTTCTACAAGTACACTCTCTGGCTTATTACTGGGGAGCAGCGTGTTTTTCTCAGCCTTCAGCTGCGTGGCAGGTGCTTGTGGGACTGAGAGCGGCACTCTTGTCTTCATGACGCCGTGAGTTGAGGTAATATATGCTCCAGTTACTCTAGTTTGACCATTTTAAGGAATAGATCAGTTTGGCGGTCGTAGCGCAGTATACTTGCCTCAGAACTCAAGGTTCATAGGTTCTAAACCATCTGAAAGTCGATGAATTTTTACCAAGTGGTAAAAATCCGTAGCACAACTTCCTTTGGAGGGGAAGTAAAGCTGTCGGTCCCATGTCGATTGTGGTGAGTAAAAGAACCCTGGAAGGTAGGACCTATATGAAAGTACCTTTCCGGCAAAATTTGTGGGCTCTTTCTCACTCGCTCTGAGAAATCCATTGGGTGGGTAGGCTGATAATCCGCTACACCTGAAATAAACCCATCATGGAAAAAACAAAAAGAAATAGTTGGAGTAGGCCTATCAAGGCTTCGTTGCGGCCCTGTGCTCTACATCAGTGGTTAAAGGAATGCAGAATAATAATTAATAACAATGTTAAGGAATAAATTGTCCAAATTTGGTCCATTAAAATTATTTTACTGATTTAAAACGTGCATTTTGTGCTACATTATAAAATATAATCTGTAACCACCACAGTGGCATTTAAATGCATCCTTGCTTGGTGTCACATTTTATTAAAAATCACAGATAAATATATCGATATTAGTTAATACGCTAGATAGCTTATACTTAAAAAAATGTTATTCCTACTTGTTAATAAATAAGTACTTACTTATGGTGTATGTTAATACTATATCTTAATTACATAACACAGAATTTGCAAAAAAATAAGTTTAATAAAAAAACTTGCAGACTTGAATGGTGGGACTTGCTTCCACCCTGACTGTTAATGTAATACCCCTGACTGCTGTGATTACAACACATTGACTGCTGGTAATCTAATACCCTTGATAGCTGTGTGATAAAAATGTATTACCTTACGGTGTGAATATGTTAATTATGAATAAATAAGTACATTAATCTTATGACTGAGTGGTTAATGTAATAACTTGACTCTTGATTACAATACCACTTGATTGTTATACAATACCAACCTTGAATGTGGTGATGTATCCACCCTTGACTGGTTAATGTAATACCACCTTGACTGCTGGTGATACAATACTGACTGCTGGTTAATTAATACCCCTTGACTGCTGGTGATTAACAATACAACCTTGACTGATAGTTAATGTAATACCACCTTGACTGCTGGTTAATGTAATACCCACCTTGACTGCTGGTGATTACATACCACCTTGACTGCTGGTAATTTCCACCTTGACTGCTGGTATGTCATACCCCACCTTGATCTATAATACCACCTTGACTGCTGGTGACTTCTTCCCACCTTGATTTGATGTCTACACTCCGACCTTGTCATTTGCACTCGTTTGTGCTAGTTTTATGTCTGTTCAATGATAGTTGTTCAAAGATGTTTTTATTACTGGTTGATATTTTTGATTTGGATTGTCATGGCTATCTTGATATTGTATGAAAATAAATTATTACCAGCAAACCCTTGCAAAACTTTAGCACATTCAACCTTCCGCTCCCCCCCCCCCCTCCCCTCAAAAAACATTTAGTCTTTTGTTGGGTTGTTGAAATTAAATACTCAGCGAAGTGTATACACAAAATAGCAAAACGAGTTTATTTTCAGTAAATTGATACAAAAATATTGTAAGATTTTTCTTTTAACTTAAATTTCAAACAAACAATGTGTGTAAACGTAAACTGAGTATGCTATGTCAGAAGTCGGTAAAAAAAATCCCATCCACTGATAACTTATTCATCGCTGTAGGTTTTGTATTAGTTGAGAAAAAGGGATGTTGACAACAGAAATAATATATAGGATCAAGAGGTCAGCCGGATGGTGAACATCCTAATTCGATATAGTTTTGATATTTGTCTGTCATGAATTATTCGAACAGTTCCAAACATCTTAGAAATATAAAAACAGGCATTCCGATATGTTTTAAGACAACGTTCTATAGAAAAGCCCAAAAATCTAAAATGTAATATATCTGTTTCAAAAAAGGATCAAATTATGTCGGAAACGTTAAAAATGAATAATTCCTTTTTCTAAACTGTGAACTGTTACAGTCCTATGTAATTGTAATTAGTTTTGACTCTCTAATAACCAATTATTTATTCTGTATCACTCTTTATTTAAAAAGTTCAAATATTACATATGGGCACCCTAGGAAAGTTATGATTTATCTTCAAAAGAAATTTCAGCTTTTAAAAAATGTTAGATTATATCTCTATTTTGTCTTTGTGTACTAGTCAGTTCATTTTTAGCAATTTAACACAATTTAAATCAATCTTTAAAATATTAATCCTTTGATTAATATTTTAGCTAAATTTACGAGTTGGTTACTCTTCCTCGCGTTTCATTTTATATACTAAAAAAATAGCGAAGTTACTTTATACATTCCGTGCGAATAACGAGTACATTAGCTAGTGTTAAATAAATTATATCAGAAGAAAATTGATATGAGCAATTTTTGTTTTCATTTAAATAGAGAAGGTTAAAAATATTAATTTTATGACGTTTTGGATGGTTGGGAAATTCGACAAATTCTGTACATTCAGGGTAAAATGGGTGATTCCAAGGTTGGAGACCACGTTGACTGAGGCCTTGATCTAGTCTTGTCTATGTTGGTGGTGACGAGGAGGCCAGGGTTAAAATCCCTGTCGGGTGAAATCAGGGTAGATTTTACTAAATTGTCTTCCATTCTCCATCCACGTAAATGAGGGTACATTTAACATAAATTCAACTTTATTGATCCATAGCACATTAGCATTGTTAATACATAGGCATACAACCTGAACGGGTTACTGTTGGTGACCAAAAAAAAAAGTACAATCAGAAAAGGAAAGGCTAAGCAATATTTCTCGTTGCTTTAACTTATTCCACGCAAGGTCGCCGCTATTTCAGACCACTACGCGTGTAGCCATGAATGTTAATCAAGAACATTAATATCTCTAATTACACCCCTATTAAATAGGTTCAAATTATTTTAGCCATTGATGATTATCTTTGGCAGATAACTATTATAAAAGTTATAACCATTAAAAGTCATGTTTAAGACATTTCTTCTAAGAATGTGTTTGGAAGCATAATATTGTCTTTTTACGAGATGCTAATTTTAAAATTAAATCGTTTTGGCAGATGAAACTGCAGGTTGTGTAAGATGACAACGTCCTCTCGTCTTCATCGGGACACCTGTACTGGTTGATTATACTAAATAATTAGAGGAAACACCTTTTTTTATAATCGCTATTTAGATATGATGCACGGTCACAGTCTTTTTAAAGTAATATAATACGCTGTACGAATATTAAAAACTATAATCCAATGAATCTTTCATACATAAAATAATGCAATGAGATACCAATTACATAAATTGATGCAATCTAAATTGAATCGATCTATCTAATCCTCTTTGCGACTGAATTGAAGACTATAATTTTTTTCACAAGAAAATAACTCTTGTCTATAACCAAAATAATAGGTTATGTTTTATCTGGTTTTGTGAGTGGATTAAACCAACTTCAGTCAGGAGAAAGGATAAAAACCCACCTTTAAAAAAAATTGTGTATTAGATAAGATATTTAATAGAAAGAATCTATCTATTATTATTCGAGCAGTCTAAATAAACCTAGTTTTGGACTTCTTTCATTTTCCTCAACCCTGAGTGTCTTCTTTTATTTTTTGTTTCTGTTTAGTTGATAATATTTTCAAATATACGAGACACGAAAGAAACAAAATAACCGCTTTCAGTTAAAGTGTACCTTATATGCTGTCATTGCACTGTGATGAAATAGAAAAAAAATTATAAAATTATAAACGTCATTCATTTTTATCCTAAAACCACGGAATATAATTTGTGACCAAAATTAATTTCTGGTGTTTTATTAATTTTAAGTTAACGTCACGTGTTATTTAAGCTACGATTTGGAAGTTATTGAAATAATTTTGTAAAACAGTGGGATATAATTCAGTCATCTATTGTATTAACTCAACATTCAAAAAATACAACTATTATTTGTAAGTTGATAGGTGTCTTCATTGTTGGTAATAAATCACCAAAAATCAAGAATAAACCTTATGTTTCAAATTATCCCCTTAATGAGCAGAAGATGAATTTCATACAATAGTTTTAAATTAAATTTTAGACTGTTTTAATAATGATACAGGGTAAGCATCGCTTGTACATAATGTAGATGACTTGCGAAGCTTAAAAGTTGAAATTATATTTAGCTATGGATATAATCGCCCTAAACATCATTTTTATAAATTAGAAATTGATCTGGTATGGGAATCAAACCTAGGATGCTTGATTTACCACACCAACGATCTACCGCTAAACTATTCAGGAACCATCCCGTGCTCAAAGTAATTCTTTATTCATAATTTAAGGCAGAATCTTTGGACGGCAGAATAAAGCCGATGACCAAGTCGCCGGTGACTTTGGTATCAATGCTAGCTGATGTTTTCCACACGTCCATAACAGATTCTGCCTTTAATTATGAATGAATAATGACTAAACATGGCAAGAATCCTGAATACTCAGTGGTAGAGCATTGGTATGCTATAGGAGGCAACCGGGCTCGATTCCCGTGGTCAGTTGTCATCTGTCAGATTTACAAGTAAATGCATAGATCCATCCTAACCTTATTGGGGAGAAGAAAAGAGAGGTCTTAGATTGTTATGGGGAGTCTTCAGTTCCACTCTAAGGCTTAGAGACATCAATAATAAACTATTACTAAACCAAGAAAGGGTTGTATTTCTTTATATTTGTAGAGATATTCTTTTATTCGTGTGCTTTAAGTGTAAGCAATCAACTGAATAATAATATGAGTGATATCCTCTAGCCTATAAAACGCTTCGGTGGTAGCATGCTCCAACGCGCTATCGTGTTAAACTAGACTGCCAATGACGGGGATATCGAGGTTCAAATCTCGGTCGGCTGTATTAAGGGTGGTTTTTTCCCAAAATAGTTTTCCACTCTCCCTCCACGCAAATACAAGCACACATTCTCTTAATATAACCTTCTTAATACCCAAAATCATTAGAGTAAGTGGTATATAAGCGTATAGCCCGAAGGGTAGTAAGGTTCGGTGTTAAAAAAATAGGCCTATGATATAAGTTATAAAATACGTGACCGGAAGGACAAGGCTCGAATCTCTCGGATTGGAACAATAGGGGTGGTTTTCCATATATGATACATTACTGTTATTTTATCATCCCTTATCTACGTTGATAAGGATTTATGCACCCGGTTAGAGTCGAACAACACAGTGCAGCCCACGGTTACTGTGGTGCAGCCTAAGGTCGGACCGCTCCTACCTGTGTGCCGCGACGTCCCGTGGTGAGGCTAAAGAACTGGGGGGTAGGGGGTAGCGGTTATCCCCCGCGTACCAGCCGTCGCGACGCCGTTCCGTCACGTGACAAGCCGTCATTCAGCCGGGTCGTTTACCCTCTCAACCCCTCCTTACCCACGGTATACTCAGCTAATCATCTCAGAGGGTGTTCGTAGCTCTTCACTAAGATTACAGGAAGGGATGTCGCCATGTCCCACGATTAAAACTGCCGACAGACAGGATTTTATAAAACTGGACCAACAAAAGACGCAAGTGTCTGATTGATTTCTCTCTTGCTTATGTTCAGCAACTGTGGGTTCATTACTTGCATTCGAGAAAGGGGTAGATTCTGTTTCTGTGTCATAGCTACAAGACATGACCAGATTGAGATTCTAAATTACCCGCCTCGGTGGCCGCATAGTCTAACGTCCAACTCTCGCAGTAGACTGGAATTTCGATGAAGGTGAGATCGAGTTTCAAAACTCGGTCGGGTTTACTGAGGGTGTTCTTTCCAAATGGTTTACCAAACTCCCTCCACGCAAGTGCGGGTACACTTCCTTCAAATATAACCTTCCTAATCTCTAAAACAATTAGCATAATTAGTACATAATTGTATAACACAAACGGTTAGTAAGACGTGGTGCTAAAATAATCTGAAGTAGCCAGTACGTCGCATCATAAAATGAATGGCAGAGATCAAGATCTGCTAAGTAATATATTTTTGAGATTCTACATAAACATTGAAATATGCTATTCCCTCTAACTGGCACTTTCCTTTACCACTCCAGATTTCTTTAATTAATTTATGGGTGTTGAAGAGAAGTTATAGTAATTATAAATATCATTTTATAGTTTTTGGGTGGAAGCCATTTACCATATTCATTAACAAACTTTTTTTTTTCTAAAATAAACATGGTTGAGAACTTTCTCTGGTATTTCTATTGTTATAAAAGTCACTTTAAAGTATTTATTGAAGTCTAATGAGATTTTACTAAGAAATTATTAGAAAATTCTAATAACAATGGCAGTCCCGTTCATATAACAATTAATATGTTATAGAAGATCCCCAATAATGTTTATTGCGAAATAAAAGTTTTGTTGATCAAAAAGCGTTCCAAACAAACAAACAAATCTTTTTAATATATATATATATATATAATATCACTATTTAATTACTTATTTTTGCACACCGTGTTTCTGGACTTAGCTTTATCCTCAGTTCAACACAGCATCCAACTTTTTCTAAAAATTTATGTGTAGAAAATTGATCTTTATTATATTTCTATATGATCGCAGGAAAAATGAGATATTAGAAAGTGTAAGATAGAAAAGAAAAGGTTTGGCCGATTAATATTTTCACAAGGCAAATAAACTTTATGGACTATGTTATGGACTAACGCCACCAATTTGAGAATGCCATTGTTTATTTCTTAGCTCAGAGATATTTATTTTTTCCTCACAATTGTGGTTGTATTATTACCTTGACATTTTTATGGCAGGTGTCTCATTTAGCCTCACTCTTTCTGGCGGCTTCAGCAGTGACGTAACACCAACAACGTGTACCATGATGCAACGTTTGATAACAGGCTACTGAAGGAAGTACTTTTTCTTTTACTAAAATTAAACTTATTAAAATGCATTCGAAGCATATTGTCATAGCGTAACTTAAACATTTAAGTAAAATTTGCTTAAAACTTATTCTAGCCAAGTCGTAATCTCAAAATCCTCGGTTCGATTGTTGGACCAATCATAGCAAATCCGTCAACACCGTTGGGAAAAAAATAAATTACAAGGCAGTTTCTAGTTTTTAAAAGTAGTAATTGATTAGTTTAACAATAAACGTGGGTGACACCTGTTATTTAAAGATAAAAAGTAAAATGTAATTCTGATGCCTTATATAATATTATTATAAACTAGATCGGCATAGCTTGGAGGTAGACTTTTATAATTTTCTATTCTGCAAATATCTTACAATGTCCTTGAAATTTAATTCGCGCTTTCATTGATTTTTAACTGATAAAATATTAATTTCCCGACAACCTTTATTTTGTCATTGATCTTTGCAAACAGTTATTTATTTATTTATCTATCTATCTATCTATCTATCTATCTATCTATCTATCTATCTATCTCGTTCATACGAAAGTGTATATTATGTCAGACCTAATCTCGACCAATTTATGGATCTAAACTGACAAATGAATACTTTAATGTAAATCTGGCCCTAAAGAAGTGCAACCGCTATTTAAACTAGCATTTTTACCGAAAGTTGAAAAGGTCACCCCATCTACCCACCGCCCGCCTCCCCAGCCGTATCTCTGGAACCGATGGAGCACATGTTCGGGTGGAGGTTCCCCTTGAGACTTTATCCGAAAAGAATTATCCTCAACCCCTTCAACTTCCTCCCCCTCTCCCCAAACCTATATCTGTAACCTCCGAGACTATAGAGCACATGTTCGGGTGGGAGTACCCATTGAGACCTTATTTAAAAGAAATCCCCCCCAAACCCTGTGCCCCCCTCCCTCTTCACCAGACGCGTCTAGCTTGGTATTGCCTATTTGCTAGTTAGGTTTAATGTTTTCTATTTAGTCTAATATAGGAACTAAAACAAGCTAAATATAAATATGTGGGAAAGCTAATTAAGAAGATAAATTTGTATAAATATCAATCTTGCTAAATACATTATTGAATAAATATTAGTTCTTTGTAATTTCATACTAGTTTTAAATACCAGGAGCTATACGATCCTATGCCAGTAACTCAGTCGAGATCACTCAGTAGTTATATAATCCAATGCTAGCAGCTCAGCCGAGATCACTTAATAGCTATACGATCCAATGCTAGCAACTCAGCCGAGATCTCTCAACAGTTACACAATCAAATGTCAGCAACTCAGCTGAGATCACTCAACAGTTATATGATCCAATGCTAGCAACTCAGCTGAGATCACTCAACAGTTATATGATCTAATGCTAGCAACTCAGCCGAGATCTCTCAACAGTTACACAATCAAATGTCAGCAACTCAGCTGAGATCACTCATCATTTATATGATCCAATGCTAGCAACTCAGCTGAGATCACTCAACAGTTATATGATCCAATGCCAGCAGCTCAGCTGAAATCACTCATCAATAATACGATCCAATTCCAACAAATGCCTTCTGTAACCGAAGCTTAATTAAGAACCTGGGATAATATCTATCAAACATGACAGCTGCAGATCACATGACTTGAAGTATCAATAAGAGAAATTAGTTTCATAAACTTTGTCTAACTGCTAGATACTATTCTCTCTATCATGTTCTAACAATATTTAATTCAAGGAAACAGGATGAACTAAGAGGTTAGGGCCAGTTGCCTACTGACTCTCATGGCCTGAGATAAAGATACAACTGACAAGAGTTCGTTAGCGAGCTTTACTCTGACCCAGTAGATCATGTTTCAAGACCTGATTGGGTGAACTGTGAGCCTTAATTCTCATGAAGTGGCTTATCATCCATACTTCAAGTTAATATTAATGCGTTTCCTCAAATATAACCCACCAAACCATTATGCCCTCAGATTAATTAATGTGAGTTCCTGTAAATCGCGAAAAGAACGAGGACAGATAGCGCTAAAAAAAAAGAGCTACGCCCTATCCAATCTAAGGGGAAATAATGTTTGGAGCCTTCAGACGTGATGGTAGGGAACAACTTGAATGATTGAACCAGCATTAGAACCGAGAGAGGCTATAAAATCACGGTAATAAAATAATTATCTCAATGTATAGGGCAGGAGTAAGTTAAAGGTCGATCTAGCAGCAATTTTCAGTCGATCCCGTATGAAAACCGTATCTTCCCGAAAAAGCAAGCTTACCTTGCATTAATCTACTATGGTACAGCTTATAATATGGGACCATAGTGTAATCCGCCAAGGTAAGACTTCTACCTAGCTTGGTTCCACTACAGTACAGTTTAGAAGATAGAACCATATTGTAATCCGTCAAAGTAAGACTGCTAATTGGCTTGGTTCCAATATGACCCAGCTTGTAAAAAAGGGTCATAGTGTAATCAGTTAAGGTAAGTCTGCTACCTTTTAGGATGAAAGTAGAGTATATTTTATTTGATTTATGTATTTTATATAAAGGCAGGGAAATAAGTACTGAAGGAAATATTGAATTTAAGGAATACATACGAGAGGTATAGAAAAAAAAGAATTTACATTAGAGTGTAGAAACGAAGGGTGATCGTGAGACCTTTGATAAATGTTAAAGTCAACCTGGGCCCACAAATTTTGTTGAACTTTGGTATAGGAGCTTGGGATCAAATCCCGACCCTCAAGATCAGAGCCAAGCATACGCATTGAACTATAGTAATGTGTAATGACTTCTTAACTATGGGATATATTTTCCTTAGGAGTTTTGTTCATAGTCATGGACTCACTTATGCATGCTTACCGTGTTCCTCTAATTTTGTGGGACTTATCTCAAGGTCATCATATGCGTGTGACCAAAATACTTTTTTTTTTGCAAATATTAATAAAATTTTGTTTCTGTAGATTTGGCTAGTTTAATTTTCTACACATTGTATTCTCTATAATTATTCTTGAACATTTATCATGAGAATATTAGTATTTTAGCAGACACATTCTAAATTCGGTATAGGACAAATGGGCGCCGCCATCTGGGTGCCGCGAACTGGGCGAAGCCAACTGGGTGCTGGCAAGACTGGGTGCCAATACAACTGGGCGCCATTGTAAAAACGTAAAGTTTGTTTTTTAAGTAAATACTCATTTTTGGAGTTGTTCTTGGAATAATCATAACAAAGGAACCTTAATAAAATTTGTTTGTATTTATAAAGTTAGACTATTGGATACTAAAAAAATTAAATGGATAAATGTATGAAAATACCTAACCTAGCCTAACCTAACCTAATTTTAGTTTTTTGACAATTAAAACACACATTTTTAAGGCGGCACCCAGTTGTCCCAGTACCCAGTTCGCAAGCGCCCAGTTGGCCGCGCCCAGCTGTCCAGATCCGTTCTAAATTAGAAGAGAATTCCTTGTATAATTATGAAATTCCCATAACTAACATGCAAGAAATATTGATATTATCATTTGTGGAAAATTAAACCAATAAATAAACAATAAATATATACTTTAGCCAACAAAGTTTTTTAGTAAAAACTGTAAAAAAATAACGGATCTTAGCTCAAGTTCCATTTCCACGCAACCTAAATAAATAACTCTTTTTTATGTATAAAACTCGTAGGCCTACTAAGTTACTTTAGCACAAAGTAAAACTATTTACAATAAAACCAGAGCTTATAGTATTTATTTTTATTTATTTGGCACCGCGTCTTACTAACCATTCGGGCTACACGCTTAATTACTAATAACGCTAATGGGATAGGAATTGGGAAGATTGAATGTAGAGGAAGTGAACCCGAATTTTCATGGAGGGATAGTGGAAAAAATAGGAAAAACCACCTCCAGTTCACCCGACCAAGATTCGAACCTCGATCTCCCCGTTCTCGGGAATCTAGCTCAACATGAAACTAGCACGTTGGCCAACAGTGCCACTGAGGTGGGTCATCTTATAGTAGTTTATATCAATAGCCACCCTCTAATTTTAATAATACAGTACTATTATTTAACTCAAATAATTATTTTAGTTAAATAATTCTAATAATCCTTCTTCTTTAGGTGGGATGGAAGTGGAAGCGACAAAAGGCCAGTGTTTTTTCAGTTTTTATGGCAAAACATTTTTTTGACCAAAATAAATAGAATATTACTCCATTACAAACATAAAGTTTAATTTTTTTCACATGTTTATATCAACAGTTGTTGAATATCTTTCATGGACATAGTGGCATTATCTAACAAACTTTATGAATGAAGAAAAAAGTTGTCACTAAATTCCAGAACATCCTTGAAAGATATTCAAGAAATTTTGAGGTCATCATGGGAAGAAAATTAAATTCTATATTTGTACTGGAGCAATAGTTTATTTATTTTGGTCAAAAATATGTTTTAACATAAAAACTGGAAAACGCTGGCTTTATCCCACGCCCTCTTCCATCGCACCCTAAGGTTGGTTAGATCTGATTTCCATTCATCCGGGGCTGGGCATGCACTCAGATCTTCAGCTGGCTAGTGCTGCCTACACTATCTGGTAGGAATTCCATGTAGAAGGTGATCTTAGGAAGTGTGGTAGTTCACCTTCGCCCTCCACGCCGAATTATATGAGCGAGCGTGAAAATGCCTACCGATTTTACCGAGAAGGTTATTTTCACACACATTCCAGGGCTCTTTTACATGTCACACTCGACAGGGGACCGACGGCTTTACTTCCCCTCCGAAGAAAGTTGTGCTACTGATTTTTATCTTTCAAGAAAAATCCATCGACCTCGGCTGGGTTTGAACCCACAAACATCAATTCCTGAGGCGGGCAATTTACTCCAAGACCACCGAGGTCACCTTTTAACCATTTATTCAAAATAATATAAAAAGTGACCACCGCTTAACTGATTGAGTATCACGGCGAACTCTGCGGACAAGATTTGATTGCTCGATTACACTCGCTATTACATTAGTTGTTAAAATACACCACTTTGAAAGTGATGAGGTGTGAAACTGTGACTGAAACTATTACTTTTTTTAAAATTACTTCTTGAAGGGACAGAATTAAAATAAAATAACTAACAGTACGCCCCCTTCCTTCTTATCACCTTTCCCCCCTCCACCCTCACCGAAAAAAACCTTGTTATAATAATAAACTTAGTCTACAATTTTAAATGTAAGAATTGGTTAATATTCATAACAATTTGCCTTCCCGCGTCTATTTTCCTCCGTAGACATTTAGAACTCGAAATAAAATCACCACGTTAATTAACACTTTAGTGATCTTAAATGTCACCATTGTGTTACTTTACACTAATGGGGTTGGGTTGAGGAAGGTAGAACTTTGAGAAAATGTAGAAGAGTTTGTGTAGAGGGTCAAATCATTTAGGAAACAACACTCTCAGTATACCCAACAGGAATTCAAAGCATGAATTACACATCACCAGAGAACTAGACTAGACGAGCCTGACGTTTATTCCCCGTGCCCATCAATGTGGGTCACATGGTTCAAAGCAGGGTCGGTAATAGTTCGATTGCAATCAACCGGTTGATCTTGCAGCCATTTTCAGTCGATCACGTTAGAAAAATATATCGTCACTAAAAGGCAATCTTACGCTGAACTATTCCACTATGGTACAGCTTATATGATAGTGTCATAGTGTAATCCGTCAAGGTTAGACTGCTACCTTTCAGGATAAACGGAGTGTACTTTTTATTTATTTTATGTATTTTATATAAAGGCAGGGACATAAGTATTGAAGAAAATATTAACAAGTAGTGGTGAAACGAGGGGTGATCATGGAACCATTAATAAATATAAAAGTCGACCAGAGACCAAAAGGGTCGATGACCCCCGGCTTAAAGAAATCATGTCAAACCGGCGTTCCCCGAATTAGATCTGTGATGTCCACAAGATCAAATTGAAATACTTCACTTTACAAAAATAAACATTAAATTAGTATTTTGTGGCTGACTTAAATGGGCGTTATATTCTATTTTCTTGTAAATTTTCTTTTAAATTAATTCCTTGTACATTTTTATTTGTCTAATGTATGGATGTATGTATTTGTTAAAAATAAATAACTAGGCCTATTTATTAATATTTTTATTATATTTGGGTGTTAGTTGCTATAAACTTCATATATGGCCCCAGGCCATCTTCCCAAGAACAGACGCGACCCTCAGTCGGAGAAAGGTTGGACAGGCTTGCCTCTAAAGCGTCATACTATCAATAGGTTAAATTACGGATGACGTGGAGGTAATGGTTCGAATCTTGGCTGAAGTAACTGGGGTTAACATGTGGTTCTCCACATGTATTTTATTACTGGGATTTATGAGATTCCACTCTACGCTAATATGGCTGCCCTTCTACGACAGCTCTATTAATTTTTTTTAAACACATATTAAGTCGTTAAATAGCCCTTGTGCTTTAATATATCAACTTAAACAAATACTATGAAATTATTGTGTCAAAAATAAAATCCCGTTGCAATGAGTTAATTGTATGTTTTAACGCCACTGTTAACATATAGTTTCTGTTGGTCGAAGTAATTATCATAAACAATGACAATACTATCTACACATGACAAGATTTAGTGTTTGCCGGAACACAATACTATAGCACCGAGACACTACCTATTTACTAACTTTCTAGGCCACCTTTCCCTAAGATGTATAATTATTTTTTTTGTCATAAAATAAAACAGTCCACCCCTCCTTCGTATGGCTGTCCTAACTCCCAACTCGGCCGGTAGGTCATGATTCTGGTAACCACAAGCGTGCCTAACAAACAGTGTAATTATCATTCTATGTGATGTTTGTTCTGACTTTTGTTTTATCGACAAGGGTCTCCGATGTGTGTGTGTGGCTTGTTTGCGGTCTACGGTGGTCACTTCAAGGTGGGCCTGCGGGTTGAATTAAGGTCAACGTCTAGTCACGTGTGATTCTTCTCACACGTCCTCAAGTGGGACCTTATTTGACCAAGAGCGAAACTTATATGGGTTAGCGGGGTGCACCATTTGCCTCTGATGTGCCAAAATAAAACAACAGTTAGATTTTTTAGAGTTTGATTAATTTATTGCACCGTTTATTTGTTTGTGTGTGAAACCCACCACTGGCTATCTGCATATTTACACTTACATACCGCCTCGGTGGCGTAGTTGGCTAACCGCTAGTCGTGTTGAGCTCGACCGCGAGGACGGAGATCAGGTCGAATCTCGTCGGTGAATGGGGTGGTTTTCCTGAATGGTTTTCCACTCTCTCCACGCAAATGCGGGTTCACTTACTCTAAATTAACCTTCCAATTCCTATCATTGGTAATTAGTACTTAAGCGTATAACCGAATGGTAGTAAGACGCGGTGCTAAATAAATAAATACACTTACATGGTAAGAATGAGGAGCTGGATTTATAGTAACAGTGGAGGAAGAGTGAATTTACCCTCCTCGGTGGCATAGTCGGCTAACGAACTAGTCGTGTTGAGCTAGACTGCCAAGGATGGGGAGATCGATGTTATAATCTCGGTCGGGTGAAATCGGGATGATTTTTCCTAAATGTTTTCCACTCTCCCTCCAAGCAAATGCGGCTTCACTTCCTCCAAATTCAACCTTTTCAATTCCTAAATCATTAGTTTAATTAGTACTTAAGCGTATAAACTGAACGGGTAGTAAGACGCGGTGCTAAATAAAATAAAAAATAAATAAAAAAGAGTGAGTTTTAAAAAAAATCAGCATGCTTACAACCAGAACGGATTTGAACTTCAGCCTTCACGTCACCAGCAAAAGTTGATGGATTAGGAGAAGATAAAATTTTTAGGAAATGTACTTGCATTTGTGTGGGGGAAGACCGGAATACTAGCAAAAACCACCATCATTGCAACCTGTCAGGATTATATCCCTCAACCTCCTCGTTACTTAAACAAGAAAACTTAGTGCCCTTAATCACGTGATCACCAATGAAGGTCAATGGGGTTATTAACGTCTGGTAGTTATCGATTTATTCTTATCTTTTCTGCTTTTGCTTCATGTAAATACTAAACTTATACACAAACGATATTTCTTTATAAATCAGTAGCCTACGTTCAACAACCACGATTATTACAATTTCTTACATCCGCATCTAAAGGAAAAGGAGCACCCGGCTAAGATTCGAACCGACTCACACACCCATCTCTGGCAACCAAGAGCAATTATTAAACTTTAGACCACTTGTCCACCAAGGTACACAAGAAGAGTTTCATCATCGACCTTAAGAGACCACCCCACCCCAAGAAAACTAATGTCTCGTAGTGGTGCAGTTTATTGTGGTTTATAGGAATGTGAGAGACTCGAAAATTTGAGATTGAAAGGAGGAAAAAAAATCTGATCTCTCTCGAGTGTGTAAAACGTTCTTGAAAGTTAGGGAATTTAAAATAAAATATTAGAAATGTGCATATAACTGCCCTAATAAATTTCATAGCTAAGCCAAGTGAAAACTTATTACTTTTAACATTATTTGATAGTAAATATAAGGTTTAATTGGGAGTTAATATATTTTTCTACCCATAAAGGAGTCAAAATTGGCCAGCCATAAAATTAGTTTGTAAAAAATGAAAGTGTTTTATTATACAGCATTAAGAAAAATTTTGTTTAATTTTTTTTATTGTTTCTTGCATCTCGATATTTTTTCATTTTCTCGTCTCGATATAGTCTCGAACTGAAAAAGTAGTTCTTGCACATCCCGAGTATTTTACTTTTAGACTACAGTGAACTCAGTAGGCTTATCACTAGAACCTCTTAACCATTTTCTTCAAAAAAATACAAGAAAATAAGTTTAAATCATTATTTTCAAATAGAAAAAAATTTAAACTGATCCCAATTTCACATCGTTGTCAAGGGAAGAATGAAGATAGCCACACTTAAATACGTTTTCTGGTTTGAGCGTTGCATGTAACTAATTTACCGGTTATTTGGCTCTAGTAAAAAGTTCCACCCGAGAAAACCACCAAATATCAAGATATATTTGATATAAACAACTCCTCGCTTGGAATTTCCGGAGACTGCATCTCAAGGTCAATCTGGGAACGTGTAATGTCTCTCAAGTTTCCGTGAAAGACTAAAATGCATTTGTTATTGTGTTAATCAATGTTGCGGGAAAGTTTTCCATGGTGTCATCTTTCTACCTGTACAGTATGCGGTTTTTATTTTAATATTCTATATGGTACACTGTATATTGAAATTAATATATGGTACACATGACCTGGACGTGCCTGACCTTCCAAATATCAGGGTAAGGGCAACACAAATTTGTATTAACTTGGTCCTCACTAATCACAAATCACTATATATATATAATTAAATTAGAAGACACGTGTTTGATAGATGATGATGTATTAGGCTCCGTTTATTTTATTATATATCATTTAATTATTTTTCATTTGAATACTAATATTAATTCAGGATTTTCACCACACCACATTTTAAATAGGTCTAACACTTTTCTAAATAATAATAATTTCAATTTCCTTTATTATAGTGCTGGCCCACAATCGTTTTGACCTATAACAGGCCAGCACTGAAAAGTATACAATTACCTTACAAATACATATATTTACACGAGAAAATAAGATAAACAAAAATGGCTAAATAATGTTATATACTGATGAATAGTTACGAGAAAATAGTAATTAATAATGATAAGAATGAAAAATAGCGTTAATAACAAATAACAAAAGAGTGGTTAAAATCAGTAATAATATGCAAAAAATAGATCAGAATATTGTAAATTTAAATATTATAGCCAGAACCTCTACATGATAAATTATTGAAATGGGAGTTCCTTAAATAACTCTCTGACTTTAGCTTTCCTTTTATGATAGAAGTCGAAATCAATAAATCTAAAATTGGAGCTATGGATACAACGATCTAAAGGGCTCACCTTATAAGAGCTATTGAGAAAAACATAATTTTGGATTACGAGAAGCCCAAGAAGGGATATGAACACCTACATGATCAGGGACAAATTTGCAAGAAATTTGCTATTGAAAATATTAAAAACAAAAAGGGCATCACAATATAAAGTCCACGCGAGAAGAGAGTTTGGAGCCCTAAGAGGTTTCGAATAATAATAATAATAATAATAATAATAATAATAATAATAATAATAATAATAATAATAATATATAATAATAATATAATTTCTGGGTTACATCAATTTGTAACCCAGTTTATGCAAATATTAGCCGGTACTAATGTACCGTTGCCCAGGGAACCCCCGAATGTATTGATGGTACATCTTTTCCGGGGAGTCTATTACCATGTCCCGATGAGATGAGGTGATGGTGATAGTTAATATTAAGGGGAGGAGCTGATGAAAATCTTAATACAAGCCTAACTAACCAAATCCTCGTGACCATGGGAACTATTTCCTTTCGATAGAAAAAAATCCCTTGTTATCAGCCGGGAATCAAACCCGGGGCCTTTAGGTCAGCATCATGGGGCTCTGACCACTATACCACGAGTTTAGTTACGTCTCTCGATCATTTGTTTATATTTGTGAAAAATGCTCAGACTTACTTATAAGAATGATATTAATTCTGTGTTGGATAATTAACCCTTAATTTAAGTCAACTTTGACGTCACTAAACGCCCTCCTTCTTTTACCATTAACTGCATATTATGTACTATACACTTGTTTAAATAATGTCATAAATTCTGATCTAGTCCGAAACATATATATGTGTCTGACAAAGCTACGTGGTTTATTGTATTTGAGATAAACTGTTTCTCTAGTTTGTTTTAAGGTGACATAGACAACTAAGAAATATTCTCACCTTACAGGATAAACTTGCTCTAGCAGTGCTACAGTCCACAGAAATGAATCAAGGTCTATTTACTTAATAACAATATAATTCATGTGTGGGGGAACTAAAAAAAATCTTGTAAGTAAGTTAACTATAAATCAGTCGATTAAATCATTTTATGGAGATGAAAACAAGGTGCTTAGAAATATATTTGGTCCAAAAAAAGATAAGACCAATGGGGAATGAAGGATATTACATAATGATGAATTTAATATCCTGTATTTATTACAAGACTTTGATAGGATAATCAGGTCTCATAGAATAGTGTTGGCAGGACATGCAGTGCTAATGGGAGAATCTAGAACTGTGTTCAGAGTATTGACTGGTAAACCCATCGGGAAGAGATCATTAAAGCTGTGCAAGAGTGATAAACATTTTTTTTATATTGTCTTATTTTTACGATTGTGAGCCTTTTAATAAAATAAAAACATTAAAATAAGTAATAATAGAGCAAAATTGAGCTATTTTTTGTTTAAATAGCTATAATGTTTAAATTAACTTAATAATACTAATTCTTCTCAAGTATTAATTAATACAAGTAAAAGCCTTACTTTTTTTTTTATGGATGTACGGTTAGTATAGTACTACATTGTAAATATATTTTAGACACTTTTTTACCATATTTTCCAAAATATTTATTTTTATTTAATAAATAATTAAATTGAATCAGCTACAAACTTTCTTATTCTTTTACAAACAAATTTCCTTATAGAAAACTACTTTGTGTTTTGAAATTAAATTTAGCTCTCCTTATTTAGCAAAAATACTGGTTCATTTGACGTTTTTCATTCAATCGTTACTATTATATTTTCAAAACTGAAGAGGAAATTGCCCGAAGTTACGTGACATTCAAATTTTTTGTTTTAATAAACTAACCTTAAAGGAATTTATTTTATACAAACAAAGATACATTATTATTGATACGTAAAATAGTTTTCCGATTGAACCAAATCGCTAAAGCTATTTTTTAAGATACTCAAATTAAAGAATATCAGTCATTAGTGAGATATCCATGAATAAATTCCACGCCTCCCTTTCCCAAAAAATTAGTATATATATATATATATATATTTGTCATGTTCATGTCAAACACTCCCCAGATATAGTTTTAAGAAAAATCGTTATAGCCATTTTCAAAATAATTTGAATTTTCATAACTCACACCGCTGTATACCCTTTATCGAATTTTTAACCAAAACAAACCATACAGGGCTATTTGTCTCAAACACTCCCAAGATACTCATTTGGAACCAAATCATAAGGGCAGTTTTAAAAATATTTCAAGTTTTTGAAAAATCAATCATCAGTAAACTACTCCTCCTTAGAAAGTTCACAGTGATAATTTTTATGTCAAACAATGCCATGATAGGCACCCATTTATAACCAAATCGTTAGGAACATTTTAAAAATATTTCTTGTTTTTGAAAAATCAATCATCAGTAAACTACCTATGAATAAGTTTTAACACCAAAAACAAGTAAAAAATATTCATTTTTATGTAATTCATTACCAATATACCCATTTGGAGCAAAATCGTTGGCATCATTTGTAAAATATTTCAAGTTTTTTAAAAATCACTCGTCAGTAAACTAGCCATAAATGAGATTTTACCTCCAAAACAAAGACACAGTGTTAAATTTCATGTCAAACATTCTCAAGAGACCCGTTTGAAACCAAATTGTTATGGACATTTGTAAAATATTTCATGTTTTTGAAAAATCAGTCATCAGTAAACTTTTACCCACGAGATTTTACCCCCCCAAAAAATTAACAGTGTTATTTGCTACCAAGGTACCCATTTGGAACCGAATCGGTACATCCATTTGAAAAATATTTAAAGTTTAAAAAAAATCAGTCAACGAATTTTTGCCCAAAACCAATTATCAAGTGCTATTTGCCATATCAAACAAATCCAAACAAAATCATTAAAGCCATTTTAGAAAAATGTGTAGCTAAAAAAAATATTATTAGTAATCTACCATTAATTGAAGGGCTTGATTAAAAAAAAGTTTTGAGATACAGCCCTTTAAATTTAAAGTTCATGTTTGAACAAAATCCAGCAAACTATTTTGAATCCAAGGCCAGGGACAGACAGAAAAACAGACATGAGGACAGATTTGTCATAATTTCTTGATCGATTGTTTTCACGATCACACTACTTTTTCTTGATATGGGAAAGTATAAATATCTATAGCTTTATTTATGGTTCAAGCCGTATCAAAATTAAGGCACAAGTACAAATTTGGAGGCTGTATTACCGTAAAAAGCACTTCAGATAGCTTCTAGAGGTGTATATTATTTAGAATTTTTTCTAGCCTTAGGGAGTTATTGTGCTATGTTGCCATAAAAAATACCTCAAATAACTTCTAAAGGTGTTTAAAAATTTAGAATTGTTTCTAGCCTTAGGGAGTTATGGTGCTATGTTGCCATAAAAAAAAATCTCAAATAACTTCTAGAGGTGTTTTTTTAATATCTAGAATTTTTTCTAGCCTTCAGCAGCTATGGTGTTATGTTGCCATAAAAACACTTCAGATAGCTTCTATAGGTGTTTAACATTTATAATTTTTCTTGCCTTCAGCAGTTATGGTGCTATGTTGCCATAAAAAAAAACACCTCAAAGAGCTTCTAGAGATATTTAATATTTAGAATTTTTCCTAGCCTTAGGCAGTTATGGTGCTATGTTGCCATAAAAAAACACATCAGAAAGATTCTTTATGTGATTAATTTTTAAAAAATATTCCAGCCTTAGGTAGTTATGTTGTCATAAAAAACACCTCAAATAGCTAATTTTTTCTAGCCTTCGGTGGTTATGGTGTTATGTATCCTAAAAAAACACTTCAGGTAGCTTCATGAGATGTTTAATATCTAGAAATTTGTTAGAGCCTCCGGCAATTGATGAATGTGCCCACCAACCCCCGCCCACCCCCCCGAAATTATTGGCTGGCTATGGCCTTGAAGTGAGACGCCTTATACGTTTATACCAGGCATGTACAGCCTGTGATCCAGCTGTGTGGTGAGAAATTAATGATTTAATATATTTGTACATAATAAAGGCTTTGTGACTAAGCTTTCAACAGTTTGGTAGCTTTTTATACACCAGAATCCTTTAAAGGTGAGTAAATTACTCTTTAAGCTTATATTGCAGCTTCAAAAACCCTCATCGCATTGTCGTCAAGAATTACCAAGTTTTGTACGATTTAGAGCAGTTTGAAATGCTGTCATTGTAGCAATTATATAACGCACAGATACCACCAGCCATATTATTTGGGATAGTAATTATAATTCTATAAGAAAAATATCATTTTTAAATCATTTACATAATTTAACTATTGCAGTCTATGTTAATATAATATTTAGCACCGCGTTTTACTACCCGTTTGGGTTATACGCTTAAGTACTAATTACGCTAATGGATTTGGAATTGGGAAGGTTGAATATAGAGGAAGAGAACCCGCATTTGCGTGGAGGGAAAGTGGAAAACTAATTACGCTAATGGATTAGGAATTGGGAAGGTTGAATAAAGAGGAAGAGAACCCCATTTGCGTGGAGGGAAAGTGGAAAACCATTTAGGAAAAATCACCCCCAGTTCACCCGACCGAGATTCGAACCTCGATCTTCCCGTCCTCGGCGGTCGAGCTCAACACGACTAGCGCGTTAGCCAATTACGCCACCGAGGCGGGTACCAGTCTATGTTAACTCAGACGATTCGCATCACCAGGCCGTGAGAGCGCAGCACCTTCGCTTTATTGCACAAAAAGTAGTCGATTGTCCAGTATTAGTTTCATAAGGCATTTGTTAAAACCAAACTATAACTGTCACTCAATCCCAAGGGCTCAGAGGATAATTAGACCTAACCACCATTTGTGTTTAGTTATCGGTTGCAGGTAGTATTTCGAAGTTCACACTATGGGGAACATGCTTTGAGTCAACTTCCCCTTGTCACTGAGCCACCGAGATGTCTCTGGCCACGGCCTGACTCTTGGGGAGTTCCCTCTCAAACCGCCTGAGAACAGCGCCATGATGTTTCCTCGGTGAACTACCAGACTGCCAACCCTTTTCAGGGGGCATGTGGGGGGTCGTGTGGGTGGGCTTACACCCCCTCTCTATATCCCCCTCTCCACCGACACCAACACTACTTCTACTGTTATTACTATTACTACTCTAAGTTGGGCGGGTGTGGATTCGAGCTACGGCCAGATAAGGGGGAGAACTAGATCTCCGTCAGGGTAACAACACCCGATGTCCAACTGTCATAGCTGTTGGATCACTTTCCAAGAGATACTCGGGTACATTCTGCTACAAAAATAATAGTTTGAAGATATTTGTTTTATAAGAGTAAGTACTGATGTGGTAAATTAGTAACAACATTGATTATCACGTGGTCTAAGGCGCAATGCTCACGATGGACTGGATTATCTGTGACTAGGGCTGATTTAGGCTCGAATCTCGGTTGGGAGTACTGGAGGTAATTTTCCACATGCGATTTCATAAAGAGACTTTCCTCTCTCTAATGCAGGTGAACTTACTCTAAGCTACCCTCATAATATTCTAAAGATTAATTTATAAATAAATAAAATAAAAATCTTACACTATATATTACAACCCATTACGGCTACTCTCATTTGTAACCGTAATTGAGGAGCGAGTTTAGAGGAAATAGAGCCACATCCGTATGGAGGAAGAGTGAGAAATGTCCTAGGAAAATACCTTCAGTGAACTCCTCTGGGATTCAACCCTCAACCTCACCATTGAACCAGAATATACGCCACTGACGCCCTAGTCCATAGAGTCACTGAAGTGTATAAGTCATTAATAACCTTGATGATGAGTGCAATAATTAAGTAAAACCTGTTCAGTATTTCTCTGGATAGAGAATAGAAAATCTCAATGTTGATATCTTCTAGACCAGTGGTTTACAACCTGGGGTACGCGTACCCCCGGGGATATGCGAATACATACTAAGGGGTACGTAAAAATTAAAAATATGTATATAGGCATATTATATGTAGGCTATAGATATTATATCATGATAAACATTGAATAATCAGAGCCAGATCTAGGGTTAGCCACAAAATACCCGACTCTGATAGCGCCACTTTTTGTTCTCTCTCAAGCTCTCTCCTAGAGGTAGACTATAGAATATGTTTAGCTTACATTATCACCAACAACTTTGGGGGTACAAAGTTGAAGACAAATATTCTTTGGGGGATACACGGAAAAAAAAGGTTAAATACCACTGCCCTAAAGGACAGCTTACAAGACATCTGACGACAGAATCCCAAGTCAAAGTCAACCACACTACCAGTCAGATTTATAAAATAAGGTTTTTCACCAAGTTCACATCAGGTAATTTGATTCATCCCTGAAGCATGTTTTAACACAAAACCATTGGAAAATTATATCGATTCAATTAAATCGAAAGGCTATGATTATAGTGGACTTTAAACCACTTGTGTCTCGAATGATAACCTTGAAGTAAACCAGCCCCGTTGTGTAGGGGTCAGAGCATTTGGACACGAGGACATGGAAAGGGCATCCACAGAAAGGATGTACGGTTAGTACATTCGGAGGTTCCCTAGGAAACGGCACATTAGCTAAAATTTCCACTACTGGGCTATGCATGATGTAGCCCATACGCAAATTATTATCATTACCTTGAAGTTAAAGGCTATTCACGAATTAATTCAAGGAAATCATGGAGAATAAATAAAAGGAAATATTCCGACTTTTCGGCGAGGGACCCAAACTCTTCAGAGGACACCTCTGAGCTCTCTTCTCTCACCCCAGAAGTGAGTCTGCTTCCCTACACCGATCTACGGCTGGTTACCACCCGAGCTGTCCAAGGCGTCGTCCACCCCGAGACTCGATCAGTTTTCCCCACTTCCTTCACAAGGCATTCGTCCTCCTGCTCCGTGTCATCAATGCCATCTTGATATTGCTCCATTTTCCATATCAGAGAAAGCCAGCTTATGTTTTCCGACACACAAGCCGGGAAAAGTCCCTGTGTACCTCTTTTTCTAATGATCGATCGCCCTCCTTTCATGCGTCGGCAAAATGGTGGAGAGAGTGATCCTGGCTAGTTTGGAGGACTGATTGGAGGTAAACCCCTCCTGCCAAATCACCAATTCAACTTTTGTAAGGGCTTGTCTAAGATCCACGGGGTCATCAATGTGTTATACCTGACTCGTGCATTTAACACCAGTTCCCATTCTGGGTTAGTGGTGTTGGATGTTAAAGGGGCGTTTGAAAGTTGAACCACCGTAGGCTTCTCACTGTCTCTGTCAGAGTGGGACTCCCAGCACCAATTCTTCATCTCCTCAGACTATTCCCTCAGTAAGAGAGTCATTCACTCCATCTCTTCCCCCCCCCCTAACGATACTGGCTGGGGTCCCCCAGGGATCCTGCCTATCCCCAATGCTGCATTCATTGTTCGTGTGGAACATGTCCGTCCCATGCGATACCTTTTTGTTCCAATTTGCGGGCGATACTGACACCCTGGCCCAGTCTGCTTACGCCAGGGTAGCTTGGGCCAAGCTGACCATTGCGCTCTGGAGGTTGTTGGCCTACTTTAAGTCCCGGTCTCTGACTGTCCAATCTCAGAAGATGCAGACTATCCCGTTCCCTCGTTGGAGGTCGGGATCCCTGCAGCCACTTCTTGTGGAGGGTGACGTGGCCCAGTGGTCACCTACGGTCTGGTGGATGGGGGTGATCCTTTAAATTTTAATTTTAATTTGTTACCACACTTAGAAATTTTTTCACGGTAATTTTTGAAATTCTGTGTCTCTCTTCAACCCAGAACTTTATTTTAAACATTAAAAAAAAATCATACTTTTCTTGCTATCTCAGATATTTATATTTTCTACAAGTGCGGAATCGGTTTTTTACTATATTTTGGAAATTTTTTCTCTTCCCCCATTTCACCACCCTGCCATTTTGTGGGTTTTAAAAAATTTGACCATTTGGGAAGGTCTATTTACCATTTCACCAAATCTCAATTTTCCATCTCACCGAGAACCGATTAATAATTTTAGTTTTGAAAATGTTATCCCTAACCATATTCCGTACCCACACGCTGAATTTTAAATTCTCAATCTATTTGGATTATTTGGGTTTGGCCCTTTATATGCCGTTTAATAGAGCATGAATGGAGGTCAGGAGGCCACCATCTGAAAGGCTCAAATGGGTGTCAATACATATCTGTTGAACTGATCAATTTGACTAGCAACCAGCTTTATTCCAATATGTCGAGTAATGTTTCAAATTGTAAACACCACTATTATTTTGTGTTTTGAATATAATATATATATATATATATATATTCAAAAACAAATAAAATATTCTATATGGAATATTTAGATATATATATATATCTTAAAACCAAATACTTTCAAGATATATATATATATCTTAAAACCAATACTTTCAAGATAGGGATAGGGTGTAGTAATGTGGACTGGATAGAACTAGCTCAAGATGTGGATAGGGTTTAATGAGGGGATTGGATAGAACTAGTTCAAGATGTGGATAGGGTGTAATGAGGTGGACTGGATAGAGCTAGCTCTGGATAGGGATAGGGTGTAATGAGGTGGACTGGATAGAGCTAGCTCTGGATAGGGATAGGGTGTAATGAGGTGGACTGGATAGAGCTAGCTCTGGATAAGGATAGGGTGTAACGAGGTGGACTGGATAGAGCTAGCTCGGATAGAGATAGGTATAATGAATTGGACTAGATACAACTAGTTCAAGATAGGAATAGGGTGTAATGATAGTGTGAATTGGATATAGATAGGAAGTGGTGGCGTACTTTTTTATAAGTGCAGCAATGAAGTTTCAAGTTCCCACTCCATAGTGTAATTAAGGTAATTAGCGGTATAATCCCCACTAAGCTATTATTTCATTGTATTGCCTGGTGCATTCATGTACTGTAAAGTTAAAACATATGCACGTGTCATCCTCGGCAGGAGAGGGGGTATCTGACATACATTCGCCAAACCATATGATACTCAAAACCACATGTTGATTTGTTGTTACGCTATTCAATCAAAACATTCACACAAACAAACAATTTGTTTTTAATTAGTTTACAGTTTTTACACAATTGAAACATGAACTTGTGTAAAATAACCGTTTATAAGTTTATTTTTTTGTAGAAACAACGTCTGTGGTTCGCTTCAATAATACTTTTCAAACCGAGAGCTTCTGAAATGCGGCGTGCTCTTCTGAAACAAGATGGCGAACCAGCCGAAACAAGGGGGGGAGGGGTGGTTGATGAGGTCATACAAACCATCTTGTTGGCTGTGTTCATGCGCTGTTTATTTTGTATGTTTCCCCTTTCTCTCTAAGTTATGAAAAATATGTATTTATTTTGTTGGACAGAACAAGATACATGTGTGAATAAATGAGTTTTAATTTATTATTTCATATAGGCCTACTATAATGACTCTTGTTGCCACAACCGCAAATCAAAATACCTAATGGTTTTATCAATATATTTAGTTATTTCAATAAGCTATGAAAACGCCAATTATACAGTAATTCTTAAAATAAAATATTATTAGAATCATTTTATATCACTTTTTATTGATGAATAGCGGAAGCACCCGGTGTTGCCCGTAGTAACCGTGCAATGAATTGCGTCGTTACCCCTTGCAACACTTTTATTTGCTTCAAACAGACAGAAAAAAAACTCTTCATTTTTTTCTTCAGACCAGTTTAAATAAATTTAAAAAATGTATATTTAAAATTTTTAAATTTGGGCTTATAGGTGCACATGTTTACTGATTTTAAAATTTAGGCCTCTGCGTTCGGTAGATATCGTCCAGTTCTCATGAGAGACAAACAAACTCTTCATTTTGTTAATATACATATAGTGGGTCTATTAGTAGGCAAATAATAATTATTTCCAAATAAGTTGACATTTTTGCAATAAGGAACCTTATGTTAACCATCAAATACCACCTCTCCTGTCGGGGATTCCCGATGACTGCAGACACTCAGTCACGGTCACTGTGTTTATGATTAGATAATAGCTATCCGACGATCTCACACGTCCATCACAGACTCTGCCTTAAACTTTGAGGACAATTTTATTCCTGAATACCTCAGTGGTAGAGCATTGTCATGCTGAGTCAAGGCTTTGGGTTCGATTCCCGTGTATTTGTTGAAAATTGTTGTGGTCGTATAGCAATATCAACCGATATTTCCTTAATTATATCGTTATTTTCATGATATATCTGGTCCGGTAAAGTTGTCATCATACTCTGTTCCATCCAATGTTTCTAGATGTAGTTGGTTAACAACAACTTTGACCTTTTTCTAACAGTTCAAAAGATACACAAAAGTAAAGTTGCTCTTTATCCATCGGCCTTGCAACAGTCTTGTATGTTTTACAATCAAAATTATTTTAAATTCCTTCTCAAACATGACAATACGTGTCACTGAAGCAGATTATTTCTTTTTATCTGATGTATTATTATTATTAGCACCACGTCTTACTACCCGTTCGGGTTATACGCACTTACGCTAATGTGCAATGGTAGGGTGATTGTGAGATGAAATGGAGGACCTACAGTTTAACGTGGAATCCGAACCACGGTGGAGGCCTGGCATTCCTCACATTCACAAGTTGTGATTAATACACATCTTGTCAAAGGTGAAGGAAGGGTTTGGCAATCAGATAAATCTGTGCCGGGACCGAGGATCTAACCCCGGACCCTCAGCACAGAAGTCTGACACCTTACCCCTAGACCACCAGGTCACCATCTGATGTATTAAATATGTATTTCCCTCCACCATTAATTCATCACTGTAAAAGGGACAACATACATTTCAGCAACAGTACATTTTTGGGCCATGCAGAAACTCAAACCTGGGACCTTTAGTTCAACAGCTATACTAGCTACCAAATAAGCTAAGGTGTCGGAGTCTGAAGAATTCGAAGCTATTGTTAGTATCTTTTCAGCAATCAGGAAAGGTCCAAGCTACCGTGAACAGACTATACACACGGGTGATGTTTTTATCCCTAAATAATTATATAAACCTGTATCGAAATGATGATGGCTGCTATCACAAAGTGATCAGTAACGTAACTAATACGAAATACTTTATGTGGATTTACAAGGTCATTGTTTTAGTTCTTGTTTAAGGAATAATAGTTAACACTACAAAAATAAATCAATCAGAAAAAGTAATGTTTATGCAAAAACTTAAAAAATATCTGGTATATTTTCTAAAATATGAATACATCTATGAAATACATTTAATTGAAACCAATTTCTTCAATATTTTCTCTAGCAAAACAAAGATATCTTATTTGGTTTTAAAGAGAGGGGGATTACTGGTTAATTTGCTATTGTAAGCTAACTTGTATCTGTTCTACGCATGAGTCTGAACTTAAAACTTAGTTGGAAATTATGAGCTGCGCTACTACCAAATCAGCTGCACGTTTCCATCATAGTTACATGTTTTACCAATTGCTGCCACTGTAGTTGGTCACTCACACGGTACTAGTAGACTCATCTGAGAACTTAGTTCAGTCGGTCGTATACCCTAATTTTGTTGGAAGAACAGTAGAGAGAATTCAAACATATTTATTCGCGGCCAACATTGATACCATTTTACTATATTATTTGTGTTTTTCTGTAGGTATTAATAATATCTGTCAAAGGTGAGAGCTGGAGAAAACATACATGGCTTATTAAAATTATTTTAGTAACTTTAGTAACTTAGTAACTAATTCTACTGTTCTGCCTACTAAAATCATACTATAGCATGTTTTCTCACTGAGTTAGGGTCCCAGGCTCGACTACTGGCATGACTGAAAAAAAAAATAATTATTGACGGAATGTAGGTTTCCCCTTTCACAGTGATGAATTCATGGTTAGGGGAAGGGGGGGGGGGTGGTAGCTGGATGTTGTGTCTCATACAGATTATTTTATAAGTCTTGTTCTGAGGTAATCAGCTTGGTTCAGAAAATGCACGTTAAATACCCTAAAAAAATCGTTCTTGTCCTTGAACGGGACATAACAAAGAGAATATGAATATGAAAAATAAAACAAACTAGTCACTGCTGCCAACTTCATAGGACAAACAATACGTACGGGTTTATTTTTCCGAGGAATTAGGCCTGTTACCCCAGTCTGTGCACGTGTTACTGAATTAGTATGGATTTATACGGTTCATGCGCTGAGCTCGACCGCGGCATAGCCCTGCGGAAACTTGTTTTTTTTTATCTGCTGCCGATAAAAGTGAACCCAACCTATGTTCTCGTCTCTTGCAGTATATCTATATAGGTATGTGTGTATGTGTGTGTAAGTTAATTTATCGGAGGCTCCTGATTGGTGGATAGCAAGCCTGTGACGTCATCGGCCAAGTACAAACATGGCATTATGCAGGAGAGGGAGAGAGAGAAAGAGAGAAAGGTTTGTTAGAAGGTAGGTAGGTACACTCTATGGTCTAGGAAGAAAGGTAAAAAAAAAAAATGTGGTCCGTGTTTGAGGGATGGAAATGAAGACGCCATGTTTTATTACGAGGATAAAATATGGACGTTGTCTATAAAGTCATTTATTTTTCCTCTGGTTTATGGAGAGATTTCCCATTTTTCTATTGTTATATTGAAAACGGGGAAGAAGGAAGATATTCTTTAGTAAGCCAAAAACTAGAATCGCTAAGGTATTATGGAAATTTTTCGTGATAAGCTAAGAATCAGATTGATTCGTCAATAAAATAACAAACTTTAAATTTATGATATCGTTGTAAGAATTACTTGAAGAAAAATGAGATAAAACAAGTTATTATAGTTAAAATACCACCTGCTGTGGTCTAGGAATCAAGAGTTACTGGCTACAGATCCAGAGGTACCAGCTTCGATTCCCAGCACTTTCAGAATTTCTGTGAAGCAGTGCTTCCCTCTATCAACAGAAGTTGGCACTCAGTCGGTATGGCTTGACAAAATGGGCTGATGCCATGGGGGAGTTTTTTAATTATAATATATAACCACATCTCAACAACACCTTTAAAGCACGAATTACTGTGACTCCTGAGTATAAAGTTGTGTGTTTTTTGCTCACTGGGGCCTACTACTCATCTGGACTACCTACATATCCATAATAAGGGTGTATAGACGAGGAAGGTAGAATTTAGAGGAAATGTACCCGCACTTGTGTGGAAGCTAAATGGAAAACAATGTTGTAGAATAAACCCTTAGTACACTCGGCTGGAATATGAACTCTGATCTTCCCGTCCCCAGCAAACTAGACAGGGCTAGCCTGGCACCTTAACCTCCACGCCCACTAGTGTGGACCCGTCTTTGGGTAAATAATCAAATAATCAGTGAATAAAAAACAAATAATAATTGAATAAGTTTGTCCGCATCGGTGATCATGCAAACAAATGAGTCAGTCTTGTCTTACCTTTTTTGCCTCTGAAGCGATAGGTCAGGCTCGAATCCTGGATTAATGTATTAGGGTATATATTGTTTCATATAATATGTGTTTATATTTACCTCCTCCATGCAAATGCGGTTCACCTAACCACATTAGAGAAAATATGCGGTTGATCTTGAAGGACAGTAGGCTGTGATGCAAAAAAAAAAAAATCCATCTCATATGTTTATATCATATTTACTAATTAGTTTTGTTCAGAAAAAACCAAGGCACATAATTTTTAAAATACATACAAATGTGAATAAAATGATATCTTGAATGTGTAACATTTTTGATCATACAAATGATTTTATGTTTTAGAATAATAACTTACACTTGATTCAATGATAAACATGATTTTAATTGTTTACTATTTTATTTGTATAATCAAGTATAAACGTTTTAATGACAGGTTTATTAAAAAAACTACTTATAAATTAACTTGTTCTAGGACTTTAGTAATCACTGCTAAACATCTAAGGCCATAAAAAAAACACACATATAAAACCAATAAAAAATCGGAGCACAATTTAGAATCTAATCAAAGCCCCTTGATTGATAATCAATCACAGAAGCCTTTAATTTGCAAGGACTATCATAGTTAAGTGATTATATTTGTTGTTAGGAGAATTTAATGCGCCTCTAATTGCAATTTCTCACAGTGGACTCAACATAAAATATAGGCCTACATGTTACAGTAAATGTTTGAGGATTAGTAAATCCTAGAATTTACCGGCAAATCCTAATATTAACAATATCGGTTGGTAAACGTCTGAAATATCTTATAAATTGTTTAAATTTCGAATTTTTACCAGCTATCATCGGTAAATTCTAGCAATTACCGACATATCTTGGTAAAAGTAATCATAAATATTTTCTAACTATTCAAATATATTATCTTAGCTAGCTATTTTTGTTTTACCAGAAAGCATTTTAATTTCAATATGATACGTTAGGCCAGGCTAGGTCAGGTTAGGTTATGCTAGGTTAGGTTAGGCCAGCATAGGTTAGGCTAGGATATTGGCTTACCGTTGGTCGAGAGCTGTTGAATTAGAACGAGTGGTTCTCTCTCTCCTCTGAATATATTCCACAGATTCTAACATATTCCTGAGCCACACGCTTTGTTCGCGTTTTGCAGTGGCCCAGGATCATTAACCTAATCCAACATAACCCAAACGAGCCTAGCCTAACCTTACCTAACTTAACTTAGACTAGCATAGCGTAAAAGATTTGAATTAAAATGATTGGTGGTAAAACAAATGTATCTACCTAAAATAATAAATTTAATTAAGTAAAATAATACTTATAATTACTTTTACCAAGACATGTCAGTAAATGATAGCATTTGCTGATAAGAGGTGGTAAAAGTTCGAGATGTAAGCATTTTATTAAATATATCTTACATTTACCAACCGATATTGTCAATGTTAGAATTTGCTGGTAAATTCTAAGATTAATAATTAGTCCTCGAGATTTTACAGTAACATTTTATACTTGAATGAGACACCCGATATTTAAAAAAACCACCTCCATATGAAGACGAAAAGTTAACGGTGGAAGCCAGAATTTCACATGAGTTAATTTAGTATTCATCATTTTCATTCCCTATCTTCCCTCGTCCTAACAAGAAGCAGTATGGACAGGGAGAAGAAGAGGGAGGAAGTTTGTTGACAAAGAAGACATGTTTCCACGAGGCTTTTGGACAGCTTTGCGATGCTATCTCGGTCAATGACAGGTAAGGTCTTGACACACACACACACACACGTACAACACTGTCTATGTACTTGTCACATGTGTATCGTCCAGGCTACACAACATTGTTACAACGTGAGGGAAGAAAACATAGAAGGAAATAAGTTGAATGACACATTGTTTGTATCGCTGTAGCTTAAGTTAGGGTTTATATTAATGCATAACGCATGACTAATAACAAATAATGCATGGCTTACAGTCCAGTTCATAATAAAATTACAACAATTTTCAATGAAAAGCATTTTTTTTTAAAATTCTGACTTAAATCGATTGTTCTGTAATTTTAAAAGTTGGCCTGACCGCTTTGCTGTTGTCAATAAGGTATTAAAAATACTTCTTTAAGGGTGGTGGTGTAGGAAACGCGAGTTAAAGGCATTGTGTTTGTAAATTTTATGGCAACACTTTTTTGGCCAAAATAAATAAAATATTGCTACAAGAGAAACATAAAATTTAATTTTCTTCACCTGGTGATATCAGCAGTTGTTGAATATCTGTCATGAGCATAGTGGCATTAGATGACAAACTTTTAAAATTAAGATATAAAGTTGTCATTAAATTACATCCTTTACAGATATTCAAGAACCGTTGATGTTACCATGAGAAGGACATTAAATTATGATTTTAATGAAGAAATATTTTATTATTTCAGCTAAAAAAATTGTTTGGTATGAAAACAGAAAAATAACGCCCTTTTCTCGCGATCCTTACACTCCCATTTTAAGAATTCACTCCAAAAATTACATTCATTAAATTGTGTATTTTGAAACACAAAATGAACCGAATCTAAATATTGCCTGTAAAGCTAATAAAAAAGAAAGAAGAGTGACAACTTATTGTCGTTAAAGAGTTAAAACAAATTAAATTGCCATAGTAACAGCTTACAGATTAAAAAAGAAATGAAGCATTTTCAACATTTCTGCTCTAATTCGATCCGCTCTTCGAATCCATTATATTTTTTTTAGGAATGGTCTTAGAACCTATTTAAATTACTAATTTTAGATATCTAGGATGGTTAAAGCTTTCGAATAACGAACAAATACAGACATAACATATCAAAACTATATCGAGGTAGGATGTTCTACTTCTACATCCATCTGCACTCATATAATTTATTCTTTTATAATATCAAGATAATCAATACAATCCTAAACCAAGTATGTCGAAAAATATATTTTAAAGAATATCTTTGAAATGAAACATTAATCAGCCCCTAAATTAAGTAAAGAAATCAATACAATTCATAGAAAACAGAGCAATATATGAGAAAATAAATTATATAGATTTTTAGAAAAAATATTATAAAAAAGATTGCATCACAGTTTACCAATGAGCATAAATGAAATAGTAAGTTGTTAAACAAACAGATCGGTACCAGCAATTACCTGCACAATTTTAATTTTCCACCACAAAAAAAAAGTGTTTTCTAATAGTGTGTTAAGTTTTTAAACCCCTATTTCCTGAATCAAATTTTCAAACCAAGCATTTTCATTATTTTAATTATATGTGGTACTTTTTGTACCTAAATTATTAAAATAGTCAAATTCTCTACTATACTTTGTTTGTATTATTTAATGATATTTTAGACAACCAGCCGCCCTATTTTCCAAATCTTAGCTATACACTTAAAAAAAAATCCATACTTTTCTAGTTATCTGAGACAGCCCATCCACCTTCCTGACAAATTTCAAATTTCTACTACACCAAAAAATTATTGTTGTTTAGGTTTTGAATATTTCTTCTCCCACTCCCCCCATGAGTCCAATCCATCGATCCTTGTTTTGAAATTATTATAGATGATAAGACTCTTATAGTTATTATTTGGGGTTGTCCCTATACATGTATACAAATATTCCAATCTTATACCATAAGCGAAGGGTTTTATTATATTAGTTTAGGAATTTGTTTACTGCTGATGAGGAGGAGATCGGAATTTGAATATTGATCGTATATATGGAGGATGGACTTTCCTTAATAATCTTCCATTCTCTTCCGTGCAAATACTTGTGCATTTCCCCTATAGTCTAGTCTTCCTCGTCCATAACACATTAGTGTGATTAGTACTTAAGCTGTATAGCCCGAACGAGTAGTAAAACGTGGTGATAAAAACAAACAAAAATACTTCACAGTCCATATTGATAAGGTCTTTAATTTCAAAGGTATGGTAACTGATGAATTGTAGAATTTTCTTGAGGGCATTTCATCCTTCTACTTTAAAAGTCACATATTCATTAGTTAGGCCAGAATGCTGGATGACCATTGCCACACTCCTCCATGCCTTTTCGGGCAAAGTAAAGCATACAACGAAGTATTGTATGATTTTGGTAGGAGGATCAGTAGAAGTTAGCTACTAAAGTTACTAAAGCAATTTTAATATATTCATACATCAAGTCATGCTGTCTGCAGCTGTCACTTTTGATATATATTATCAATACCTATAAAATAACACAAATAACACAGTAAAACACTATTAATGGTGGCCGCAAATAAATATGTTTGAATTTTATACATAGTTCGTCCAAACAAAATCAGGGTATTGCCTGTCTGTCTTTGCTTGTTGCAACTGGGGTATGCGTTGGTTGTCAGTACACAACCTTTCGTTTAGTTCTGATTACATAATTTCAGTTGCTCTATGTGCTAACAAAAATCAGAACTATGGCAAGGGGTTTCTTACGTTCAATCACCAATATAGGTTTTTTTTCAAAGAGTTACATAGCTAGAATGGCATTTTCTTTGGACATTTTAGTTTTTAGGTTCACTAAAACAGAAATTATTGTTGGTTCATAATGAACAAAATTTTAACATATTGAAATGTATGAGTACTAGAACAAATTAATTAGGTTAATTTGTAACCATATGTTCACTACAACCTAGTACACTGAATAAAAAATTGAGTAATGTATTATAGTAAAATAAAAAAACAAATGAGGGAAGCATACACTTAGGCAGGCAGGCCTATTACAAGCATCAACTAGCTATTTTTCTTGGTTTTAAAGATACCCCTGTCAGTAATCACGCCTTCTTAAGAGTAAGGCTAAAAATATAAACGTGCTAGTCCTACATTCTTAAGTTTAATTGAGTACATATGCTAAGCTATTCCCGTTCTATTCTGAAAATTGAAAAATGACACCTGGACACGGGAATTGAACCCGGGACCTTTGACTTAGCACGCCAATAATATATAATTAAACTATCCATGTTTATTCCCGTGCTCAAGGCCATTCTTCACTCATTATTTCTAGGCAGAATCTGTGATGGACGTGTGTATACCATTGACTACCTAGAGTGATCATTGATATCACATCCACTGGCGACTCGGCTGTGGCTCTACTCTGCCAATTGTACAAATACATTGTACAGTACATTCCAAGCGAATAAAAATGAAAGAAAGCAACTCTATTTAATCAATTACCGTGTCCGGGTGTCATTTTTCAATTTATTCGAATATGACTCAGTTACGGTTGATCTCCGTAATTATAATAATTCATTCCCCAAGCTTCACCTTTCATATATAATTATTGTATAGCGTTGCTTTCTTACGTCATTTGGTTTGGTTTAATTTAAGAATGTTCGCAACAGTAAGTTGATGAGCTATTTATTGACTTTTTTTTGTCATAAATTTATTGTATCCAAGTTTTGTAACTAATATTTTAATATGTTATATGTTTATTTTAGACTTGTCATCAACCCATATTTTAATTCAGTTGATAATGTTATATCAATGTATTGAAATAATTTTTTTATATATGTTATTTTGTTGCTCATTAAAAGCAAAATATAATCATTCTTTTGAATATTATAGTCACTCAATTATTTATCTACCAATTTTAAAACTATATAATTCATTAAATTATATATCTATATATTTTATTATAGCTATTCCTGAATTTTCTATCTAAGTCTTAATTTTAATTACTACCAATCCTTACTTTAAACTACTTTAGAATGTTTTCTAAAATGTTATTTTAAGAGACAAATTATAATATTTTGAAATTATTATTTGCAGGAAATAAATAAGTATAAGTAACCTACACAGTACTCTACAAATTATGAAGTGTTTATAAAGTTTTATTAAAACCAATGAGCTACTTAACATGTTGGCAAAACTGACTATAGATTGAACCAAATACTAACAACAGAGTTACAATTAAATTATTAACTGCAATACTGTGCGATTGAATGGTAGGCCCATGTATTTAGCAAGTTTATTTGAAATCAGTTTAGGTTTTATTTTAACTTTCAACCCATCTTGGGAAAGCTTTGAAAATATTTTGAACCATTATCAATCTTTGGTGTTGCGCTTCTCTTATGCACCTGTGAAAAAATAAATCATTAAATGAAGGAAAAAATAAAAAGAACCAACACATTTAAAGATAAATATGAAATTCCAAAATAAATAATTTAATTTCTCAAAATGTTGGTTTCCCTAACACTGTTTGGTAAAAAATTGAACGTTACAAGGTTTTGGCCCCATTTTAAACCGAATAGATAGTATCTATCGAAAAACACTTACTCTGACAAACACATAAAATATAATCTGTCTTAAAGAAAACTCTGCCTGCCACAGGTATATTGCGAAGACAATCTGGGGCACCCCCAAATATTAAACTAATTATTTATCATGCTCTAATAAATAGTCACTTTCAATACCTTGGACATATAATGTAGGGCACTGCAGCTGCTAGTATTCTCCAACCACTCTAAGTTGCACAAAACAAAGCTATAGATAACATATTTGATCTGTCAAACTTATACACTAGCAATAACCTATTACACAGAAAATGACATATTACCAATCTTAGGTCTTCACAAACTCAATATTTGTGCACTTTAAAGACGCAGACAAAAACATCAATCAGCACAATTACCACGCAAGACATACTGGTGATTTACACCTGAATTCAATTAGAACAGAGTACGAAAAAATCACTCTCTCATTTCATGGCTACCAAATGTACAAACAACCACCTCCAAAAAACACTCAAAAACATCAAAAACCCTCACGTTTTTAAAAAGAAACTTAAATCTATTTTAATCAAATCAATAGCTACATGGGACTCTCTTTGTCTCACATTAATATTTTAAAACGTACCATAAATATTTTAAAATCAGATTATCAATAATATATTCTCTAGAAAAAATTATCAAAATTAATTAGATAATTCAATAGGCCTAAATATCAAAATCCTTTGTTTTTAAAATTTTATATATGTATATTATATTCATAGTATACGTAAAACACAAACTTAATCTAAAAAAATCCTGCAATATGTTACAAATTAACCATTTCCTATAAAGCTAAACATTATTGAATTATTTAATATATTAATGTCTGTAAATATAATAAATGCAGATTGACTTTTATTTACTAGCCTCCCTTACAATAAAATGTCCTCGAATAGCTAAAAGTCTTGTATTGTATCTATCACAGTCCACCCCTAGATAAAATTGTTAAATTAAATTTAAGATCTCAACCTAGAGCTCTGATCAAGGAAATAAGATATTTTGTTTGTTAACTTATAAATTATATTGTAACATTAAAATTAACATTGTAAAATATTGTAATGAAAACTTAAAATTTAATAAACTTCAAAGTTCATTTTTCAAACCCCATCTTCAGTGCTTTGACCAATCCCGGCTACCAAACATTATGGCTTTGAATACATTGATCTAAAAATATATTTCGCTCTAGAATGAATATAAGTTTGTTGTTGGAAAGTTTATCTCAGCCCTAGCGTGACACTGCATTTGACAGTGATAACAGCGCTATCAACTCTTGCCGGTCGCATGTTGAACAACTCCCGCGTGGCCTGTGGTTCGGACGTCTTGCTATTAAGGAAATAAATCCGGAAACAGAGCTAGAACCCATCAACATCACCTTATGTGCAATATTTACTGACAGAGATCAAGGAATAAATGGATTACAACTATTTAAAAAAATCTTTTACTAAGTTTATTGACTATAGAAAACTATCCACACGCCAGTCTCGCGATGGACTGGTTTACCAGTGACTATAGGTCAAGGTTAGAATCTCGGCAGGGGTGGTTTTAAATACATGATTTAACAATTTAGTTAAAACATCCCTTCTTCATTCTTGAGAGGGTGCATTTCCTTCAACAGTCTTTACCATCCACACACTGGCGAGGATGCGATCTATATGATGACGCCTTTTTGTTCGCGTGTCCGCCAGTGCAGGACAAAACACTGTTTCAAAGGGAATTGCCACCTAAAAATCATCACCACACTAGTGTCGACCACCTATGGGACTTTTATCATTGACTGCGACCACTCCTATAAAGATTCTTCTTTCTTCCTCTCTTCTTGTTCGATGATTTTCACTCTCTTTTTAAGATGAAACCTTCCTTTAGTTCCGGAATCTCTTGCTAGGATCGCTGTGCTCGTAGCAAGTGAACCGCGAAATGAGGTGCAATTATTTCTCGCAAATTACGAGAGAAGGGGAGAAAGGATTGTTTTCCGCTGAGTAGGCCTATAACATGAGATACTGCAGGGAAATGTAGGTTATGTTGGCAACATCAAGGAACAAGGTTTCATGGGACATCTCAATTTTGGTTGAGATTATTGATAGAATTTAACATTATAATTATATTTTAGGTAATTCTTCATGTTTTTATTAAAAGTCTTTGTCATTTTGTTTTATATTCAACGAAAAAATAGAGCTGTTCCAATTAGATTTTTTTTAACATTGATCTTAAGTTTACTGAATACCACAAGATATTAAAGATTTTATTTAGAAGAGAACATTTTTCATAAAATTACTTGATACTTATAATATAATTATAAAGACTGTCAAGTACAGTCCATTGGTAAATATGCAGCTCTTTGAAAACGTATCAAGAACTAATCTCTTTATCTTCAGTGACAACCGGCTCTGTGTTGTAGTGATCAGTACACCTAGCTACAAATCTAGAGGTCCCGGATTAGATTCCCGGCTGGTATCTTAGGTATTTTTCCCTAAAGGCGAACTACTTCAATGGCCATTAGGGTTTGGTTAGTTAGGCTTAAGTTAGGTTTAAGTGTGTTTCCACTGGTTCCATACCCTCATACTCTCTCACCATAATCTCACCTCATTGGGACATGAAAAGAGCCTCAACATAAAATTTGTACGATTAGTACATTCAGTCCACCCCTGTACAACGGTACTGTCAAATCTTTACACAAACTGGACTACAAATGATGTAGCCTGGACGCGTATTATTATTATTATTATTATTATTATTATTATTATTATTATTATTATTATTATTTATAGTGACACATTTGACAATTTCAAAGTTCAATAAAATTTGTTACGAAAATAATTTCAAACAAATTAAAATATTTTATATCAATATAACTAAATATTCAGTGTCTAGAAAACCATAAATTATTTAAAAGTATTTCTGATTTGCAACAATGTATGCACCTAGAACACTAGGACTTTTTATACCTGGAGAAAGGTATTTGTTTACTTGGCAATCTCTTAGATATTCTTGGCTTTTGAGTCCACTGCCATTGTAGTACGAATACAGTGGAAAACTACAACTTGAGAGACGCTGGTACAATTTTCATCAATATCTGAAATAATAATATAAAAGTCTGTGTATCAAAGCGGGAATTGAGAGTGCTACCATTTACTTAGGTCACTGAGCTATCCTCAAATCATCAAGTGCTTATTACAGTCAACTCTTACTGAAATTATGAAAGCTATAGATGTCCAGATTTTGATCACATTAATTAGGTGTCATTTTCAAGCAAACACAGTGTTATGTTTATGTTTGTTAGTAGCGCATAATCCCAAACAAGCATTAGCACCATAACATTGCAAGCTATTTGTGTATGGGATCATCCCATTACTAATATATTACTATTCTTAGCATTAGGATTGAGTCAGTGGGTTGGGTATCCACGCTAGAATTAAGTTTGTGATCTGGAGTAGTGCTAGAGTTCACAAAGCCTAAGGCCCATGTGCAAAAGGAAGAATGAGCGGAGTAGAAGCTGATGTAATTACTTATTCACTTTATTGTAAGTAAACGCAACCTCAACTCCATCCCACCTTCTGTTTCTCTCAGCATTGACCTTGCTCACAAATCATGCTTATATACTTCTTCAAATTGGTGAACTAGCGTTATCCTTCTTAGAAACAAATAAAACACAGACTAAGCTAAACATATTTACTTACATCCATTACTGTTTCCAGCTTATGTCAGTTTTTTATTCAAGTCATATATTTTCCACTTCTGGCTTGTTAGGCCTGTCGTAGCTTAATATGCCTTATAATTTAACTTAACCCATTTGACCCCACAGTTCCATTATTGGAACATCAGGGAAATAATTTTTTTTTATGAAAAGGGATTTTAACTTTCCACTTTGGACACACTGATTATTGTCAGAAGGCAACACTGTTCATCATCTAGTCAGCTGTTTCAAGCTTGGTTTGAATACAAAGCTGGCATTTTGTTTAGAAAATCAAGTTTTCCTACTAATATGGCTTCCAAGAAAGGGTGAGTAAATACTTTTATATTCAATTATCTAGTTGTTTGTTAAATCACAATACTATATAATAAGGATAATGTAAAATTGTATTACAATTGAAATTATTCAATTTTGACTTTTCATAACCTCAAAAATGTGTGTTAAATATGTGTGTTCCGATTTTGGAACAGTGGGACCAAATGGCAATATGAACATTTTGTTCATTTTTTCTTGTTATAGTTTGAGTGCTGATGAAATTGCTGCAATTTTAGAAGAACAAGTGGGATTACTTGAAGCGGAAATTTATATAACCCCTCCAGATAACCCATTGTTATCAGACGAAGATTCTGGAGATGAGGAAGAGACCAATTTTAACCATCTTAGCGGGAATCAATTGAAAGCTGTCTCAGAGGCTAGAATAACAAAGGTTGTTAGTGGAGAAATTGTAACTGAAGAGGTAAATATTCTTTTAGCCTATACAGAGTAGCAGCATGTATTTATAATAATAACATTGATGATAGGTTAATTAATTAAGATTACAAGAAACATAATTAATCCACAATATTTAGTACTTTTTAATTGAAAGCAGTTGTTTATAATAGCTTTATGAACTGACATTTTTTTAAAGGTTCAATTTTTTGAAGAATTGACATCTTTGGAAGGTTTTCCTGGTCCAAACTTTTTGGATCCTGCTCCTAAATCAAGCAATTTAGAACCTGTTCCTGAAGCAAGTACTTCACAAGAAAAAAAGAAGAAGAAACCTATAAGGAAGTGGGTTAGAACAGACATAAAAGAGGTACAGTCAAAAACCTGGACTCTTCCTCAATTTATGGGGGAAGACATGTCACCAGTCCAGATTTTTGAGCTATTCTTTGATGATGTAGTTGTTAAAATGCTTGTTGACTTCACAAATATATATGCTCGTCAAGCTGGTGACATGACATTTGAATTAACATTAGATGAGATGAGGATTTTTCTTGCTATACTTCTTCTTACAGGCTACAACCCACTACCTAGATATAAAATGTATTGGGAAATGAGTGATGATTGTCACAATGAAGCAGTATATAAAGCTATATCACGAGGTAGATTTGAGAAGATCACCAAGTATTTACACATGTGTGATAATACCAACCTATCAGCCTCTGATAAATTTGCAAAAGTAAGGCCTTTATGGAAAATGTTGAATGAGAGGTGGCTTCTGGCTTATAATAATGAGAAATTATTGTGTGTTGATGAGGCTATGATTCCATACTATGGTAGGCATGGTACAAAGCAGCACATGATGGGTAAGCCTGTCCGGTTTGGTTATAAAGTGTGGTGTTTGTGTACCAGGCTAGGATACTTAGTGCAAGGCGAACCCTACCAAGGAGCTTCAACAGGTAACACAAGACCTGAATTAGGGGTAGGCCTAGGGGGATCAGTAGTGCTAGATTTAATATCTGTACTAAATCATGAGCAGAATGAGAAATATGACTTTTTCTTTGACAACTTTTTTACTTCGCTTTCTCTTTTGGACGAGTTGAAAGAGAGAGGTTGTACTGGAACTGGAACAGTGAGGTCAAACAGGGTTGAAAATGCTCCCCTGAAAGAATCAACAGTCCTTAAAAAAATGCCAAGAGGTTCATTTGATCAGTTGACAGACACTAACTCAGGTACAACCCTAATCCGCTATCATGACAATAGCATTGTCACAATAGCATCAAACAGAAATGGTGTACATCCTACAGGGAAATCAAAACGTTATAGCCGAAGTGACAATAGGTATATTGAGGTTGTTGCACCATCGGCTATTATCAGCTATAACTCTTTCATGGGGGGAGTTGATAGATTGGATGAAAATATTAGTAAGTTAAGGATACATTTCCGTATGAAAAAGTGGTACTATCAGCTCTTTGCCTTTCCAATAAATGTGTCGATTAACAACGCCTGGCTGATATATAGACAAATGCCACGCTACAAGGAACGACCATTGGATCTTCTTGGGTTTACTAGGCAAGTTACTAATTGTTATTTTCAGAAGTATTCAGCCAGAATGATAATAGGAAGGCCATTGCGTAACCCAAAATCCATTGACAAGAGAGTTTTGGATGATGTTAGGTATGACAAGATTGAGCACTTAACTTCACCTTTAGGAAAACAAGGAAGATGTGGCCAGTGCAAAAAAAATACTACCAAGAAATGTTGCAAATGTAACATTCCTCTACATGCCAATTGTTTTACCAAATTTCACTTAAAGTAAAAAAAAATTTAGTTGTGTATTTTAATTAATTAATTAGTTTTCAAAGATGTTCAAATAAATGAAGAATTATAGTTCCTCTAAGATAAAATAATAGTTGTATCACAATATTATAAGCTATCTTTGACTGTACATTTTATTTGTCATTTTATATTAAATTAAGCACTGAAAAATATAATAAATATTGGAATTTGAAATAATTCTGTTTATTTTATTGATGCACCCTTACAATCCCACTGTTCCATTAATGGAACGTTAGATAATCACTATAAATTTACAATTAAAAAATTAAAAAATATTTTTCATATGTTTTATGCACCTAAAGGAGTAACCACTAACAAGTAAATATGTATTTGAAAGAAAAAAAAAAGTTGGGATCAAATGGGTTAAGACTAGGACAGGCACAGCATCCAAACCCCGGCCGTTAATTTATCATTGTGAGAAGGTAAACCCATATTTCCACTCAAATATAAATTTTCGGACATGCCGGGAATAGAGCCCGAGACCTTTAACTCTCTACGCTACCGACTGAGCTAAGGTGTCGAACAGATTAAGCTATATCCGTTTTGAAATATTAAATATGACCACCATTCTTTCACAAAAATTATTACCTTTGGAATAGACTGATCATGTTGTTGGTTTTTTTTTTTACCTTATCTTAGTATATCCATATTTAATTACTCTAATGTGTTAAGGATGATGAACGTAGAATTTCATAGGGATAGAACTACAAGTTATTCAAATTCTGACCTTACTATCATCCGCAAACTAGACTAGATGTTTTTGACGTTTAGTCTGCGTGCTCACTGATGCGACTACCGACCTTGTTGATAGTGAAAGTTATGATTCTTCCATGGTAAAATATGTTTACATTATCCCTTCTAAATACGCACCAGGTGTATTCGGGGTTTAATGCTTTAAAGTCTCATATCACAAGGTAACAGCTTATGGGTAAACCGGGGTTAATATTTACCAGGTAAACTGAGGGTTGTTTTTATAAGGTGATGTGTACCTGAGGTTTTCTCATACTCTATCTATGTTAATGGGGATGCACTTCCCCCAAATCACCATCCTTATCATTACACGGGGCTGTTAGTAATCTGTGTAATCCAAGTTCTCAACCAACTTCCCCTCACCTTATTACAAATGATTATTGTGTACCAAAGAGAAAACTTGATATTTAATAGGTACCATGATATTGTATCCAGTATAGGAAGTGAGTCAAAGAAGGATTGCAACGCGACTCTTCCCTTTTGGTGGACCCTTAAACTTCCCACAGAACATAAACTTTACCCTAACGAAACAACTTTGAGGTTTAAATCCTCAAGGAGATACCAAACACAAGGTTTCCATTTTACACAAGAAATAAAATAAAGACTGATAAAAATAAATGTAAAAAAAAAAAAAGTTAATTACATTGTCTGAGAATTAATGACTGTTAATTATACGAGTCGGAAGAAGGTGGAAGCCGACATTGGTTTCTCCAAGAAACAAGGGTCTAGTTTCCTCAAGTTTGCTCGTCTACCCTTGAAGATGATCCCTCAAAAGTACTTTGTTTAACATCGTAGAGAGAAATTTGAGGCAAGATGTTGGCAGCCATGAGAGTCGACCTTTATAAGAGGTCGAGGGAAGGTTGGTGCAGTCATTAGAACAGAACTCGGAAAAGGTTAGATTTTCTTTTTGTGCCTCGCATCCCATAACCCGTCTGAGTTTATAACACATTAATATTTACACTTTGTGGATGTAGAAAGAGGAATTTATAGAAATGGTACCATTGTTTGCTAAATGGGAAACATAGGAAAAATCACCTTACACTGATCTGGATTATATTCTTACATCCCCATCGCCGTTATCCATCACCATGTACCCACTCGTAAGGGTAAAATATATAGTAAGGTTTTGGTAAAAAGGAATTTTAGAAAAAACTTTATTTTGAGACTAATACTGATAATATTCTATTTTATTAGTATTATTCAATAGTTATCGATATTATCTTACGTATAGTTATATAAACGTAGTTTTAATAACTTTTATGACTGTTAAAAAAAATTAAGATCTAAAGTCCTTGCAACTCAATACCTTAGTCCTGTTTTGACAAGAAATAACTTTTATGACTGTCAAAATAGTTATTTCCTATCATAATAGTACTTAGGTATTGATTTGCAAGGACTTTAATTTTAATTTTATTTAATATGTAATTATTTAAAAATATTAATTTACTTTTACGGCTCTAGTCAGACAATGTGAAATAATAATACCATTTCAACTACAACCTTTTACTAATGTTATCTAATTAGATCAAAACATCAAAGTTTAATATTCAAGTAATAGAAATTATTAGTTCAATTTGTAGCGAAAAAAAAGAGGAATTATTGATTTATAACAAAAATGACAAAATAAAAGATCAGGTAACGTTGATTTATGTTAAATAATACTGATATTGGATTAGACTTACACAAGTGTTCACACGGCTTAAGGCGTCAATACTCAATTGCCAGTGACAAAGAAGGTCTGGGCTCAAATCTCTGGCCGACTGCCCTGGGGTGACTTTCCACTTGTTTATTAACACTGTGTTTTCACCATCCACTCTAAAACCAAATGTGGATACATTTTTATTTTTAGCACCTATTCTTTCTGCCTGTTCGATTTGTACACATGACGTGTATTAATGTTTTAGGGATGAAGAAGATTTAATTTAATGGATACATTAAATCAAAATTATTCTCCCAACCCCTTACCCCTCAAAATAATTCGTTATTAACCTTGGGGCTTAATATAGGCCTAATATTAAAGTAATTATTAAAATTGTAATTGTAGTGTGAAGGTTCATTTATGCTATGATACATCAACTATTGCCTCTTTAACGTTTTTCTGAAAGTAAAATTAAAATATTTTAGCATTCAAATCAATTTAAATCACACAACTTATTTTGAGCTTAACTTTAATTATCTTTTCATTTCTTAAAAGTTTGGTTTACATCAACTGTTCATTTTCAATAAATTTATGATGTAATCTTCCACGGATTTATTAACGCTCCCTACAAATCCTAAAATGTAATCTTCTTTGGTGAATAATTCCAAGACCTAATGTAATAATTCCAAGACCTAATGTAATGTATGTATGTATATATGATTGAACTAGCAACGCACATGCTAGCAACCCCTTTTTATTTATTGAATTTCAAGAACCGTAAAATCAATACAAATAAATATATTAATCTCGATTGTTTTGGTTGGGATTGTTTTGAGATAAAATTTGTGTAAAATCTCTACTCTAAACATTCGTCATGATGGAAGCTGTAGCAACATGTTGCAAGTTAGTGAACGACTTTCTGAATAGTACCCTTCCTTGCGAGATATTTACTCAACTCTTTTCAAACAAAAACATCAGTCCCTTGCAGCGTGATGGTTTTCATAGTCATCTTGGGAACAACAGCTGGCTTCTCTATCTGGATGTACAGAGCAAATGGAGAGAAAACCAAAGAGGGAAAAAGAAAAGAGATAAAGAAGCGTGTAGCAAGAATAATATAAAAGGATTGTATGGCAAGAAAAATATGGATAATACCATTGGCCAGTATCTTGACGCGTACGATAAGGAAAGCGATCTACATGGCGGAGGTGAAGAAATATCCTATTTGATAAAGAGAAGCCCGCTGGACGAGATGCCGACGGCAAAGCACGGGTCAGACCGTACCATGTCCACAGAAGAGGTGAAGGAGTACATCTTGGGGAGGTTGGTCGACGAGGTGCATCTGGCCGGCAAAGAGATGAGCGAGGAGGAATGGCAGAAAGTTTACGCCAAGTTCCCCAATATGAAGAAGGAGATCAACCAGATTCGTGAAAAGGAGGCTAAAATGTTGTTCTCGAAGTGTTCGGATAGTCTTGTAACAAAAAATTGAATAACAAACTAATCTCATTTTCTTGTTATTTTTTAATAACTAGCCTATTGCTATGACTTTTCAAAATTAATACTGTACCCAATACAAAACTTAAAGCAAACTGTACGTTAAATATAACCTAATACAATTTTAAGTCAATTTTTAAATTTTTTGTGTTCAGTGTAAAACTTAAATCACTCCACTATATCAAAGTTCATACAAATAGAAGATAATTATAAAGTAGTACTACATAGTTTGGTATTGGATTTTGTATAAAATAGTTTGTAATTTTTAATTTTCTAGCTAACTTTTACTTTACATCTATTACTGTTTACAGCCTAGCCCTTAGTCAGTTTTTTATTCAAGCTATATATATTACACTATCGGCTTGTTAGGTCCGTCATAGCTTCATATGCCTTCAAACCCAAAACTAGGATAGGCACAACAACCCGTCCCCGGCCGTTAATTCATCACTGGGAAAGGGTAAACCCACATTTCACCCAAGTGATAAATTGGTTGGCCATGCTGGGAATCTAACCCGGGACCCTTAGCTCATAAGACAGACACGCTACCGATTGAGGTGAGGAGTTGGATATTATAGCTAACTATTCACATTAACTATGATTATAGATAGAGTAATTTAAACATTGTATATATGCATTGATTACTATCGTTAAAAGAAATATATTATAATAGTCTAAGCGTATTTTACATCAATTATGTTCAACGGTAAGAGTCTGGTGAATTCACACTATTACATCCAATCTTAGCAATCATTGCATCGTTTGGATTTCAATATGTACTTGCTAAATACCCTTCTGCAAAAATTAAACGATATCGACCTCTTGATGGGACGCTAATAACATACTTAAACCCAAACGTTCCAAGCCTTTGTGGGTATTGTTATAGTTATTTCAAACTTGAACTAGATGGATCTTTAGTGATAACTTTGGTACTTCAAAACTTTAGTAAAATAGATCTTATAGGGAGAGCGTAGTAACAAGTACATTCTTGAAATATATCATTATTATGGTCGGACGCTGACTATTAGTTCTAACTTGAAAGATATCGTTCTTATAAACGGACAGTGATTACTAGTTCTAACTTAAAAGATATTGCTCTTATGGAGGGACGGTGATTACTAGTTCTAACTTGAAAGATATCGTTCTTATGAACGGAGAGTGATTACTAGTTATAACTTGAATAATATTGTTCTTATGAAGGGAAGGTGATTACTAGTTCTAACTTGAAAGATATTGTTCTTATGAACGGACGGTGATTACTAGTTCTAACTTGAAAGATATTGTTCTTATGAAGGGAAGGTGATTACTAGTTCTAACTTGAAAGATATCGTTCTTATGAACGGACGGTGATTACTAGTTCTAACTTGAAAGATATTGCTCTTATGAAGGGAAGGTGATTACTAGTTCTAACTTGAAAGATATTGTTCCTATGGAGGGAAGGTGATTACTAGTTCTAACTTGAAAGATATTGTTCTTATGAACGGAAGGTGATTACTAGTTCTAACTTGAAAGATATCGTTCTTATGAACGGACGGTGATTACTAGTTCTAACTTGAAAGATATTGCTCTTATGGAGGGACGGTGATTACTAGTTCTAACTTAAAAGATACCGTTCTTATGGAGGAATGGTGATTATTAGTTCAATTGAAATATGTGTATCCGTATCGGTTTACTACTTGATGATCTGGCTTGTGCGTATGTGTGCACTGTCAAGCTATGTTTTTGCCCCATTAATATTGTCAAATAGGCGTATGACCCGTACGACCCGAATGTGTTGTTTAAAAATAATTTTTAATCAACCTATTAATTTCAATACTTTCTTTGGGATAGTATTCTAGTGTCTCCTCTTCTTGCTTTTTATTTTCATTCTTGTTATGTTTTATTGTTACTGTTACTTATCTGATTGGAACAGTAGTTAGATAAGGATTTATTATCTCTCTAGGTATTTTCAACTGATACATGTAGTAGATAATGAGAGCCGTGGGATAGAGGAATTTAAGGCACGTATCACCCCTGGTTGTGCCAGACTTGATTAGTGGCAAATATTTAGTGAATTCTGTGAGATGTCAGATTATATTATGCCATATCAGTGAAAGTTTGTAAGATGTGAGATTATATTACGCCATATTAGTGAAAGTTTGTAAGATGTAAGATTATATTGTGCCATATCAATGAAAGTTTGTAAGATGTGAAATTATATTGTGCCATATCAGTGAAAGTTTATAAGATGTGAGATTTTATTACGCCATATTAGTAAAAGTTTGTAAGATGTGAGATTATATTGTGCCATATCAGTGAAAGTTTATTAGATGTGAGATTATATTACGCCATATTAGTGAAAGTTTGTAAGATGTGAGATTATATTGTGCCATATCAGTGAAAGTTTATTAGATGTGAGATTATATTACGCCATATTAGTGAGAGTTTGTAAGATGTGAGATTATATTGTGCCATGTCAGTGAAAGTTTATAAGATGTGAGATTATATTACGCCATATTAGTGAAAGTTTGTAAGATGTGAGATTATATTGTGCTATATCAGTGAACGTTTGTAAGATGTGAGATTATATTACGCCATATTAGTGAAAGTTTGTAAGATGTTCTTAGATTATATTGTGCCATATCAATGAAAGTTTGTAGAATGTGAGATTATATTATGCCATATCAGTGAAAGTCTGTAAGATGTGAAATTATATTATAACATATCAGTGAAAGTTTGTTGATGTGAAATTATATTGTGCCATATCAGTGAAAGTTTATAAGATGTGAGATTATATTACGCCATATTAGTGAAAGTTTGTAAGATGTGAGATTATATTGTGCTATATCAGTGAACGTTTGTAAGATGTGAGATTATATTACGCCATATTAGTGAAAGTTTGTAAGATGTTCTTAGATTATATTGTGCCATATCAATGAAAGTTTGTAGAATGTGAGATTATATTATGCCATATCAGTGAAAGTCTGTAAGATGTGAAATTATATTATAACATATCAGTGAAAGTTTGTTGATGTGAAATTATATTGTGCCATATCAGTGAAAGTTTATAAGATGTGAGATTATATTACGCCATATTAGTGAAAGTTTGTAAGATGTAAGATTATATTGTGCCATATCAATGAAAGTTTGTAGAATGTGAGATTATATTGTGCCATATCAGTGAAAGTCTATAAGACGTCAGATTATATTGTGCCATATCAGTGAAAGTTTGTAAGATGTGAGATTTATATTACGCCATATCAGTGAAAGTATGTAAAATGTGAGATTATATTGTACCATAACAGAGAAAGTCTGTAAGATGTGAGATTATATTGTGCAATATCAGCAAAAGTCTGTAAGCTCATTTGAATCCACCACCCTTCGCACTTTGTAAAATATTCCGAAGCCCTTGTAAGACGTGGTTCAAAATTCTCTCAAAAAATAAATTCATTCTGATACTTTAGCTCAGCTATTTAGTGCATCTGTCCACTTATTACGAGTTAAATGTCTCAAGTTTGATCCCCAGCATGGTTGAAAAATGTGTAAATATTGAAATTGGGTCTTCCTGTTTCATCGTGATGAGTTAACAACCGAGGGATGGGTGTAGCGTATATTTTAGAATCAAATGTGTAAATTTTTCACCAAATCTCACTACTCAATCGGTTTTTCGCGTGTACTAATTACGCTTATCTGATAGGGATAAGGAAGGTTAGATTTAGAGGATGTGTAACCGAATTCACGTGGAGGGAGAGTGAAAAATAGGTTTATGATAAACCACCCTCCGCACGCCCGACCGAGATTCGAGCCCTGATATTTCCGTCATCGGCAGTCCATTCTAGTGTGAGAGTGACGCCTTAAACCATTTGAGCACCAAAGTTAGCTTTGTTTGTGTTGAATGCATCCAAGGGATGTACCGAATAGATCAATAACTGTGGGTTTGGTTTTATTCAAGCTGCTGTAAAGTTTGCGGGCGACTCAAGGATTTACTGCAGAGATGTTGACGCGAAGGGAGAGCCTTAGTAGCCGGTATCGCACCACGCCCTTTCTCCCTGAATATTGATGATAACTTCTCCATAGCTCTGTACTCGTTACCTTGAAGTCATATAGATTTCTTAGAGATATTATTTTTCTCATATTTTTTTTATCTGGGATATTTAACGTGCAATTTCAGGACTGATTATGTATATCAACACAAGACTTAATCTTCATTATAATTAACTGTTTACAGTCTCAGACCTTGTCAGTTTATTGAAATGCCTCCAACTTCCTTTAGCCTTCCACCATTCATCCTTCTTTAATCGTTTCAGTTTACCTCCTCTCATTTGCACACTTTCTGTTAGCTGATCCTTTCATCTCTTTCTTAATCTTCCTTGTGGTCTTTTTTCCTACATTCTTCATCTCCATTACTCTCCTTGGGATCCTTTTCAAATCCATCCTCATAATAAGCCCATATTATCTCAGTATTTCTTCCGCTATTATCTCATGTTCCCCCTGTACCCCAACTTTTACCTTACATCTTCATTCCTAATCCTATCTCTTCTGGTGACAGCTAGCATGCTCCTGACAAACTTCATTTGCATGGCCTCCACTTTCCTAGTCTCGCTTACATTTACTGTCCATGTGTCTGCTGCATGTGTGACATTGGGTACAAAGTACATCATGTACAACACGTCTTTACACTTCAAGGGAACTTCTCTACTTCATAGGAGGTCTCTTACACACCTAAATAAATACTCCTCTGCTGCCCTCTTCTCATTAGATTATATCTTCTCCCAACCTTCGCCTTACGACACAACTTACAAACTGGCAAAAGTTCGATAACACACAAGACACTTATTCCTCCGCTGGCCCCGTGGCATAGTGATAAGTGTACCTGGCTACTAACCTAAGGGTCCCGGGTTCGATTCCTGACTGGTAGCATTTGTAGTTTGCCAGAAAGGGGAATCATTCCAACGGTTACCAGGATTTGATTAATAAGGCTTAAGTTAGGTTGAAGATCACTCCTGGCTCCACACCTTCATAATAACTATCATCGCATCATCTCGTTGCAGGTATGACGTGTAGACAACCTCCATAGGTGTTCCATGGGCAACGTTCGGTACCATCAGAGTGGCTAAATGTCTACACACACAGGCAACCGAGATATATACTACATATCTCCAGGTTAAAGATGACATACACTAAAAAAAAAAACTATTCCCTCAGGCCATTAATTTCTCAATATGAATGCTCCAATTTCACTAATGAAACATTTTTTTCGGACGTGCTGAGAGTTGAAACCGAGATACTTAAATTCGTAAACAGAACACTGTCTACTCAGATAATTTTCTGGACTATTAAATAAGCGTTCGTTAATTAATTGACATTTATTTGCATTTTAATTTGTCCGTTCCCCACAACTTACTACCCATCCTGTGAAAGGGCTAGCTACATCTTTGTGGTGACCTGGTGGTCTAGGGTAAGGTGTCGGACTTCTGTGCTGAGGGTCCGGGGTTCAAACCTCGGTCCTGGCACAGATTTATCTGATTGCCAAACCCTTCCTTCACCTCTGACAAGATGTGTATTAATCACAACTTGTGAATGTGAGGAATGCCAGGCCTCTACCGTGGTTCGGATTCCACGTTAAACTGTAGGTCCTCCATTTCATCTCACGATCACCCTACCACTACACATTAGCGTAAGTGCGTATAACCCGAACGGGTAGTAAGACGCGGTGCTAATAATAATAATAATAATAATAATAATAATAATAATAATAATAATAATAATACATCTTTGTGGAAAGTGTACGTACTGTACATTTTCGTGCGAGGAGTGTGCGCAAACAGTAAGGAAAAGCTACCTTAGTACACTCGCCAAGAATTCAAAACTTGACCTCCCGGCCACCAACAAACCAGATGAGATGGATGTTTTTGTTCACGTGCTCATAGGTGTAGGTTATTGATATATACATATGTATTCAATCCACAGGTAGTTCGTTTCCTGGCACCATTGCGCTACTATTAGCTCCAGTTCTAATATACCCTAACTATGTTCTTGTTGTTTTAAGATTTAATTTTATTTCTCCTGGATGCAAATAACCCGAATGGGTAGTAAGACGCGGTGATGATAGTAATAATAATAATAATAATAAAATAAATAATAATAATAATAATAATAATAATAATAATATTTCTCCAGTAAACAGTCGAACTAGCTTCAGCGAAAATGTTTAATTTATGTATGTTTTTGTTTTAAATTCGTTTAGTTCATTAGCTAGGCTAATTTAAAATCATTATTATTATTTATCACCACGTTATACTACCCGTCAGGGTTATACGACTACATATTTACTAATTAAGCTTATGAGCTAGGGATTAGGAAGGTTGACTTTAGAGGAGGTTTACCCGCATTTGCGTGAAGGGAGAATAGAGAACAATTTTTATGGAAAAATCACCTTCAGTTAACTCTTCCAAGAATCGAAGAACCCTAATCTCCCCCTTAACAATAGTCCAAACGGCTAGAGTAAGAAACCATTAATTAATTCAATGAAATCCCCAAGTTGTCAAAAAAGAGATAGATAACATTTTAAACTGAAAAATTTTGTTACATTAATAAGGTGAATTCCACTTCGGTGGCCACGTGATCTAACCCGCTATTCTCGTAGTGGACTAGACTGCCGATGACGGGGAAATCAAGGTTTGAATATTCGGTCTGGTGTACTGAGGGTGGTTTTTACTCTTCCTCCACGCAGATGAGGGTATACTTCTTCTAAATATACCCTTCTTAATCCCTAAAACTATTAGCGTAATTAGTACATAAACATTTAACCGGAACGGGTAGTAAGACGTGGTGCTAAAAAAAAGTTGAAGAAAAATGAATGTAATTTGTTGCAGACCAAATCCGATGGGCATGTGGACTAAATGTCAGGCTCATCTTGTTGGGTTTGCCTGTGACGGGAGGTCAGGGATCACTTTCTGGTAGGGTCATATTTACTAAGGCATTTCCCACTCTCCCTCTACAAAAATCTGTGTACATTTCCTCTTTAATTCTATCCTCCTCCTCTCTACGCTTGTGGTGTTGTTAAATCCATACATCCCAGCCGGACGTGGTGCATAAAAAGTATATTTTGTAGGAAGAAACGAATACGTGTATATGTTTACAAAGTGAATGTACACATGTAAAGTATTGTAGTTCGATTCTCATCACTAATTAATTAGGGGTATACCGATGCAGTTACCGATGAATCGTTACCGGGCGATTATTATTGCATCGGCAATTAATCATTATCGGCGATTATTATGTCGATTAATCGTTTTTTAAAGTAGAATTTAAATAAAAAAATTCTAGGTAGGAGTTTAATGATCAAAATCGCAAATATATATACACCGCATCTGGGTTGCGGGCTATGCAAAGATTGCATAACCAGATAAAGAAATCTAAGCTGATACCGTTGATAAAACTAACGATCTAGTTCCAACTTTCGCCGGTTAGGCATAAAATATATTTTAGTATGCCTACAATATTTTTGTATTAATTACATTAAATGCTATCATTAAGCATATTTCCCAATAGTTATTAATAAATATTCGATCATTGGGATTTAACGGTGTAAATAATCGTAGCATGAACCATTATTTTAAACAATCGGTAATCGGTATCGGTAATTGATTTTAATGACTCGGTACACCTCTATGATTACTGTATTGATGTTATAAAGACTCTGAGAAAATATATTATATAAATATCTCAAATATCCATACAATGTTTGAAATGTCACATGTGTGAGTACAATTTATTTGATATTAAGAAGATTGAGGTATTTTTATGATAATACTACTCTCATAAGTTGTATGAAATATTAGTTTCATCTGGTATGGTTTTACAATGATACAGAGGTTGGGGGTCAGAAACTCGATGAGATGTAAAGTATTGTTTTTTTCTAAATATTTCCCAAATTTGCATTTACTCAATTCTGATACTTTTTTCTAAACTCTACCTAACCTAATTAATGTAATTAAATGCAAAAATACGTGTTATTTAGTATGAAACAACGTAAATGTCCTCATAAATTTGGCTTTTGGAAGCAAATATTCTAAGTTGAAGTCAGGACAAGTTCAAACGTTTATAAAAACTTAAGTTAGAGGGTGTCACTGCTTAAGGTGAGGAGTTAGCGCACCTGAGTTAAAGTCCGTATATTTACCGTATTTATAATGTAACACTTTTTTGAGAAAATAAATAAAATATTTCTTCAGTAGAAACGTTTAGTCTAGTTTTATACACAGAACTCGCTTTGTCCGTTGGGGGCTCTGTCTCCTAACCCCCCAGTGAGGTTTTTTTTTGCAAGTGGATGCAAACTAATGTAGTGCGTTGTTTTGAACCTAAAAATTTAAGCTACCGGTATTGTATTGTATATACCACACCTACTTTAAAGTTGCTCCACTATTTTGAATTATTTTGGGGGGTTAAAAATTAATTTTTGAAACTTTTTGACGCTATAAGTTTGCCAAATTTCAAGTTTCTAGCTCATCTGGAAGTGGGTAAACATTAGTGTGAGTGAGTGAGTGAGTCAGCCATGTGGCTTTATAGTAGAATAGGTTGACCTGGTGGTCTAGGGGTAAGGTGCCAGACTTCTGTTCTGGGGGTCCGGGGTTCAATCCTCGGTCCCGGCACAGATTTATCTGATCGCCGAACCCTTCCTTTACCTTTGACAAGACGTGTATTAATCACGACTTGTGGATATGAGGAATGCCAGGCCTCCACCGTGGTTCGGATTCCACGTTAAACTGTAGGTCCTCCATTTCATCTCACAATCACCCACCATTACACATTAGCTTAAGTGCGTATAACCCTAACGGGTAGAAGACGCGGTGATGAGAAAATAATAATAATAATAATAATATAGTAGTATATATTCATAACATTTGAATAACGTATTTGTCATGGGCATCGCGTAATTTTGACAAACACTTTTTAAACTATGGGGAAAAAATCATATTCAAATTCTAAGATGTCCATTATAGGTAGTGAAGAACTGTTTGAATTAGTGTAGAAAATTAAACTAAATATCTACAGAAGCACTATTTTATTTATTTCAACCAAATAAATATTTTATTATAAAATTATGAAAATACACCTTAACTCACTTTACCTTCCGCCACATATTATAATAAAGTTCATCTACAGAGAGTTCTGTCTACAACGCCCTTAAAAACACCGAAATTAATTATTAGTAATCACCAAATGAAGCCCATTGTCATTCCAACAGAGCGTTCTTACAGAGCAAGTTTGCTAGGCAGGCTCCAAGACCACCCATGCTAGAGGCTCCCAGCACATGTATGGCTGCTCTGACGCGGAAGGGCGGGGTTGAAACCTAACAGGATGCATTCGGGAGGCGTTTCAAGGTTACCAATCTCGTTTTGTATGAGTAAATACGGACGTTTTAAGATATCGTGGCTCAAACATCATCACGTATTAGTTTCATCTGTATGTTTCTTTAAAAAAACACATCCCTGCACTGGGTCTTACTATCCATGCAAAAGGTACACGCCATTTGTGGGAGGCATGATGGGATATCATTTGGTAAGCTTTCACTCAGTTTACCCAATCGGGATACAAACCCCAACCACCCAGTCATCGGCAGTCTAGTTTATTGCAACAGTGACGCCTTAGACTATTTAACCACCGAAGCAGTTCTCCCTCCAAATATATTTGAGTAAATATACTCTAATTTCTACTTTCTTCCTCCCTATCCCAATTATCGTAGTTGAGTGCGGATCACGCAATTAGAAACATCACTCGTAGCCCAGTTTGTGGGAATATTAGTCAGTACTAATGTACCGTTCATCGCCCAGGGGAGGCCCAAATGTACTAACCGTACATTCTTTCCGAGGTGGCTCTTTCCATGTCCCGATGAGATGAGGTGATAGTGATAGTGAGTTTGAGGGTGTAGAACCATTTGTGAAGGCTATTTTCATGTCCCAATGAGATATGGTGATGGTGATATTGAGATTGAGGGTGTAGAAACATTGGTGAAGGCTCTTTTCATGCCCCAATGAGATAAGGTGATGGTGATAGTGAGTTTGAGGGTGTAGAAACATTGGTGAAGGCTCTTTACATGTCCCAATGAGATATGGTGATGGTGATAGTGAGTTTGAGGGTGTAGAAACATTGGTGAAGGCTCTTTACATGTCCCAATGAGATATGGTGATGGTGATAGTGAGTATGAGGGTGTGTAACGAGTGGAAACAATCCTAACTTAAGGCTAACTAACCAAACGTTGGTGACCGTTGGGGTAATTCCCTCACTCTGGAAAAATACCCACGGTACCAAGTGGGGATCAAACCCTGGACCCTTAGTCTCATAGCCAGGTGCTCTGAACCTTACACCATGGGGCCGGTTAATTAGGTGGTAAAACGCGACGTAAAGAATGAATTGCTTCCAGTCGGGAATGAATCCCAGACTTTTGTTATAACACACTAGATGCTCAAACTACTACACCAACCACACCGACCTAAACAATTACAAGCAAATGAAAGTGGAGTGAGTTTATGTTACCCAACACAACGTAATGTGTTTCAACAAACTCACGCTCACCAGCGACAATGGTAAATGATGTCTTGTCACGAGGATTGGAAACACTCAGACACCGTCCGCCAGTCACGTCGTGACAGCCACTCTGCGACAACAATCATAGACGAACCAATTGGATTCAACCTTGGCTTACATCAGTGGTTGGGATCCACTCGCAAATGGTTGACGTAACCCCGTCACCATAATTTCTTTTCAAAGAACGTGAAATATTTAGAAAGTGTTTTATTATTATTATTTTCTTAAAATTGAAAAATGACACCTAGACACGGGAATCGAACCCAAGACCTTTGACTTAGTACGCCTCGGGACCTTAAGGTTCGATTACCGTGTCCAGGTGTCATTTTTCAATTTTCAGATTATTATATTATTATTATATTATATTATTATTATTATTATTATATGTTAGTTGCGTTGGTTTTCATCTGTTTGAATACGTCTCGGTTACCGAGAGGTTAGAGTTCGACCACAGATTTAAAAGATCCTAGTTAAACACCAATTGTTAGTAAATAATTTTAATCTGTCTGTGGGAGAGTTTATTACACAAAAAAACAACTTTTAAGTTAAAACTCACTTATGAGGTTAGGTCGTATATAATTTTATATAAGTTAATTTTCGGTGCCAAATTAAAAATTACGAAAAATTGGATGGACTTATTCTGAGAAATGATCACTAATTTCAAATCAGGTTTTCAGGTAGCCAGCAAAAATATTAGCTCTAGCCTCACCCCCTCCTCCCCCTTTTATTAGAGGTATTTAACGTGCAGATTTCTGAACTGACTGATTATATCAGCACACGATGTATAAACTAATTTAAATCTAGAACAGACACAACACCCATCTCCCGAACTTTAATTCATCACTTTGAAAGGAAAAAAACTACATTTCACCAATGATACATTTTTTAGCCATTACAGAATCGAACCTGGGACCCTTAACTCAATAGTGAGACAGGATAACGACTGATCTAAGGTGTCGGAATATGCAATGCTTACATCACAATGGAAACCCGGAGCTGTGTATGATTGTATATCGTCAAATAAATTATTTCTCTTTGGTTAGAAATTTAAAATAACAACTCCTTTAATGAATTTTATTCTGGTGAAAAAATGTCTGTTATAATAGCCGGTTCTTACACATATTTTAGCCAAAATTATTTGATTGAGAAAATTACTTTTATTTATATTTCTATTCCAAATATTTCCATTTGGATTTGATTCATAAAAACAATTGTTTTATCACCAAAATTGTTTTGAGTAATTTAATTTGTAATACTAAAAATCATGAGCATATGAAATTATTTAATATAGCAGAGTTTCATTACCGTGGCTCAGGGTTATCTAAAAGTCGTTTATGAGCAGTGTAGCCTTGGTTCGATTTTAGAGAGTGTTTAAAATAATTTTTATATAAATTTACAGTTTGGTTTATTTCCTTAATTTTTAAAATATATATATATATATATGTGTGTGTGTGTGTGGTTCTAAAGTATAACATTGGTAATCCATTAAAATATAATTATTTTAAAAATAACTCTTCATTTTCATAATACAGAATTGAGATAAAGATGTTTCTGAATAATTTAAAAACTTATTTTTTCACTTTGTAGATTAAATAATAATTAGGCCTATATTAACATTTTCATAACATTTATACAGTTTGTGAATGTTACCAGAATGCTCCTATATATATTATTTCACTTCAGAGAAATAGGAAAATATTAACCTAGTAGGCCTACTTATACGTGTGAAACATTCGAGTAAAATTTTAAATGGTCTATAAGTGCACATTATTGATACCCGATTAAGAAAACTATGACAGTTTACTTGTTGGTGTTGAAACTTCTAGGGCCTACTATCATATATATATATATATATATATATATATATATATATATTATATATCCCCTTGTGGAATCTATAAGCCTAAAATTGAATTTAAAATTAACATTACATCTATAGCACAAGAGCTGAAATAAACGACCATACTGGAGCCTTTAAAATATACTATCTATTAATAGCTACACAAGGGGTTGAGATTTTTTTAACAATCAAAGGTAGAATATGTTTATTCTCAGAGACAGGAATTAATATTATTTTCATCTTAATATAAATTTGGTAACGCACCTATTAAATACTTTTGCCAAATTTAGTGAAATAAATTATAACACAAATAAATGTCTTATAAATTACATCAATTTTTAATAAGATATTAATATGATTGATAATATATGCATATGTAAGCTTCCTTATTCTATTAAATTAGACCTTCATCCCCACAAAATATAGATAGTTTGAATTTATTCTAAATGCTATATTTATTCTGTATTTTATTTAAAATTGAGATAACGAATTGAAGAAAACATTAAATATGTTAATAGTTTGCGTTTAGTATTTGATTTTGATGGGGTTCAGTACCATAAATTTTAAACTTTAACTTTTGTTTGTTAGTAAAATTGTTAACCATACGATTGTCATTGGAGGTAACTTCAGAAAGCAAGTCCAGAACTACACATTTAGTAAACTCTTATTTCCTCGCACCCCACTTTAAGACCACAAAATAAAAATTATAGCCCTTTTGTGTTTCGAACCAATGCCTTTCACATGGCGTTGGTCATTTCGTATTACACCTATTTTAATTTGATTAATGTTTGGGAGGCAAAGCGGGGTAGTATTCCACGTATAATTTAAAAATAGCTGTTTGACTTTTATGACTATACTTTGAGCTTATTTAATATTTCAAGAATATGGAAATAAGAAATCTAAATGGAGAAATATATAAACTTAAAATAATACCAAATGACATAAAGCTCCGGAAATAGAGGTATTTTTAAGTTTATATGCGGGAATATTTTGTCTATATCATTCAACATTTTAGTAAGCCTTTCTTATATGGTAAATCACTATTTTTTATTGTAAAGTTGATTTGTTTTAAGCCCCTTAAATAAAGATTTTGTTTCCAATGTGTTCATAAACCTAGCCAACACAAGGAAATATAAGCTCACTAATTTGTAAGTTTTTTGTATATATTTTAAATATACACTACATTACAAATAAATCTGTAACGCTTATAATATTTCCCAACATTAAAAGGTGTATAAACTAACAAACTAAAATCAAATACATAAATTATTGTTTTAATTTTGGTGGTTGAAAACGCTTGATGCGACGCAAGCTAAACATTAGTGAGTGCTAGCTAAATGCACCAAAAACTAATTACATAAACATGAGTTATTTCAAGAATAAACGTGGCTATATAAAGTAAAGCTGATTTGTTATGAATTAAATTGTTTGTAAAAACTATAATAAAACTAAAAATAATTGAATCAACATTTTTTTTTCGTCGTTTATAGAATTATCAATGTAACAGACTTTCCTACGTAGGCAGTAATTAATAAGATCGTAAACTCGAGTAAGCGTACCGTACACAAGCGTAAGTTAGTTGTAAACAAGCCTATTTGTAAACACCCAGTTCACGGCACACAGCTAAAAAAGAGAAATCTAAAACCCCCTCAACGAAGTGTCCTAATTTCAACCGAAAGCTTCTTGAACGCACCCAGCTGATAAAAACACACACACTGCAAGGGTCAATGTAAGAAATGTTGCGGTACCAAAATGTCGGTCACTGGAGGTTTGTGAACACGATACAAAAACACACAAACACACACACTCCCATACATGGAAGCAGAGCCGATGTACGAACTACAACGTTGACACTAAAACTGCTACGGGCTAAATAGCAAACATCACAATAAAACTTTTTGAACCAAGGAAAACGAGAGAAAAAATTACACCTATTTCCCCCCTCTCCCTCTTTCTCTACGTAGTGATCTTTATCCACTCCCCTCATACGACCAGACCGAGTCATCAAAACTTACGCTCTGTTTTAAGCAAACATTGACCTCTAATTAGTATCTAGTCCTATAGAGAAATATAATTAAAGTGATTATTGATTTGGTACGCGAACCATCTAGCACATAATTAACACTTTAAATATAAAGCAACAATATTTCCAATATTTATATAAATATATCGTTCAGAGAGTGTAGGGTCTACAAGGCTCTAATCAGACGTACAATAATTGGAGGCATTATATACTCTCGCAGGACACTAATGGTACCTTTCTAGTTCCTACTTTCCCTCCCTCTACCACTCACTTTTTTTTTTCTTCCACTCTCGAAATTTTTCCCTCTCTTCGCTCAACCACACAATTCACTATTATCTCCGTCCCTCTCTCTGCTCTCTTTCAACCCCCTTTTATTTCTCCCCCTTCTTATTCTTTCTCATCTACACCACTTACTCGTCTCTCTCTCTATCACTTTTGATATAGATTCTTTTTTTGTCCAAATTGTTATCGGGGGAGTGATAGGTCGAGGTTGGATATCTCACATCTAACGTGAGTCATGCATTTTAAATTTGATAATAATTTATGTTAGTTTCGACAAAATTTAGTTTGGTAAGATTTTATTCAAAATCGTTTTAGTCATTACAAAATATATTTGCGTAAAATTGGCTCCAAAATGACGTGGTTTTTTTTTAGCACCACGTTTTACTACCTGTTCGGTTTGTACGGACATGTACTAACTACGTTAGTGTTATAGGGATGAGGAAGGTTGAATTCAGATAAAGTATAGTCGCATTTGCGTGAAGGAAGAGTAGAAATTAATTAGATAAAAACAACTCTCAGTACACCCGACCGGGATTCAAGCTCAATATCCGTGGCATCGGCAGCCTAGTCTGTTGCGAGAGGAACTGACGCATTAGACATTCGGCCACCGAAGGGGTCAAGATTATTTCAAAGAGGATTAAAATTAGTTGGGTAAAATTGGGCATAAAAACAAATGTTAAGTAATAATAATAATAATAATAATAATTTTAGCACAGAGTCTTACTACCCGTTCGTATCTATACGCTTATAAATACTATTTTAACGCTAATGAGTTAGAATTGGAAGTTGAATATAGAGAAGTGAACCCGCATTTACGTGGGGAGAGTGGAACCATTTAGGAAAAACCACCCAGTTCACCCGACCGAGATTCAAACCTCGATCTCCCCGTCCTCGGCAGTTGAGCTCAACACGACTAGCGCGTTAGCTAACTACGCCACCGAGGCGGGTTAACAAATGTTAAGACTGACAAAGTAAGTTTGGTAAAATTTGGTTCAAAATGATGTTTACTCTGATGAAATTTAATTGGATACCCCCGAGCTCACGAGTAAATAAAATTAAGGAGTAAGAAGTGTGCTTATGCGACACAATGTTATATGTTAATCTAATTTCGAGTTGAGTGATTTATAATTTAAACTTAACATAACAAGTCAATTTATAAACAAATGCCGTACCAGATTCCTTTTTTGAGTGGTGTAACGGGTCCCTTTTGCAATAAACTGCTGATGATTGAAAGATTGGGGTTCGACTCCCGGTCGAATTTACTGAGGGCAGTCTTTACTAAATGGTTTTCCACTTTCACACAAATGCTGGTATGCTTTCTCTAAATTCAACCACTATATACCTTAGACATTAGAGTAACTAGTTTATGTGCGTAAAGCCCAGATGGGTAGTAAGACGTGGTGAGAAAAATAAATAAAAATAATACATATCGGTGGTAAACCATTCTAGCGGAGAGTAGCTAAACTGTTAATATGTCAAATTAATTAATATGAATATAAGAACATAAAATAAAATCCATCCATACAATATCAAAACTATTTGATGCACACATTTCGAAAGTGTCAAGACTCTACCTTGACCTAATATTACGAGCACCAATGGTTTACTGGAGACGCAAAGGTCGGAGGTCGAGTCTAAGCAGGGTATACTTTGAGGATTTTTCCTGAATGGTTTCGCATTATCCCTTCACACAAATGCGTGCATATTTACTCTGACTTCAACCTATCCTAATCTTGCCTCATTAGTGAAAATATATGACAAGTCCAGACGTTTAGTAGACGTGAAGTGTGACATAGTTTTACAAATTAAACATTTAATTTAAGAGACACATCACTTACCTATAGTTAATATTTTATTATAAGAAAATACAGCTGCCCCATGACTTCTTTGATGCTGACTGACAGTTCACAGCTGACTTCTGACAGTCAACAGTTAGGTATATACCTAAATTTTGACTGCCAGAAGTGACAGCTTTTAAACACATGTTTTTTGCAGATCATATGGTTCAGCGTAGGGATACATAAATTGGTCCGGTAGCTTTTCAAAGTCGTCAGCTGTCAGCTGTGAGATGTCAGTCAGCACCAAAGAAGCCATGGGGCTACTGTAGTTAAGTTAACTAAAAGCAATAAATAATATTAGAACGATACATCATCAAATACATCAATTAGACAAGAAACACAATTAAAATTAATTGAAACTGTCTTTTAAATATTTCAAACAACCTCGATTGTAGCAATATTTAAGAATCTAAAATATAGCCATTTCCAACGTCTTTATTTAACCGCGCCACCACATACGACGTGTTGTGAACATTAGGCTAAGGTCACACGAACGATTTTTCCCGCTGCGTTCAAGCTGTTTTTGTCGCGCGAAAAAATTGAAACAATGTATTTAAATGGTGGTGTGCTAGACAAGAGATACATATTCGAACGACAGAGGTACGTCAGATTCGGTTCAAGGTCATGTCGCGTTGGAATGCGCCGGGGTCCATTTTCTAGGAGACATAGCCCGCCTCTCTACCTGCTACACGTGCGACAAAAACCAAGGAACGCTCCTCCACCAAAGCTGTGCCTCTATGTTCCTCCAATTAACATTCATGTGTAACCCAAAGCCAAGTTTATGTGTGCTGTGATAAGTGTTATATTTTTATTATTAGTTATAATATTAGATATCCAAAATAAATGACAATTTCATCGATTTTTATTGTTAATGGAGCAATTATTATACGCGTTGAAACGTTCCCGTCGATGGACTAAAATCAATAATGTTACAGCCACGGGCACCCATAAATGGGCAATAAGGGGGGGCTCTGGCCCCCTTATAACTCTGCAATATTTACTCTTTTTGTTGATGTTAATTTTTATGAAAAAATAAATTGGTATGTTTGGGATTTGGCTGTAATTTGCTATCAACAACTTTGAATCATTAATATCCGATTTACCAGAGATAAAAATGATAAAATGTGGATTAGCCCCAATTCCCTCTTCAACAGCATTCTTTTCATTTTGTTTTGTTCAATAAATTTGTGAAAAATAATAATGTTACTTTCAATGGGTTCAGCTATAAACAAATTTTATTTTTTTGTTAATTTTTCAGAAAAAATTTATTGCGAAAATTTGCTCTTGATTTTCATAATTAGCTCAGAGTTAAGTTTAGATGCTCTAAAATTCACTTCCACAAGGTTAAATTCATGAAATGGGACTCCAATACGCTCCCTATTTGGGAAATCCACGTGGGTGCCCTTGGTTACAGCCACACACACACCACATTGCTTTGAATGGCAAATCATTTTTCACGGTAAAATTAAAAGGAACCATGTTTTCCTGATTGAAATGTAGAAAACATTGAAGAGAAGTCATGGGCAATAAGCCGTTTAAGTCACTATATGTAGCCTCTCTCTTAAGAATTTTGTAGCTATGACTATGCTGCTTTATCGCTCCGTCTAGCATCGCCCTGATCGACTTTTGTACTCACGACTTTTGTAGCTGAGGTCCGAGTGGGAAAAATAGTTCGTGTGGCCTTGCCTAGCCCTTAAGACCGTGGTTTCCTAGGAATTATTGGCTGCCATGACCGGTGGTCGCGGCCGGCCGCTTCGCACTGGTTCCCCTTCCAATTCTTAGTAGAGATGTTTCCCTCGGCTGTTCAGCGTGCTGCGAGACTTCTGTCGTAGCTGTCGGCCGTCGGGATCCTCCTTGGATCAGTCAATTCGCGGCCGCGCTGCACCATTCAGAACTAATCATGTACTTACACAAAACATGGTAGTTTGGGACAAAGGCGGTTTTCTTTTAAGTCTATAACGCGTTGCTTGGTGTCGGGTTTAATTTGAGGGTTGAGACAAAGGTGGCTTCCTTTTGAGTTTTAGAACGCGTTGCTTGATGGCTGTTTGAGTCAAAGGTGGCCTTTTATTTCTTGCTTTTTTATTTGAAGGTAGTAATAGAAATATAATTGTAAAACTTAAAGGAGAGGTAGTTTCTCAGCAGCTTCCTTTAATTGTGCATGTGTGCTAGTTTGGTTGACAATCCTGGTTTATCTTTTTTGTACAATGGCGAAACGGACTGTGGAAGAAGATGAAAAATTAATTGAGCTGTTCAGGAGGTATCCTGCTTTGCATGATCATGGAAAGAAATATTACAAAGACGTTCTAATAAAGCTGAACATTTAGAAAAATTATTGTTATAACTACACTTCCTCAAATCTTCTCGTCATAGATTCAAAACTAATTAATTATTTTTTTCCTTTCAATCGATGAAAAGATCGAAAATTGTCACTTGTAAGGAGCTGATTTTAGTTTAGTATTTAGTTTATTAACTAATTTTTTCCGGAATCAGTGACCTAAAAAATATAAATATTGACACCAATATCAATAAATTATAAAAAAAACTTTATATTTGTCAATTTCTTATATTTATGGTGGACGACATCTTGAATATCTCAAAATGCTTACGGGTCTATGCTAGTACACTCGTCATATTTGGATTCAGCACCCTCAAATCATACAAAAACTATCAAAAAACCTCTAATATGCAACAATTTTTTGTTCCATGATGTTTCTCCTAGACTACGGGGGAATATTACTAAAACACTAGATACCAAGTTTTAGCCCAATTGGTAAAATTGCTCTAATCCAAGATACAGACAGACAGACTGATGGCATCGAAAAACCAATTTTTCAGTTTTAGGGGCTCATGAAGCGTCGACATTTACAAAAATTTCAATTTCGATTTTTTTTTTAAGAACACAATATTTCTCTCTCTTTGAAGGGCGAGAGAAAATAGATTTTACATGTTCGTTTGCATGGTAACTGTTGACTTATAGTGGATTAAGTACTGAAACATCGTCCATGTATACAGGATATAAAACAACTTGAAGTTGATCCGTTTCTCCTCTAAGGAGTCCACTTTCACAAAGATACACACAGAATTGTCCCCCTATTCCCCCCACCGCTACCTGTATGTTCGTAATAACTCGCTCATTACTGTCAAGTCCACCCTTCACCCCCAAACCAAGAGCTCGATGACGTCACACTTTAACGTTCAAGCTTGTGACGTGTTTGTCCAAGTTGTTTCATTGAATGTTACTGTCATTGGGAGGTCATTACAGAAAACCCCAAGGTGATACTACGGTGCGAGTAGACATGTAGATTATGGGAAGGGATGAGATATCGAAAGAGAGGTATTGACATAGTACTCGTACTGAAAGAAAATTATCAATAGCAGTAAGTATCAGTATCGAAGTAATACACAGGAAATATTATTCAAATATCACATTTTCAAGTGATTTTTATTAATGAAAATGTTGATTTTTTTTATCTACATCTTTAGAGTTTTTATACTTATCTAGTAATAATAAATATAACTTTTGTATTATTATATAGTTTTCCCTATTCCGTTCATTATATCACTACAAATAATAGTGTCATCACAACATTATAATATAAGGAATATTTATTTTTTATGTGTCTAGTTCATTTCCGAATAAAGGAGCGGGAACTTCAAACTATCAGACGATTAGACTATCATTTAAGAAATACATTACTCAGACAAAGTATAAGCTATTGCAAATATTTGCGCAAATTTTGCAAACTTAGGTAACAATTTTATTTAATGGGTAAGGGGGCTGGAAAGTAGTGGGGGTATTTGTCCGTATATGAATCTGGGATGGTGGAGGAAGAGCAGAAGGGAGTTTGCCGGGGGGAGGGCAGGGGGATAAGGTCTCAAGGGTACCCAACCGAATATGGGGCCCATAGCCTAGCGTTCCGTAGGTGCATCTGGGTAGGAAGGTGTCCATAGAGGGTTAGGGGTAATTTTTCCGGTATGATCTCAAAGGGTACCCCCATCCAAAGATGGAATCCATGGCCTCAGTGGTTCTTAAACTTAATTGTATTTTTAAAATATGGTAGAGATGTTTCACTAGTCTCTATTCCATTGTTTTTTTAAAGTAGGATACAGGAAACCATATTACGATGTGACGTTTGTTTCGACCTGTGTTACATACCTAAGATAGGTTTTATCCTTGGTAACGGACTCTTAGTGTGCTCTTAGTGTGCCGATATTGAGCGAGAGCTCTGGGTTCAATCACCGGTCAGTAGAACTGAGAGATACTTTATCCCCACAGTTACTTATATTACGCCCTAAAGGAGGATTTTGTTAGGTTATTTTTTAAATCTACACGTCCTGTTCCTCTAGCGAAGCGATTGCCAAACTTTTAGGGCCACAATAAAATTTTAGAACGACGCATTTTTGTAATCCACTTAGCTTTAATGGTGTAATGATAGTGTTTTGGATCCCTCTAATATATTCAAAAAGTCATGAAATGTGTTTTCTTTAAATAACTGTATGTAAAGTTTCCTTTTAATACTTCATCCATGGAGAATCAAGCATTTTCAGAAGTAATTTCAATACACTACGTTTTAAAACTTTCTTTCTTTAAAAGACAAACTCCGTTGTATTTGAAAATAAGGTGATGGATGAGCTGGCTACCTTTACCCAATGGGAAGCTAGCCTTCACAACATCAGGCTGCCAGAAGCTCTCCTATTAGTTGGTTTTAACACTGGTGACAAGGGGTTCAAGAAGCAAGGGGTAGGTCATATATAAGCAGCTTGTGCGTATGAATCCACACAGAAAACATAATTTTGAACAGCACTAGCTCAGGCCTTCCGCGTCAGTTCGTAAATGAAGAAAAACTGTGTCAATGTCAATTTTATAACAGAGAAGGTGTAATCAAATCAATAGATTGTGTACAAACATCAAATTTTACTGATTTCAATCGAATTACATTAAATCAGATCGTCATAGCCGTGTGATAACAAGTGCGTAGTAAGGCATACACGGGTTCACATTGGCATCATCATCATTTCAAAATCCGGTATAACTTTAATTGTAGCCAAATCGCGGGGAAATATCACTATAATTGGTTTTTTCTACCGTTTTATTTTAATATACACGTATATTATTCGCCTTGTTATTCCCCCCTTTTTATTTCCAAAATTTTCATGATTTTCTATTCTCAAATAATTACACAATATTCACATTTCAAAAGCTTTTCGCCAACCACCAACCATCGGCTTGTGACCCACAGTTTGATAATCACTGCTTTAGAGTTTAGATTATTTGTTTGAGTGCTAACATTAAAGCCTGAAGCTTATACAAAACTAGATAAATATAAATTGCAAGGTACTGGAAATTATTATTATTATTATTATTATTATTATTATTATTATTATTATTATTATTATTATATTATTATATTATTATTATTATTATTATTATTATTATTAGCACCGCGTATTACTACCCATTCGGGTTGTACGCACTTACGCTAATGTGTGATGGTAGGGTGATTGTGAGATGAAATGGAGGACCTACAGTTTAACGTGGAATCCGAACCACGGTGGAGGCTGGCATTCATCACATTCACAAGTTGTGATTAATACACGTCTTGTCAGAGGTGAAGGAAGGGTTTAGCAATCAGATAAATCTGTGCCGTGACCGAGGATTGAACCCGGACCCCAGTACAGAAGTCCGACACCTTACCCTAGACCGCCAGGTCACCCTTACTGGACTTACTAAATATACAGTATACAATTTGTTGTTGCTTTTACTTTATCGGCTGCTCGAAGAAAGAAAGTATTATGACCTTAAAACTAATTGAACTCTATATTTTGATGGAGTTCGACGTTTCATGGCTTCCTGAACCCAAAAAAGTGTTTTTTTAATACCATATGTCTCTGTATCTTGGTCTAGAGCTAAAACTATTTCAGCAATCAGGCTAAAACTTGGTATCTAGAGTTTTTATAAGGTTCCCCAGAGTAATTTTTTGGAACTATCTATCCAACTCTAAAATAAAGATAGTTTACCTAAGTGCAAAAAATAAAACATCAGTTTTATCAAAATCGGCTCTTACGATTTTGATTAATATTAATATATTTGCACTGTTAAGCATTGCAAATAAAATAACGTATTTTATTTTTCCATTAAAATTACTTTGATGGTACTTTTATCTTAACACAAACGTAAATTTCCAAATTTGATAATGTTTCCGCAAATAGTTGGGATGATAAATAATTTATCATTATAGAGCTATAGGATTCTTAAAAATAAATAATATTTCAAAGAATATTTGATAAAATTAATATTCTCCGAGCAATAAGCAACTATATATATATATATATATATATATATATATATTATATATATATATATATATATATATATATTTAAATCGAGATTTGAGAAATGGGGAGTTGATTGTAGTGTTGTTTGGTGATGCTGGGATCACGATTAACTTAAAAGTTCAATTAGCTTAAAGAAACTAGTGTGTGATCAGGATTCACGTAACTAAACGTAACAACTCGAGGAAAACACAGACAATGAATTCGAATGGTTTGAAAATAAATTGTTCGCTGAAATGAAACCCGATCCTTGAGGAATTATTAGGCTACAAGTACTTACGATGGAAGCTTTTTACTTATTTTAAATATAAAATAAAGTATAACAAGAGGCTACGACGTTTTAGAGTTCTCGAAACGCGAGGAAAATATATACCGAAGAACTCGTCTGCGTACCATAAACAAACAACGAAATACTAAATAGCCCTGTTGACGTCACTAAACGAACAAATGAAGTACTAAATAGCCCTGTTGACGTCACTAAACGAACAAATGAAGTATTAAATAGGCCTGTTGACATCACTAAACTAACAAATGAAGTACTAAATAGCCCTGTTGACGTCACTGAACGAACAAATGAAGTACTAAATAGCCCTGTTGACGTCACTAAACGAACAAATGAAGTACTAAATAGCCCTGTTTACATCACTAAACGAACAAATGAAGTACTAAATAGCCCTGTTGACGTCACTAAACGAACAAATGAAGTACTAAATAACCCTGTTGAAGTCACTAAACTAACAAATGAAGTACTAAATAACCCTGTTGACATCACTAAACGAACAAATGAAGTACTAAATAGCCCTGTTGACGTCACTAAACGAACAAATGAAGTACTAAATAGCCCTGTTGACATCACTAAACGAACAAATTAAGTACTAAATAGCCCTGTTTACGTCACTAAACGAACAAATGAAGTACTAAATAGCCCTGTTGACATCACTAAACGAACAAATTAAGTACTAAATAGCCCTGTTTACGTCACTAAACGAACAAATGAAGTACTAAATAGCCCTGTTTACGTCACTAAACGAACAAATGAAGTACTAAATAACCCTGTTGACGTCACTAAACGAACAAATGAAGTACTAAATAGCCCTGTTTACGTCACTAAACGAACAAATGAAGTACTAAATAGCCCTGTTTACGTCACTAAACGAACAAATGAAGTACTAAATAACCCTGTTGACGTCACTAAACGAACAAATGAAGTACTAACTAGCCCTGTTGACGTCACTAAACGAACAAATGAAGTACTAAATAGCCCTGTTGACGTCACTAAACGAACAAATGAAGTACTAAATAGCCCTGTTGAAGTCACTAAACGAACAAATGAAGTACTAAATAGCCCTGTTGACGTCACTAAACGAACAAATGAAGTATTAAATAGCCGTTTTGGTGCTGCTCGCACTTAAGTTCTCCCTATACAATTCTTAAGTTAATTTGAAAGTTAATTTAACTGTATTGTGATGGCTTCCTTTTAAAACACGAAGAGAGCATCTACACCACGTTACATTAAGTGAACGTTAGATTGATCGTGATCTCGGCATGAATAGAGATGGTACCATTTTATCGTTGTTTCTGTAATTATGTATATTTCATTTATGCTCTTTGTAGGAATGTGGTGCTGGTTTTCCATTGCGAAAGAGTATGTGCGTTTTACCGTACCAGTTGTTTTTATTTTAACATTAAATCAAAAGGGCTAAAAATAAATCAACACATAGAATGGGATATGAAAATATTATTTTTTGCAGGAAGTGTAACCTTGTTAACTAGATGCTTAATAAGGCCCACCACTTACAAACTAGCTTAAATGTTCAATAGACACAGCATCGACTACTTTTACAGCCAATTTATTATGGTGGAAGAATAAGTTGCAAATTCACATATTGATAAATTTGTTGGTCTTGCCTGATATCTAGATAAATAGATAACTACTACTGATATCAGGATTCTAAACAGGGTGTACTGACAGGTTCCAAGCGGCCTGGAACTACAAATATTAAGGACCATAGCATATTATATTAATATCTACCAGTGAGGCTATGTTTCAGTGTAAGCTGAAGTGGTGAGGTGGAGTATTTATATTTTTATTATTAGTTTGTTTAATCCCGAGGCCATTTCGGCTACATTATCTATTATTAGTTTTTACTTTCTAGTGATATTACCAAAAATGTTTGTGAAGATCACAAAGCTAGTAGCTTCCAGTATTCACTGAACAAATAATTGTACGTTTGACTTAGATTGTTTACTAACAATAGCAATAACGGAACAAACGGAATGGTTTTAAATTTAATGCCATCATTATAATATACTCACAAATGATATATTCTAGGACCTCAGCTTTACTCAGTGGAACTTTTGATTAAAATTTAGTAAAAATAATAATTTAGAACTGAATGAATATATTTATTTTAGGGTAAAGTATTTGCGGCGGCCCAAATCAAAAAGGACCAATGCCCCCCCACCCCCTATTTTAATTGGGAAACTTAGGGGGGCTTCCTATATAGCTAAGCTGGTGTTTTAATACAAACCATATTTTTATAATTTGAATGAATATATGAAGCAGATTAAGATGAAGGTTGAAAGATAAACATGTATTCAAATTCACCTATGAGCAAATACAGACATTTTAAATCACTTAATTTATGTTTCTTGACTAAAGCTGGTTTTTTTACTATTACATTATTGTTGAGACCAATTTTCATAAGAAGGGTATCTATTACTTGATAAGACCCCCTCGTGCGTATGGTAACGACTAGTCGTGTTGACACGACTCGAGGACGGAGATCGAGGTTCGAATTGGCGTGAACTGGATGGTTTTCCCTAAATGGTTCCCTCTCCTCACCAATGCAGGTTCACTTCTCTATTCACTTCCATTCTATCATGCGTAATTACTTATGCATAACCCGACGGGTAGTAAGACACGTGCTAAATAATAATTATTGATAAAAGCTCTATATTTATTTTCAATCAGTCAGTGGATTGCATGTCATTTGATAATATTATCATGAATAATAACCTAATAGACTAATATTGGCTGCAAAAATAAGTTTTTGTATTTATTTAGAGCCCTTCCTATGAAATTTTAACTGTAGTTATCCAATGAGGCTAGCTCCCCAGTATTGTGGTGAACTATTAAATTGGAAGGCTTTGGTTCAACTCTAGATGCTTATCGTACAAGATTAGATAAACGCTTTATCTATCCATGGTCAATACCCGCATAAAAGCCTGAAACGCATAAAAATAAAAACAGCTAGAATATGAACCAAGGTCTTCTAGACCAACCTTTTCTTAGACAGATTTTTTTTTAATATCGCCGCAAACCGGATTTTATTCTGGAAAGAGGACATCTACTTGACTTATTTTACATCTCCGCTGTTTATGCTTCTTGATCTTTCCTAAAAAATCCATCCTTTTGATTAATTTTTTTTTCTCTCTGAACGTACTTTTAGTTTGGAGTGTCTGCGGGACGCAGCAGTTGAGAATGTGGTAATGACGCGTGCAAGTACACCAGTGTGACCAACATTTCACGATGGAAAGAGTACGGCACAGAGACTGTGTTCGTCTCCAGTAACATCGATACTGGATAAAACAAGTTTTGCGATAAGATAATTTGAATTATTTTTTCGCGAGCATCTTCCTTTGTTTTTATTGGCTGAACGCCTGATCAAACCTATTATCACCGCTGAGGAAATTAGAGATATTATGGAGAAAATATTTATATTAGCTCTCTTTCTCTCTCTCTCGATTAACTGTTGCCAAATCTCCTCTCAGCTATGTCGGAAGGTGGTGTTCTATGGTTACATGGCAACCTTGACGAACCAGCGCTGCAAAATTGGTTTTATTTTTAAGTTAAGATTGACCACATGCAAACCAGAAAAATGGCAATGCTGTTTCTCACGCAGATCTCTCAGAAATTATATCCAGTGTAGTGTAAGCATATGTAATGGCAGGACCGGTAGAAAGTAATACAAGAAATAAATCTTGAAAACATGGAAAAATTCCAGACTGAAAATGTGAATACAGCCAGTCATAATTTTAATCCAGGCGTCCTAGCCGCCCGCCTGGCGCTTCTGGTTGATTCTTGTAGTGAATTGAGATATGAGCGCAGACTACCCGCCCCCCTCCCCATTTAACCAGTCCCTTCTCCCCAACACTGCCAGGGCCCCTTCAAACCATGCTACTTGTTGTGAGTCAGTCAAGTGGACTGCCTGCTCTGACAATGTCTCCATCAAACCACCACCGGCACCTACCAGTCCCCCTTACCTCTCTTCTACTCTATTCCTCGTCCTGTTGCTCTCCTCTTTCAACGTCCACCCCCCATTCTACTCTCTCTTCTATTGCTCGTAATTATTTCCTTTTGTGTGGTTCATTTGCCACCCCTGCTAATGCTCTCTCAGTTTTAAGGGTATGGGGGATGTTCTTGTAGTAAAGATAGGGGGTGTGGGGAGGGGTCGTTCATTTCTTTTATAATTTCAAATGTTTTTTAGTGTATCGTAGGAAGAGAGCTCCTAACTGCGGAATAGAGAGACCTTGGTTCCATCCCGAAGGGGACACTTTGCACTTACCCCCAGTTCATGTTCTTGTTTTGTTCCTACGAGATTTAACGCCAGTCAAGATTTATGTATCACTTATGTCCTCGTCTGAGCTCTGAGTCACAACAGAAGACTTAGCTGAGTACTATTTGCTCAATTCTAACACTCGGCTTGCTCGAATCCCAGATGTGTGAGTTGGATGGAGAAGGATTTTATCCCCATGCTCTTTATTTTCGCTATTTCCAGTTTAATAACTGGTGCATTTCCTCTTGGACAGCCACCTCATACCCAGTCTTAAAGATAATAGTTAAGAACGTAGAGTACATAACATGCCAATCAACTCTGTGATACAGTCGGATAGAAATTGTAAATTTACCCCAACAGTATTGCACGTAGATCATTTCTGATTAAACATTACTGGAGATAAAGAGTTAATATATGTTCCTAGAACTTAACACTGTTGAAATATTAAATGCTATTAGGATAAAAATTGCATTAAAAAGGCTGTTTATGACCATTTTAGAATGGCTTCACAGATAAGCACTATATACAAATCTTCATACTGTATTTATTAACAAGAAACTTTGTCGCTTTGTCCCCCAACGTCAAGGCGAAAAATGTCGAATAATCATTCAAACACGAATGCACTGAACACATTTCTGTCATATCTTAGGCCTTTTCTTTTCCCTTTAACTTCCATACCTCGCGCGAGCCGGGAGCTGAGTTGGGCCTGCTATGATGAACTGTCTTAATAGCCCTTGCTTATGAATTAATAATTATATAATAGGAGGGCAAACATAATAAGCGTTCCGATCATCTAGTCCGTTTTGCCAGTAAAATAGAGATCGGGGCTCAAATCCCGGCCTTGTGTAATGAGAGCGGTTTTATATAAATATTTTTCCACTCTTCCTCCACGGGATTGCATGAACATTACCTCTAAATTATACCTTCCTCATCTTTACCATTTTAGTGTAATTGAATGCGAATGGTCTGAGTGACATATTTAAATACCTCGCTCTTCAAACAAATTCGTAGCACTTATAAATCAAATTCTAATTTGATTGCATCTGGACATTGAACAAAAACATAATAAAAATAAAGAGCTTGTTTGTCTGTCATGAGCACTATGCGATATCTACCGCATGCATAGTCCTGAAATTTAAAAAATAGTTGCGCCTGTGCAGGAACATATGCATCTCGAAGCCGGAATTTTAAAATGTATATTCTTTTTTAATTAATTAAAAATTGGGTTGGAAGAAATAAAATAAAGAGTTTTGGGGGGACATTTGAGTCAAAACCCGCCTCGGTGGCGTAGTTAGCTAACGCGCCAGTCGTGTTGAGCTCGACTGCCGAGGACGGGGAGATCGAGGTTCGAATCTCGGTCGGGTGAACTGAGGATGGTTTTTCCTAAATAGTTTTCCACTCTCCCTCCACGCAAATGCGGGTTCACTTCCTCTAAATTTAACCTTCCCAATTCCTAACCCATTAGTGCAATTAGTACTTAAGCGTATAACCCGAATGGGTAGTAAGACTGGTGCTAAGTTTTTATTTGAGTCAAAGAAAAGCATTGCCAGGGGTAACCATGTGATCCATTGTGTGTTTACCACAGGCAATGACAAGTACTTGTGCAAGTAATAATTATAATGTATCATTGCTTTAGTCCACATTCACGTACGCGGCATGGTACAATACTCAGTAGCCGCACCTAGGCTAGAGCTCACATTAACTTGGCTGCTGCAATGTGTCTTCCCCTATAGTCCTGGCTAATACTAGGGGAATAGGGGGAATGCACCGTTACCACTTTAAGGGCAACGCTCCCAGATACCTGGTACCTGTCTGTTTACAGCCAGTCTTTGTTGCTACATATATAGATTATATAATATATTCATTCATCATCATACAATAAATTTACATTCAGTGGCCGCGTGGTCTAACACGCTACTCTTTCAATAGACTAGACTGTCGATGATGGGGAGATGGAGGTTCTAATCTAGGTTGGGTGTACTGAGAGTGGCTTTTACAAAATTGTTTTCCATTCTCCTGTGCAAATGCGGATACACTTTCTTTATATAATCATCTTAATCTCTAAAATAAGTATCGTAATAGTAATAAGCGTATAACCATATTGATTTGTAAGACGTGGTGTTAAAAAAAATTACTCATTCCAATTTCATATCCGTCATTTGTAAAAAACAAACTTCGATGTTATTTCTGCTTTGAGAATATTCACATATTCAAGTTTCTAACTAATCGGTGATTACTCAACCACTCAACTTTAAGGCTCTTTGGTAAAATCCCGTCCATGCCAGCGCAGTCAGGCAGTTACAAGTATTTGGTTTATTTCCCTATAATCAGTGATCACGAGGTGCCAATAGACTGAACTTGTAAAGTTCCTTAATGAAAACACGCCAATTAAATAAAATGGTCGGATTTGTTTGTTAAAGATCGTGCCAGTCACCACGCTAGGGTTAGGAAACAAGAAAACTTGCCTAGTTACCGCTGCTTAATTACAGTACTTAGTAGTACTTTGTTTTACAATACCATATGATTGAAAACAAACATCCATAATAGTGCTCCAATATTTTCAATCAAAGGTGTTTCATCTTACCATCGATATTATTAACAGCAACAGTGGGCACGTGGGCTAAGGCGTCAGTCTCATGTTGACTGGATTTCTGGTGACGGGAGGTTAAGTATTTGAGTCCCGGAGTGATGTATGAAAGACTCGAATCTTGGATGCGTGAATTGGGTTGGGTTTCCCCACGTTGAGTGTTTCCACAATCTCGTCAGAAAAAAAAAAGTGTGTATAGCATTTTAAAAACCCAACATCATCTTTTCCCATTATATTCTTTAAATTGAAAAATGATACCTAGACACGGGAATAGAACCTGGGACTTTTGACTTAGTACGCCAATGCTCTAAACACTGAGATATCCAGGCCCATGGTCAGGGTAATTCTTCACTCATATTTTAAGGCAGAGTCTGTGATGGACGTGTGGAAATCGTAAGTTACATATGAGTGATCAATTACGTTCGCGAGCTATCAGATAATGTCACTATCTTCGACTCAGGAGGGCAAATAGTATAAAATCGACTGTACAAATGCGCATTTCATGATGGATTAAATAACTGGATAAATAGTTTAAATCAGAACTACATACACCCTCCTCATCATAGTCCCGTAAGTTATATAAGTGACAGCAATAGATTTATTACTCACCTTCTTTGGATACACCCAAATTTTCTTACCAATGGACATCATAGCTATTAGTTCTACTTTTGTGTATTCATACGTCAAGTCATGGTATGTGTGGCTGCCAATTTTGATAGATAATAACAATACCTAGAAATTAACAATAAATTCATAAAATTTTATAAATTTTATCTACGAAAACTATGTTTGTATTTTCTTAATTTAAATTGTAATAAAACAAAGGTATATTTTAGTTATTAAATAAAGTTCAATCATTTTATAAACTGGTTTATACCATAGACATATATACATATACTATCATATATAGGCTATATATATATATACTTAAGACACAAACAGATCTTTAAAATTCCGTATTTAATATCAAAGAACTCGTGTTTAAAAAAGTTAATTAAAATAAATTAGTAAAAAAATTTATAACGTTAAAAAATGCAAATGTATAAACATTTCACTCCCAAATTCTTTTTCTTAGTCAAATATGCTTAGTATTCTTGGAAATTTTAGTTAGATATTATATTAAACAGACTTTCAACGATCAGACGCAACCAGAAATAAATAAATCAAATTACATTCGATGTAAATTTTTTTCTCTGAAAAGGAAAAAACATTAGCTATTTTATATTCATCGAATCTTGGATAAATAATTTTCACCTCATCTTTCAGCTTTTCGAAAATACACCTTTTTTTTCTGTAAATTAAAATGATTAGTTATTAAAATATACCTGTTATTAGATACATTTGCGTCTAGGTTGTGTTGATGCGATTAAACTGATAACAGAACTTTTAAGATCTAACAGTCTCTATCTACAGGATGTATGGAAAATTGTTTTTACCACAGGCCCTGATAAAGGGGATCAATACATGAACAATTAGGGTAATAACAGAGACTCTAACGCATAATTTTTTCTCTAGGTCAAATGGGCCAAGTAACGTGACATTGTTTTAGCCCAGCTACGGCCTAAGTATTAACGCGTCGTTAACAGTGATGATTTAAGTTACACGAAGGCAGTGGGCATCTGGGAGTCCATGCACCACATTATAGGAACTGGCACCACAACAGATAATATCTACCATCAACCAATGTACATAGCAGGCAGATCAAACATCACCAGACTGGTAGTACTAAAGCCTCTGTGATTGTGTTGTGCAGGTTCATCGTAGCATTGTGATGGAAACTGCAATGATACGATTCGCGATTCATGGCCAATGGAGGGTGACACTTTTGTAATGATATTTCGTACCTAAACATTGGAAGCAATATTTTAATGTAAGGGTTCACTATTCACAATCCATGCGTTTTGAATTAATACTAATTTTGTTGATGTGATTTATGATCAGGCTACATATAGATAAAATACCTACGCAGATATAATAAATTATTTATTTGGCGTTATTGCTGTATTTAACTGTGTGATTATGCGATCCGATATCACACGTGTTGCTATTTCACTTCTTAGGGAATTGGGATGTTAAAAAGGTGATTGAATCAAGATTGACCCAATCTAATGACCGACGCGGAATAATTATGGCCCTGACTCCGCTTCAGTGATTAATAAAAAAAAAAGTTTTCTCTTGATGAATATAAGTCCTGACTGATCGGTGATTACCACTCAAATGTCCCTACCTCCATTTTCCAACAAGATTGTTTACGGAGACTTTGCTTTTAGAATACCTTAGTAACGTGATGCATCCGATTCTCATTCCTACCCCCTCCCCCTCTTTATTCTTCTTGCTTGCGTGACCAATAGAGGGAGAGAGAGAAAGAAGGACGTTACACCAAGTAGATATTGACTGCGAAATATAATATAAATTAAATAAATTTTGAAAATTATTACGTTTGACTAGATCTGATTATCTCTATTAAGTTAACAAAAGGGATGTGTAAAATATAATCGTTACTAGACTTACGGCTTAAAAGAATACTTCAACTTGCATCTTATCCTGGGTGAGAGTTGTAAACGTCCCTACGTCACCGAAACACTCTACAAGATAAGATGTCCTGCATGCCGTCATCCTATTTACCATCTGTTTGAACGGCAGTGCCCCATTTGACAGACAGAATATAGTCACGATATATCCACCAGGATTTATCATGGAATGTTGATTCCTATACTTAAATTAATCGTTATAATGTCCTCTATCCTGCCGTTTCATTTTGGACGGAATTTTCCGTACACCCTGTATATAGATTAGTATATATCACGTATAAACATAGATGGTCGTGCTCGTAGAGATAAATTAATCGATTAAATTAAGAAACTAATTTAAAAATCAAAATTGATGTTTAGCGCAAAAGCTATTTACGTAAACTATTGCATAACAAAACACATTTTTATTTGTGAATACTATAACTTGTTCGGTGACTAGGAACTCTGCATAACCTCTTTTTTATATGTTGTGCATTTGAAACTACGTGAGAGTGATTACTTTGAACTTGAAAGAACGTGAGAGTGATTGCTTTGAGCTTGAAACAACGTGAGAATGATTACTGTGAACTTGAAACAACGTGAGAGTGATTGCTTTGAACTTGAAACTACGTGAGAGTGATTACTGTGAACTTGAAACAACGTGAGAGTGATTACTTCGAACTTGAAACAACGTGAGAGTGATTGCTTTGAGCTTGAAACAACGTGAGAATGATTACTGTGAACTTGAAACAACGTGAGAATGATTAATTTGAACTTGAAACAACGTGAGAATGATTACTGTGAACTTGAAACAACGTAAGAGTGATTAATTTGAACTTGAAACAACGTGAGAATGATTACTTTGAACTTGAAACTACGTGAGAGTGATTACTGTGAACTTGAAACAACGTGAGAGTGATTGCTTTGAACTTGAAACTACGTGAGAGTGATTACTGTGAACTTGAAACAACGTGAGAGTGATTACTTCGAACTTGAAACAACGTGAGAGTGATTGCTTTGAGCTTGAAACAACGTGAGAATGATTACTGTGAACTTGAAACAACGTGAGAATGATTAATTTGAACTTGAAACAACGTGAGAATGATTACTGTGAACTTGAAACAACGTAAGAGTGATTAATTTGAACTTGAAACAACGTGAGAATGATTACTTTGAACTTGAAACTACGTGAGAGTGATTACTGTGAACTTGAAACTACGTGAGAGTGATTACTGTGAGCTTGAAACAACGTGAGAGTGATTACTGTGAACTTGAAACAACGTGAGAGTGATTATTGTGAACTTGAAACTACGTGAGAGTGATTACTTTGAACTTGAAACAACGTGAGAGTGATTACTTTGAACTTGAAACAACGTGAGAGTGATTACTGTGAACTTGAAACAACGTGAGAGTGATTATTGTGAACTTGAAACTACGTGAGAGTGATTACTTTGAACTTGAAACAACGTGAGAGTGATTACTTTGAACTTGAAACAACGTGAGAGTGATTACTGTGAACTTGAAACAAAGGTTTGTGCTTTCAAATGGGTTCTATTAAATATTTCGTGGTAACATGGTTCGCGAAATATATATGTCATTGTATATAATGCACGCAGGCAGATGGGCACGTGGAAATACACGTGAGTCTAGTATAGTCTTATTTTACAACTATGGGGAGGCTGGGGATTGAATCTTGGCTGAATGTACTATTAATATTTTGCATAAATAGCCAGGGTGGGCATTAATACGTGGTGCAGGTAAAATTATGAATATATATGTATACATAATTTATACATATGTATGTATGTATACATTATTATTATATGTATACATACTACCCACCTCGGTGGCGTAGTTAGCTAACGCATGAGTTTCGTGTTGAGCTACACTGCCGAGGACGAGGAGATCGAGGTTATAATCTCATTCGTGTAAACTGGGGTGGTTTTCCCAGAATGAGTTTCCACTCTCCCTCCACGAAAATGAGGGTTCACTTCCTCTATATTCAACCTTCCCAATTCCTAACCCATTAGCATAATTAATACTTAAGCGTATAAACCGAACGGGTAGTAAGACGCGGTGCCAAGTACTATCATATATATGTATATACAATCTAGTTTATAATCAATACGTGGAAAAGAGAATTCAAATCTCTCTTGAGGAATGATATTAAGGGTGCTGCCTAAACAACGACCGCCTCAGTGGTCTAGTGGGCAGAGTTTCTGGATACAGATACAGTGGTCCCGGGCTCTATTCCCGGCGTTCCAAAGTTTTCTGTGAAGCAGAGGGTCTGGAACGGGGTTAAACTTATCCTCGTGAGGACAAATGGGGAGCTACTTTAATAAATAAGTAGCGGCTTCGGTTTAGAAAACTGAGATTAACAGCCGGCCGGCTTGTTGTGCTGACCATGTGACACCCTATATCTCCAGAAGCTGGCATTATCTTCCCCCGGCAGATGAATTTCTGTTCGACTATTCTCGCGCTACTTATCTGTAAGTTTAGATAAGAAGAGCCTGTACGAGAATATATATAGGCCACCCCCTCAGTATATGTGTACGGCGGGCCCCCGTATCCCGCCAGGCGCCACAAGAGACTCCAATGAGGGGATGCACACGTGCCTCCAGACTAACATTACAGGGAGATAGATGGGCGCTAGAACCCCCCACGCGTGCCTGCAATTAGCGAGCGCTTGTGTTTCCTCAGTCAACTTGACTCGGCTACTCTCGTCGCAAATTATTCATGAGTCAACATTTTACTTTATACCGCGGGGGATCGGAAGAGTGGATTGGTGAGCGGGGGGAGGGGAAAGTTAGAGGGTTTCCTTTACCCACGTGAAACGAATCTCTCTCTTTTTTTTTAACATATCTTCCAAAATATATGGTAATTTAAAAATGTTTTCTTTTGTCCTTGAAATAATACTATTACTATTCATCCGGAGATTATGCATTATTTGTACCGTTGGAAAAAGAATGTGTATGGTACAATTTAAAGGAAATGTATCCATATTTACAAAGCGAAGGAATAGAAAACCATTTAAGGAAAAAAAACCACCATACACCATGGCAGTATTTGAATACCGACCTCCTCAACAACTTAAGACCATAATAGACTATACAGTAGCCCTTTTCCGCGTCCCCATTGGGGTGGGTGATTATTTTATCTTTGAATTTGAAATACAGAGCAATCATTACTTATAGAATGCAATTAATAATAATAATAATGATAATGATTTTATCTTTGAATTTAAAATACAGAGTAAACATAACTTATAGAAAGGTAATAATAATAATAATAATTTAGTTTTCATTTCAAATAAAATATCTAGCCAATTTATTTGTATAGTTTAACATAATATAATATAAGTATTAATAATGACAAAGGTGCAACATTCTTATTGAAAAGTAAATATACAATTTTTCTAGCTTTGAAAAACTCAACTTTAGCAACGAGTTAATAATGTTTGTATATTTCAATAATAACGTTAATTTAAATGCAGGTTTTTTTAACAACATGTCTTACTATCTGTCCGGGTTGAACGTATATGTACTAATTACGCTAATGTGTTAGAGATGAGGAAGGTTGAATTTCAAAGGAATTGTAGCCACACTCACATAGAGGAAAATTGTATTATTTATTATTATTATTATTATTTATTATTATTATTTAGCACAGCGTCTTACTACCCGTTCGGGTTATACGCTTAAGCACTAATTACACTAATGGATTAGGAATTTGGAAGGTCGAATTTAGAGGAAGTGAACCCGCATCTGCGTGGAGAGAGAGAGTGGAAAACCATTAAGGAAAAACCACCCCCGGTTCACCCGACCGAGATTAGAACCTCGATCTCCCCGTCCTCGGCAGTCGAGCTCAACACGACTAGCGCGTTAGCCAACTACGCCACCGAGGCGGGTAGGAAAATTGTAAAACTATTTAGGTAAAACTATCCTTAATCCGCCCAACTGGGACTCGATCCCCAATCTCTCCAGCATTGGCAGTCCAGTTAATGAGAGAGTGACTCCTTAAAACATTAGACCACTGAAGCGAGAATATGGTTTTATTAACATGTTAACGGTATACTTAAGAAAATAGTCATTCAATGTAAACAAATAAAATAATAGATTGTTTGAATAGGTCTTACGATGGAAAAAATAGAATTTAACTAAATATATAGTTTATAATTGTAGTTATTAGGATAATGCATGTTTAAAAAGTTTACAATTTAGAAACTTTTAAGAAGTTTAGAGCAACCTCAAATGATACTATTTTATTATTTTCCTCATATTATAAATCCGTCTTAAGTACGTTGTCACCTTTAATAACTCAAAAGAGTTTAGAGAACTACATGAAAAAACTAACAATAATGCTCCCAGCCAAGATTCGAACCTCAACCTCTATGTCACGGAAAACCCTTCCTATTGCAAGTGTTACACCTTAGACAGTTTTACCACTGGTGTGGGTACAGATTCTTTTAAACAACATTTGAATTTTCTCTTGTTAAACGCTAGATAAACTTGTTCTTATCATAGAATTCTCAAAGTAAACAATAAAGCTACTTTAAATAGAATATACGGAACTATTTTGTTTACTTAACTGGAATATGAATTGCCTTTAATAGCCCGGGCGGGTAGTAGGACAAGGATTTTATTTTTAAATATATTTTGAAACACTAATTTGGGTGTTGAGTATTTTTCTTAACTATTTCATAAGTGCCTATTTTTATAATTTACTTGCACAAGCAAATTATAATGGTGTAGTCTAGTATTGTTGAAATAATTATTTATGATTATTACTATCTAATAGCAGTTTGACTCGTTCTCCGCGCGGGAAAGCAATATAAAAACTATATCAAATTAGGACGTTCAACATTCAGCTGCCAGATGTTTTATAGCCCCACCCTACACAGACTTGAGATAATTTTGGCAACCTCAAACCAATAATGGCAATCAATAAATTAAAATATATTGACTACTGTAAACCAAATGTTACCTATCCCACAAACTGAGTGCAGAAACAAACATTGACTATGTAATCTTTGACTTAGCACGATAATTAAATAAGTTACTCGAAGTAACAAATAAAAACATGTCGGAAAAAAAGTTTCAGATTTCACTAATTAGTATAAATAAAATAATACCCACTGCTACAGAAAAATAAATGAGCATCATAATTTCCTAAAGAGAATCACGGTTCATTGAACTATTTCCCCAGAAGCTTTTTATTTTAATTGTTATGTTTCTCTTATAAAGTTTATTTTTATATATTTAGCTATGCAATCATAACGTGAATATACCTTCTTTATGATTTTTTTTGGTGCTCGCTAATGTATAGATTTTTCGTCCGCCATGTATGAAATAATGTTTTTTTGTCGTTTGGAGAAGGTGTTTTTTTTAAACTAGTTTAGGAAATTTTATGTTAACAACTTACTGACCGAGTAATAGCACGCATTTTATACTGTATTTTTTTACTAATTCATACTCTAATGTCGTTATTGATAGTTAAAAATCGTTCCTAAATATTTTAACCCATTAACCATGTCAAATGATAATATGTTGTTTGACGTAATCTCTAAATTATCATTACCAATGTGTGTTTTCTGTGTGATTATATACTGAGTCTTTTCAGCGTTCACTTCTAAAACTATTTCCTTACTAGCCTCTAATGAAATGTCTGCATTTCTTGTAAGCCTTTAACAACTAATCTCTTACATTTTGATAAATATAACTTTAACTAAGTTATCAAATATCTGCTTCATAGGTAATAGCTACCCCCTCCCAACGCAACCCTCTCCAGCATAGTTACAACGTATCACCAGGAATGTGTATTTTACAACCAAATATAGAAGATACATACTTTAATTGGCTACATTATATTCTCATTCAGAAAAGTGTGTAGTGACAAAATTTATGTTTGAATATTTATGCATTTGCAATATTATAAGCTGAAAGATAGCTAAAAAATGCTTAAAATTCCTAGCATATAATAAAATGGCTAAAAATAAAGTTAACCAAAAAATATGACCTAAAAATCTAAAATGATGAAAAGAAATTCGATCTAGGCCTACCCGTAAAGAAGCTTTCAATACCAGGGGATGAAAAACAGAGTGTAGGTAGTGTGAATATAAGCGTTTTCTGTGATGTACCAACAAAATAATTTGTCATCAAAATTAGGACCTTGGTCATAATTAACAGATACGTATTTTAATCTAATTTATTTGAGGTGTTTGACGATCACTTTATGAACTGACCTGGCACACGACTTATAAACTAACTTAAATCTAGAACAGATACAACATCCAGCCCCCAGCCGTTAATTCATCACTTGAAAGAGGAAACCCACATTTCACCCATGATAAATTTATCGGTCATGCTGGGAATCGATCCCAGGACCCTTAGTTCAGTAGACAGACACACTACCGACTGAAAAAAGGTGTCGGAAAAAGAGAAACATTAAATACACACTTGGTGTTTAGCTGATAGAACTGCAGGCCTATTTTTCTTTGATACATGACAAATGACGTATGACGGTGGATATGCCATGTTTCCATAATGAGGGGTTAGGGACATCCAGCTCTTCTCTGAGTTCACGTACCTGAAGTCTCAGCTGCAGATGTAGATGTACTGGATCATTAGTTTGACCAGTGGTGTGTAGCTGGGGGGTAGGTCCACGATCTGGGCTGGCCAACCCCCCCATGGCCAATGTTTCCGGCCATGAGGTAATAAGGAGCAAGTAGAGCAGGTTCATGTGGTGGACGGTGATTTGTTGAAGTCCAAGTGGCATATCTTTGTAGAGCAACATCTAACTCACTGAGAACTGCACCTGGTATTGGTTACGGCCTGGAGGAAGCTATAACATTTCCGTCTTTAGTCCCAGTGATACTTCGAGCCCTTCCGCTTTCATATCGACGAGTAGTTCCACGTCTGGAGAGTACAGCGATCTCCAAGCACCTGCTGTGGGAATTAATGCTACACTTTTCATCGACGTTGTCCTGTTAATGGTCCCACCAGTCTAGGAATTTCGAGTAGTTCCATGCCAGTACGGCCTCGATGACTTTTAATATATCTCCCAAGTAGTTAACTATATGTGTTAGTTCATTGAGAAGCACAAGGCAATCCTCTTGAGAAAACACCATCTTCTTGGAATGTTCTTCAAGCCAGTCTAGAAATTCATCGTTGACGCTGCTAATTCTTGCCTTGGGTCCTTCAGGAGCTCAGTAGTCAAACTGTAGCCCACGGATTACAGATTTGAGGCTCTGGTTTCGACCGATGTTAATCATCCCGGTGTATCCTTTTGGATGGCTCTTGATGAAGAATGAGAGAGAACTTGGCTAGCTTTGTTTCACAGGTGGTTGACCATCACTGTACTTTGACTAACAGCCTCAGAGTTGGATGACCCTGTTAATGACTTGTGTTTCTCTACGATGATACATATTACTATCTGTTTGGGCAACCTGTAGTTGGGGAGTTCGCTCGTTTTTGAACGATATCAGTTAGCTGTAAATGAATACTTATAGTCTAATCTCAGGAGTCAACCAATCTCCCAATATACGAAATAACAAGCAGTTCAGGTCGAGTGGAGGACTATCTTGACGTCTGAATTTTGATTATACACTTATTTCATTTATTTGGGGTATTTAACGTGCAATTTCTCAACTGACTAATTATATCAGAACAAAATGTATTCATTATCTTAAAGTTAAATTTTATGCGTTAGACGCAGTGTTTCCCAAAATGTGAATAGCAAACCCATTCTCGACGGTAGACGAAAAATTGTTGAAATATGATTTTTTTTTAACTATTTGGAAATATTAGAATTTAATGACAACTTATTATTTTTGTCTAAAAAGTTTCTTATCCAACGTTTTTAGGTTTATGACAGATATTCAACAACTGCTGATACCACCACGTGAAGAAAATTAAACTTTGTTTATATTGGATTAATATTTTATTTATTTTTGCAACAAAATGTTTTGCTTTAAAATTGCAAAAACACTGCCCTTTTATCGCGTACCCTACATCCCCACCTTAACGTTCGTGCCTGTGACCTGGATCTAAATGACGTCATAAACAGAAGTCGGAAAAACACCTCACTATGGCAAGTAGATAAGTTTTCGGGAAAAAAAAATATATTCAATAGTAGGCCTACATTCTTAAAAAGAGTAGTAAAATTTATGATTAAATATAAAAAAAGCTCTTTTTTACCACCTCCACCACCCCTCTCACCCCTAATGTCCATGAAAACTAGGAGGGTCGCGAAAATGTGTCGTTTTAAAAAGTTTGCGAATCACTGCGTCAGAACTTAAAACAAGATACAGCTATGATTCTTTGGTTATGCTTTTATTGTTTTTCTGCAGGTGAAGGATACAATTGGTGTTAATAGCTCAATTAGAGTGAACTCCAAATCCCATGTAACTCACCTGCTTTATCAACAATCTAAAACCACGTTTAGATCTCGCCGTGGAAATAGAAATAAAAGCCTACAACATTTTTGTTTGAATTCCATACAATAATTCGTCCGCTTCTGGCGCCCGTACTAATAAAATAATAGGTTTGTAAAGTTAACTTTCCTTGGTTTCATTGCATGTGAATCACCTAATTAAAGTATAATGACCACATTACTCTATAATCTGTGTCTCATAATAGGTGTTTGGAGCTATTCTAACCTTGAAGCAGATGCAGGTAAAACAAGTGAAGTTCTATGGGAGATTGTGACTGCTATAAAACACCTGTGAGGAGATAGGTAAGAGATCCTGTCTGTAGGTCATATAAAGTCGCGTCTTTGCACACAGGGAGTGTTAAACTAGGAATAAAACTAAATGTTTATTTAGACGAGTCTCAAGATACCCTGATAAAACGTGTCTTTGCACATGCGTGGTATTAAACTAGGAACAAAACTAAATGTTTATTAAGACGAGTCTCAAGATACCCTGATAAAACGTGTCCTTGCACATGCGCGGTATTAAACTAGGAACAAAACTAAATGTTTATTTAGACGGGAGTCTCAAGATACCCTGATAAAGGATTTTTAGACATGCTCAGTATTAAACTAGGAACAAAATTAAATATGTATTTGGACTGGAGTATGCATGCTCACCAACGCGTTATTTAAGGGCCCTGTTGACACGATCATTTTAATAAGTCCTTTGTTTTGTTCCTAATTTAATATTTGTAAGCGTATAACCCGAACGGGTAATACGACGTGGTGCTAAGTATAATTAATATTTGCGCATGTGCAGATATGCATTTAGAAAGGTATTTGCAAATTATGGTTGAATAAGGAAAGCAATCTTTCCCGATTCTTGAGGACGGTAGCGAAATATACTTATATGCGAGATTGATTTTTTCCAAGATTTTATAGCTAAATTAATGCAATTTGAAATGTATATGGACCAAAACAAATATACATTTTTGACAAGTCAATTTCTTACAAGTTTAAATGTATAATTTTGCAACAATTTATAACATCATACCCAGCGACGAGTATTTCTCACTAACTCCAACTGTTGCCTCATTGGAATATAAATAAGGGAGATAAGGTGTAAGGTGACAAGCATTATGTGGATAGAGGTGCACTTGAGCTGCGTGTATGGGTAGATTCTTGTACAAATGCGCAAAAACTGGATAGAGTCGTACCAATATGGTGTAGTACGGTGCGTCGTGCTGATGCAACCCAACTGATAGCTATGTATTCTAGTGAGAGTATACACAACAAGTACGTTGCATGCACGCGTGGTTGAATATAATGCATTCTAGTGGAAGTATACACAACAAGTACGTTGCATCCACGCGTGGCTATGTAAAGTATATAATTATTGTAATGTATTACTAACCCAGACGGGTAAGGATATGAAGAGAACACAACAATGAAATAGTTGTGGAATATAAATCTGGTGAGTACTTTGATGGCAGAAGTGTTTAGTGTTGTAAACGCACTCAGGCCAAATTAGCCTTAAATACGTGTAAAAGAAAACATTATTTCACCATAGTATGCAACGTTAAAATCGTGTAGGCCTATCTTTATTTTATCATAGTGTGCAACTATAAAATCGTGTATGCCTATCTTTATTTTATCATAGTATGCAACGTTAAAATCGTGTTGGCCTAGCTTTATTTTATCATAGTATGCAACGTTAAAATCTTGAATGCCTATCTTTATTTTATCCTCGTTTTTAAGTATGGTGGAGCGCAAATTCGTACATATATATTAATTTGAATGTGCGCATGTGCATGACTAAACGGGCACTTCTATTCCCATCAACTCGTATGAAGTGGTGTTCCCGGAAAGGGAAATGACGTAATCGCCTCCCTGATGTCAAGCTACAAGATAAAACTTAACGTGGCTCCAGATACGACAGCGTGAAAGCTCCTACACTTTTGAAAAACATTACAAAAAAAAGATTCGCAAAACGTATTCATATTGCAGCTGTTAGAAATGCAACCACCTGTCGAAACGTGACAGATGTTAAAGCCATCTATTGGTGTATAGCTACATGAAAATAAATCTAGCGGTTTAATAGCCGTTAGCATAGTCTCAAAACATTTGGGCCCGACTATAGATAAAGTTCCTCTCATTGAAAGTTTTTTATCTCAGACATAGAAGACCTTAGTTCAATCCCAAGATGAGGAAGGGGGCATTTAAATACCCAATGGTTTATTTTAAAATTACCTTGTTGAATGCTTTTTTCAATTTTATGGTTCCTAATGCTGGTTGTGTGGTATTAGATAGGCTATCATAAGTTAAATAAGGTATTAAGTTAATCACGTGCCAACATTTGAGTGTATTTAGAAAGTACGCTTTATCATTATATATATAAATGTAAATATGTTTAAAATATAAGCTGTATTTTCTAACACAATATCTAGCGCCTTATGCAAGAACGATGCTAAGCAAGGCCGAAGTACAAGAAAAGTCGAATTCGTATGGATTTGCCTGCTAGGAAGACCAAGCGGCCTTATGACAAGAAATGACTCAATAAAGCTAGTCGCGGAGAAGTCACTCAGAAATCTGGACCAGAGGAAGCTTCGGTTGTACTTGGTACTCTTCCTCAAGATGGCACGGCTTGCAATGACTATAGAAATGACACGTATTTTGATATTATTTGTTTTCACGACAGAATATGGCGGGCCTAGATTTCTATGAGCCAACTGCTCAACTAATATATATACAGTAAAACCTTGGATTGCGAGCATAATTCGTTTCGTAAACGTGTTCGTAATACAAAGCACTCGTATATCAAAGTGAATTTCCCCATAAGAAATAATGGAAACTCAGATGATTCGTCCCACAACCCAAAAATATTTAATCTAAAAATGATTAATACCTTTTTTATTTTCGTTATTTAAATGTAACTGTACTGTAATAAAATTTATTTATTAAATTTAATGGTGGCTGGTGTGAGGTGGACGAGAGAGATAGGAGGAGGAGGTGGGTTATTGTTTAGGACGACTTTCACTGTCACTAACGAAATCATCGCTATATGTTAGCTCACTCAAATATTTTTCTTTTTGTGCGACTTTAACAAGGAACTTAACCAATGACACTGCTCGGCAGACAAAGCGTAACCGTAATACTACTCGTTTTGCAAGATATCGCTCGTTTATCAAGTTAAAATGTATCGAAAATTTTTGCTCATCTTACAAAACACTCGCAGACCAAGTTACTCGCAATCCAAGGTTTTACTGTATATATATATATATATATGTGTAATATATATGTTATATATATATACATATATATATATATGTATATATATATACATATATATATATGTATATATATGTATATATATGTATATATATACATATATAGGTATATTCAAATAGATCAAAATTAAAGTTCTAGTCAAACCCCACTCACCTTTTGGAAAGTACCGGTGGAGTTAAAACTACTGGTTATTTATTCTCACACTCTCTTCTTAGCTGCCTTGGTCCGATTTTAGCTTTTATATTATTCATAATCGTATGATCTGTTCCAATAAATAAAATCTCTCTTCCAAAACTGAAAAGTGTGTTTTTCTTCTTAGCTGCCATTTTAACCAATCTTTGTTCGTTTATAATTAGGTTGATTAACTTTAAGAGCAATATCGTCATCATAGAAGGCAGTGAATGTAGATAGTTATTTTATTTCCCGCCGAGGTATGGCGCCTCTGTGGAAAATTTCGTCACCTAACTGCTAGCTAGACGTTCTAGCAAGACGTGTGATAGATTTAAGACTTGGACTTTAATTCGACTATACTTGTGCTTAACTTGTACTTTGGCCGTGCTTAGGATCGTTATTCAATACTGTCCTTAATATAAACTTCCTCAAGATGAACACAAAGCAAGTCACCCTAGTGACAAGATCAGTTGTGTATTTTGCGCATCGCAAATACCGGGTGATGGACTAATGCGGTTATTCTCCTGACATTGAACATCAGTGGCCAAGGTATCCAAGTGCAGTAACCTCATATTGTGTCGTGTCATTGGTACTAATAGGAAACCTAAAGGAGCATTGTGTTTGAGCTCCAAACTCAACTTCAACAATGTCACAGTCTGGAAAAAAGAAATCAGTGCCCTTAATCGTCAACGTAACCTTAAGGCGGGGACATATAAGGGAACATATCCAGACGGCTCCTGAGGCTGTCCCTGGCTCTGGTCAAGAGCGTTGAGAGCATCCCGACCCGTTGTACCGACGATTATTTCCACACGTGTTGCTTGTAAGGCGGGGACATGTAAGGGAAATATCCAGACGGCTCCTGAGGCTGTCCCTGGCTCTGGTCAAGAGCGTTGAGAACATCCTGACCCGTTGTACCAACGATTGTTTCCAAACGTGTTGCTTGTAAGGTGGGGACATGCAGATTTTATAAAATAAAAAAATTTGCCCATAATTAATAAAATATAATTTCAGTAAATATATTAAGTTTAATTTTCTACACGAAGTTTCTCATTAGCATTTGAAGATAAATATTTTAAATTAAGAGAAATAGTCCCAGTCAAATTACGCGTGACAAGTATTCAGAAAAATTTTGAGATTATTATGTGTAGATGTTTTTATTTTCCAAGCACCACGTCTTACTACCCGCCTGCGCTCTACGAATACGTACTAATTACGCTAAAGTGTTAGGGCTGTGGAAGTTTTCATCTAGAGAAAGTATACCTGAATTTGCGTGGAGGGAGAGTAAAAGAACATTTAGGGGGGGGAAACACCCCAACCAGTTGTCGAACCCCAATATCCACGTCATCTGGCGTCCAGTCTATTGTAGATCACTAGTCCACTGAAGCGGGTCGTACAATATTAAAATTAATGTATCTACTGAAGTGATATTTTACTTATTTTTAACCAAATAATGTTTTTTGTCATAAAAACTTAAATAAAATACAGACCTTCAGGCCGCACTGGTTTCCAGCCCATATTTTTGGTGTTGAAACGAGTAATGAAACATTTTGAGCAATTACATAATATTTTGTTAGAAAAATGTTTTTACTTTCTGGATAACCAATCTTAAATTTTAAAATGAATGTTGTTGGTGATATTTCATAATATTTTTATTGTTATAAAATATTTTAACCTGTTTATTGCAGTTTTTTTAATACATTCCGATAGGCCAGTTAGAAAATTTGATTCATTTAAGGATATGTTTTTATTGTAATGACAATACTGAACAAGTTCGCCAACAATGTTCATTTTAGAACAAAAGCTTTTTGATCCAAACTACACAAATGGTTACTTAACAAACAAATGGTATGATAGACTACAGATTTTCTCCTCTTTTATCTTAATGTGATTGACCCTTTTCATTTGTACGTGGAATTACAGAGCCACGGGAATAAACGTATCTGAATTAGTTGCAGAAATATAATCAAAATTAGAAATTTGCCCTTATGTAAAGTACCCTTAAGGTCATTTCCATTAAAAAATGAATTGCTTTTTAGTTTGTAATGTTGAACAGTGCCTAGATACAAAACTTAATAAAAACTGTTAGAGTGGATGTGGATAAAATCGATTGTCTCTCTTTTGCCCTTTTGTAAACAACTCTTAACTTTAGGGTTGGATATTTAATTCCAAAAAACCCTCAGGGGGACCTTATAAAACACCTAGATACTAAGTTTTAGCCTAAGCGGTAAAATGGTTTCGGCTCTAGTCCGAGATGCAGACAGACAGACGTTATCGCGAATACCCCTTTTTCTGTTTTGAGTTCATTCTCTCTCTCTTTGAGGGATCGAAAGAAAGTAACAATAAAAAGTTAAAGATAATCAATCATAAGCTCAGCTAATTAGAAACCATTCATAAATATAATGAAAGTATTCAGATATTATCATTATGATATGTATCACGTCTTACTACCCGTTCGGGTTATACGCACTTAAGCTAATGTGTAATGGTAGGGTGATTGTGAGATGAAATGGAGGACCTACAGTTTAACGTGGAATCCGAACCACGGTGGAGGTCTGGCATTCCTCACATTCACAAGTTTTGATTAATACACATCTTGTCAGAGGTGAAGGAAGGGTTTGACAATCAGATAAATCTGTGCCGGGACCGAGGATTGAACCCGAACCTTCAGCATAGAAGTCTAACACCTTAACCCTAGACCACCAGGTCACCTATCAGATATGTATCAATATACGGATCCATTCATTTGGATTTCGTTGAATTATCCAGGAGTAGCATTTAAATAAATAGCTGCGTTAATGTTTTACTTCAGTTAGCTATAGTTTTAGAAGAAAGTGGGAAAATAATATACTCAATTTTAGCAAATAGTTAAGGAAACTTATCTTTTTTTTTTTTGTAAATATATTCAAACGAGATTTTTTTTTTGCGTCATCGAAACCCACATACTCTAGGTAATTTATTTTCCTATTAACCATCTCATGAATATTTTTATATGTAAAGTTGTTGCCGTATCTTACAAGTTGTTCAAAAGCTAATAAATGGGAAGTGAGATGATCGATTCTAACAAATCGATTATTCAGATTGAGCATAACCAACAAGTGTAGTTAGGTCGGCGTATAGAGCCTCTTTTGATGTCTTAGTCCCGGGCCTACTAACGGGATGTAATACTACACTAGCGTTAAAGTCTCCAAGTAGGAAAACACATGTTTCAATGCCCAGCTATTTAGTTTAATGAAACTAATATTTTTATACAAACTTTTGAAGAGATAATTTTGAAACGAATTAGTTGTCTAGGTGTGAGATAAATTACACAAAAATAACTGGCACTTTAAAACAATATTCTTAACTTAGCATTTCACCCATCGTATAATATTATTTTACCATCCAACGCCTTCGATTCTCAAACTTGTTAGAACGGTTTGTCTTTGTTATTGTTGGAAAACTCTATAGTCAAACTATCATAAGAAAATACAAACATAGGACTTGCTGTTAACAATAATAGTTTTTAATAATATTTGCTATATTATTCGTATTGATATTATTAGAAGAATATTATTTGTCACCCTGTTTGTCCACCTGACAAATGAAGACGTCCTAAGAAGATAAGGTGTGGAAATAACCATTTTGGATGTGATTCTTCGCTACAAAGTTATCTGGATCAGACACATCCTTAGAAGGAACTGTCTTCTGAATGACGTCATAGAAGGCAGGGTTGAGGGGAAAAGGGAGTTTAGAAAGGAGGATGGAGGATTCAAATATTGGATTAATTGAAGGAAGCTGGGAGCTGAAGGAGGCAGAGGACCGAGATCAGTGGTGGTATACAGTAAGTTCACTGACAAAAGGAATTGACCTGTTGTAAGACAAAAAACCTAATAGAGATTATAAGAATAATAATAGTGTTGCTTCATAAGTATTGATAATTTTTATTAAAAGTGACAGGTGCAGATTATCTGACCTTACCTATGAATACATCAAAGTGGATTTAGTAACTTTTCTAGTAATCGGATATTAGAATTGAACCGCAGCAGCATGCCTCATACACTCTCAGGACTTGCTAAAGCAATATACACCCGCCCCACCCCGCCCCCTTGCTCCATTTTATTTATTACTTTACTCGTCGCTTTTTACTCTCCACCTGAGGTTTAACGCATTTTTGTAGGTATAGAGAAGGAAGGTATAATTTAGGGGAAACTTACAGGAATTTTGGCTGAGAAATTGTTGTAAACCATTTAGTAAATGCCATCCTCAATACGCCTGGTGATATTCGAACCTCTAACCTCTCTGTCTTCTTCAAACAAGACTAGGGGTTGAGATTATAAAGCTCATTCAGAATAAAAGTTCTCCCTTAGCTTCAAATTATTAAGAAAGGAATATATTCTCATTCGAATGTGCTGATTAGCTGGTTGGTCATTATCAGATATCGTCTATATCGACTACTGATTTGCCTTCATCAATAATCTGTTTTCACAAAACTAGTTTTTTTAATAATTATATAAACATAATATATATTTTTTACCAGTATCTGGATCGGTAGTTACGTGGAATAAATGTAAAGCTCATCTAAGGTCTAAACTATACAGCTCATTCGAATGACAACTATTTTGACTGTTTATCTCTTCTCCTTGTTTCTTCTTGCAATCAATTTGTAACTTACTTTAGATATTAATTCTTCATGATTTTTATGAGTACATTACCTTTTGACTCTATTCATCAATTCTTTAATATATATATATTATATATATATATATATATATATATATATTTTATATATAAGAGAGAGAGAGAGAGAGAGAGAGCACCGTGTCTTACTACCCGTTTGGGTTATATGCTTATGTACTAACCACACTAATGGTTTTTAGGGGTTAGGAAGGTTATGTTTATAGGAAGTTTACCCGCATTTGCACTGAGGGAGAGTGGAAAACAATTTGTAAAAATCACCCTCAGTACACCCGACCAAGATTCAGGCCTCGATCTCTTCATCGGCAGTTTAGTCTAGCACGAGAGTAGCACGTTAGCTCTTTAATAATTATATATTTCTTAATTTTAAATAATTATATCCTCAACATTTGTTTGGAATAATTTTTAAACTACACGTATTGTACAAGTCATATCCTTTGTAATATTTAAACGTTCCTTGCTAACATTTCTTAGAATGTTTTCTAAATATAATAAAATTAGTTATTACCAAAAATTATTTTTGTGGATCAAATGACGGATGAGGGCAAGATCGGTCTGTCAATACATACAAGAACTATCTAATATTGAATTTACCAACCATCTTGAGAGACGTATAGAGGCTGAGCCAGGAACTTGATAGCAGAAAATGCTTCACATAGAATATTCACATACTCTGTCTAATTGCTCTTGTGACTATTTCATAGTTCTTTACTTCCCTTTCTGTTGACTAGAACCAGAAGTCAGGGTTAGACGAGACAAAGACAAACGAGTTTCCGGTTTGCGAACAATCGTTACTCAGCTGAGCGTGGAACATGAGGTGGGACAGGAAGAGACTCTGAGGAAAGAGGGTCTTACTTCGACAATCATTTATTAAATATATTAATTAAACTTGCACCCACTTCGGTAGTCGAATGGTCCAAGAGACGTCATTCTCACAATGAACTCAACTGCTGATGACGAGGAGATAGGGGTGCAAATCTTCGACTGGTGTCCTGGGAGTACTTTTTTCTTAAACAGTCTTCCTACTCTCCCTCCACGCAAATGTAAGTAAATTTACTCTTAATTCAACCTAGCTGATTCTTAACACACAAGCGTAACTAGTTTTTTTATTTATTTTATTTGAGGTGTTTAACGTGCACTTTCCGGACCGACTGATTACATCAGAACACGAGAATTTCTATGAGCTAGAGCAAATGGACCTACCAATTTTGGTAAACCTTTTATGATTAAAAAACCTAGGCCTAAACCAAAATACATGTAAACATTAAGCTAGGGCCAATTTTGGTTATTTCCAGTCTTGGCTGCAATATTTCATAGTCCTACAACTCACATTAATGTGGAAGTAATTTACTAATGTTTTAAATAGGATTACATTATTAAAGTTTTGTTGAGGCATCTTAAAAAGATTAGGCCTAACTTTTTATTATCTTGTCAACTGGTCCATCCATGTGTTTTACCCTAATAGGGTACATATAGATGATAAAGGTTAAGTTATTGAATTCTGATTTGTGTAGCGGGAGAGTGGGAAAAACTTAGAAAAATTAAAATCACTCATCACACCCAGCTAGGATTCAAACCCCAACATCCCACCATTGGAAAATTAGATGAAAGAGACTAACATCTTGGTCAATGCTCCCCGTGATGTGGGTCAACATACTACTAACATCCCAAATATTTTGAAGCCTAACTAACCTCCACTTACAATAAAACCTACAAACAATTAATCTTATTATTGGAATGTCCCAATTATCAGAGTGTATATGGTGAATAATAATGCATTTTGATAGTTTTATGTTTCAAAGAAAATATTCTTTTAACATTCAGTGTAAATGTACTATCCCCACTCTTGGCCTACATTTTTATATAGGCCTATTTTAAGTTAGATTATGTGAAACACACACAAAAAGTTTTGAGATTAATATATTTGGCTAATGAGATGGCAAGTTTAAATCAATTAACACAAAACACCTAATAAATTACAAAACCTAGCATAAATAACCTCGTAACGCAAACCATAGGACAAGTCAAATGTCTGGGCAACTTAGCGTCACTCTACTAGGAAAATATTTGCGATCTCAGTACTTTGCTTTGGCAAAGTGGTCGGCCATAATAACTCTGCTCTCTGCTAACGGTCGCAAATTCGTTTTGCGCCGTGGTCATAATAGCCCTGCAGGTAAGGACCAAGGGAAAAAAATATTATCATGGATTATCACATTAATCAATATAAAACAATATGTTTGTACCAGAGAAAATAGCTTGTGATGAATACGAGATGAGTCACTCTTGCTCAGTGGGTCAAAGTTTACCGGGAGGTCGGTCCTTACAGCCTGAAGGAATCCTCCTTCTCTTTCCGAGGTTAGAGTGAATCATTCATTACCTTTGTTCGCGTCGACCCTTCTGAACAGTTCTGACCTATTGGTAAGAACAGTTTGGAATTGGATACCAATGGAACATCTCTTCTTTTAAAGATGACGTAAGCACGTTTCAACGCCATTTTTAATTTCTCTCGACACCTCGGAGAGAAAGTATTGTGATCGTCAAAAATATCGAACTTGATATTTCTATAACTATTGACGTTTTATGACCTCCTGAAACAAAAAAAAGTTGTTTTCGCGATGCCGTTTGTCTGTCTCTGTCTGTCTGTACTTTGGGCTAGAGCCGAAACTATTTTTCTGATTGTGCTAAAACTTGCTTCTGGGGTTTTCATAAGGTTCTCCGGAGGAAAAAAGAGATAAAATCGATTTTATCAAAATTGCACTCTATTTTGATTACATTTTATATATTTATATACATTTTATATATATTTATCATTATAAATAAGATAGCCATTCTTATTTTTCATGAAAATGACTTGGGTACTTCACATGGAGGTAATGTATATCCAATTTTCATCATCATCCGCAATTATTTGGGATACAAATACGAAGATGGAGAGTGCAAACGGGGATGCACGTCTGTTTGATAGAGGTGAACGATAGCTGCGCATGCGCACAATTTGACGAGTACTTCTATCCACATACGTTTGTAAATTATGGTTTGTACTTTCCTTTAAGGGAAAGCTAGATTTAAAAAAACTAGTCACATACTCAAAATAATATTATTATTGTAGTTGTTTATTTAAATTTATACTTATTTTGACTTTAAAAACTTGTTGTGATCTCATATATTTATTAGTATTGTTAGAGCGATTCGCCTAATAAGACATGAATATAATATATGTATAATTTAATTATATGAAGTCTATTTCTAAAAGTAAAACAAAAAATTACCTGCTTCGATGGTTGCATGGTCAAATGCAACATTCTCGCATTAGAATTGACTGCCGATGACTTGGAGATCGAGGTTATAGTCTCAGCCGGGTGTGCTGAGGGTGGTTTTATCTAAGTGATTTTCCGTTCTCCCTTCACGAAAATGTGGGGTTCACTCCCTCTAAATACAACCTTGACTAAGTCTGTTCAGCGTAGGAATTGTTTTCTGAAAGGCCTTTTTCCCTACCAGAAATAAATTATATAATAGGATATTGGTAGGGAAAAAGACCTTTCAGAGAGTAATTCCTACCGTGAATGAAGTATATCTCTAAAAGGTGCATTGCTAAAAAAAATTTAATCGAGTCTTCAATTTAAAAATTAAAATACGGTTCATGCTCAATACGAATATATATATATATATATATATATATATATATATAATTCTAGTCTTCCCCTACCCCTCTTACTCGAGAGGTGGAGCAGGAAAATCAGGTATCTTCTGCCCCGGTAACAGCTGCTCTTGCGACTCGAACAGCCAGAAGAGTGAATCTGCTCCGGTAAAACGGACGCGAAGGATAAAGAAGTGTTTAAAAAACCATCTGTAACAAGCAACTTACCAATGTGACAAGCCCCGCTCCTTATGTGAACTCATAGTTGTTCTTCAGGCTCCGCAACTTGACCCGAGTTTGAAGAGGTTGGATTGGAGTTCGGTGTCCACGTCTAGAAGTCAGAGAGGTCATGATTGCCGGAGTTCACTTGTAATTGTAGTAACACTGCTAATAGCCTACTTGCGTTCGGACATTTATGGAAATCTTAGTAATGAATATTCCTATGTTGATTAATGTGTGTGCATACAGTTATTATAAAGTGAATGAACCATTCCTTTTATGTTTTACCTTGCTCCGAATCTTACTTCCCGTTCGGCCTGTACGTACATCCACGTTAAAGATGTTAGCTATATGTGACGTAGCTTCAAGTTGAGATCAGATGGCCCATGTTAATGTATATGGGTTTTATTTTGAAAGCTTTAAAAACATAATATTTAAACAGAAACCATCCATTTTTAACCAATCTAAAAATAGATATAAACTGTCAAAACATTATTTTTGGTCTTAAAGTAGGTTTTATAGTAAGCACATTTTCTTATATCGTTTAAAATTAAGGCTATTTTTTTAATCTTGTCAAGATGTAGATTAAAAAATTTCCGTGGAAATATATGTCTTTCTAGAATAGGAAATATGAGAACTGTAATTTTGACATGGAAGTCAATGCTGTCCTGGTGCAAATGGTAGAGTGTGTATACTCGTCAGAGCAACAGGGGAATGGTCTGAAGATAAGAGGCCTTGTAGGTTGAACTGTTCATTACCTTCCCTCTCTTTCTACTTTGTAAATTGGTGTCTAAGTGCTTAGAGTGCTTAAGTGCTTCAAGCTAAGTAAGATTCAACACACTTTGCAAAATAGTTTTTAACTCACCAAATAGGCAACGTCATTAAGGGCATCACATATTCAAAGGGATATATCCTCTCACTGATATGTTTATTTCGAGAATGAAAGTTTTGAAGATTTAAATACTTAGAACAATCCCCATTTACCTTGGAATGGTATTCTGTTACCATGTCAAAGAAATAGTTTACATTTTGTTTAAGGGAGGCTATATATGTTTCTAAACATTTACTTTGTTCTCAAAACTGTAATATCTTGCGTGAAACACAGCTGAAAATAAGCTATTTTTACCTTTTCAGATATAAAAAACAAATTGTCTAAAATGTAAGTTTTTTTTAATCCTATAGAGACATTTTGCTACTTTTCACCCCAATTTCGCCGTGAACTATGTTTTTAAATAACAAACCTACTCTTAAATCATGCAGGATTTCTGGGCGTCTTCAGCGCGTCTCAGCGCTCAGGTAGGCAGCGCCATTAGTGGAATAGAAATGATAAGAGTATAATTTTATATTAATTACACCAGTATTTTCTTAGAGGAAGCGTGGGTAAGCGTTTAGGGAGATAACAAAAATAACACCTCAGTATACCAGGCAGATATCTGTACACAGGCCTCCCCACTACCACTAAGAAAAACAAAAGACTGACTCCTGTAGCCACGCTCCCACCATTGTGGGTCATAGGCCTATCTTTATTTGTATCTGATTCCCCATTCTCTCCATCAACGGCGTTCTTCAAAAGATTACCCGCATCGGTAAGCACGTGGACTAGTTATCAAACTCATCTAGTCTAGTTTACTGAATATGGGGTAATCAGTCGGGTGTGCTCAGGATGTTTTCCACTCTCTCTTCTCACCGAAATTCAAGTACATTTCCTCTAGATTCTAACTTACTCATATCACACCATGAGCGTAGCTATGCAGATGACCCAAAGAAGAATTTCATTATTTAGAAGGAGACTGGACATAATTAAGTTTCATTCTTCATAATATTAGCTTCATTGTTATGGCACACGCAAGATGTAAAGGATCTCATAATAGTAACTTCGTTGTTGTGGCACATGCAAGATGTAAAGGATCTCATAATAGTAACTTCGTTGTTATGGCACATGCAAGATGTAAAGGGTCTCATAATATTAGCTTCGTTGTTATGGCACACGCAAGATGTAAAGGGTCTCATAATATTAGCTTCGTTGTTATGGCACACGCAAGATGTAAAGGATCTCATAATATTAACTTCGTTGTTATGGCACATGCAATATGTAAAGGATCTCTAATATTAACTTCGTTGTTATGGCACACGCAAGATGTAAAGGGTCTCATAATATTAGCTTCGTTGTTATGGCACACGCAAGATGTAAAGGATCTCATAATATTAACTTCGTTGTTGTGGCACATGCAATATGTAAAGGATCTCATAATATTAACTTCGTTGTTATGGCACATGCAAGATGTAAAGGGTCTCATAATATTAGCTTCGTTGTTATGGCACACGCAAGATGTAAAGGTCTCATAATATAGCTTCGTTGTTATGGCACACGCAAGATGTAAAGGATCTCATAATATTAACTTCGTTGTTTGGCACATGCAAGATGTAAAGGATCTCTAATATTAACTTCGTTGTTATGGCACATGCAAGATGTAAAGGTTCTCATAATATTAGCTTCGTTATTATGGCACACGTAAGATGTAAAGGGTCTCATAATATTAGCTTCGTTGTTATGGAACACGCAAAATGTAAATATTCTCATAATTTTGGCCTCATTATGGCACACGCAACATGTAAAGGCTCTAATAATTTTGGCTTTGTTGTTGTGCAGTCATAAAGTACCTTTTATAATGCCTGCATATTGTAAAATATACTTCTCTAAAACTAAATAGAAACATAAGATGGTACATTATACGTACAGTTACAGAATTATTCAATTCCAAAGGTTGAGCTTCCCGTGAATAAAACCATATTTGTTTGACAATATATATACTTCGCATATTTATTGCATGATGTAATATGAGAAACAAATAAACAAACGAAATCACTCCAACAGTATAAGACTTGAAAACAGTCACTAGACCAGTTCGTTAAAAATGGGACCACTTCAACAATGTAATCTACCGTAACAATAAAATGTAAACAAAAATTAACAGACTAAACACTTGTACACTCATTAATAAAGAAGAAACGTAAAACACTTTTAAATACTTCAAGGTCACACGCTACATCAAACCTAAAAGTGTGCGTAGTGACAACAATGGTCCGAAACAAAGAAAATAAACAATATAGAACATGTAAGAGTTTTAAATGAATTAACAAAAAATATTATGGAAACATTTTAGATATAATTTGAATGCTGCCTTATAGCGGCTTACTTATTATATACACATACACACACACACCACACATACACACACAAAAAAACTAACAAGGTGCGGGAACCTGTCGAATTGGACAAAACGGTCAACAATGGGAATAAAGAGGGTAGAATGAAAGGGAAAGTTGTGGAATTGAAACATTGGGTCGGTAAGGAGGAGGGTGAAGTGGTGGAGGGGGGAGGCACAAAAAATGAAGACATTTTTCACTCGTTGACTTGTCTTAGAGGTTTACTTCCCCCGTAGCTTTTAAAACTGTTGAGTCACTATGGCCGCAGGGGTGGCCAAACCAATATTCCTGGTTTTTCTGTGGTGTTAAAACACTAATTAGCGGCAGTATGCTGAGCTAACAGCGAGTTCAACTGTATAAACTAAGAAAACAGGTTAATGAAGTATTCTGAAAATTGAAAAATGACAGCTGGACACGGGAATCAAACCCGGGACCTTTGGTTTACTACGCCAATGCTCTAACCACTGTTTCTTAGTATGCAAACCCATACAATTATAATAATTGTACAAATGGCAGCAATAAGCCAACTACCGATTCGAAGGTCGATGCGTTATTTGATAGCTCGTGGTTTTAATAAAAATCACACATTTTCTAGCCGACGATTTTCGCACGTCCAACATAGACTCTGCCTTAAAATATGAGTGAAGAATGACCCTGAGCACGGGAAGATTTCTGGATAGCTCAGTGGTTAGAGCATTGGCGTACTAAGTCAAAGGTCCCGGGTTCGATTCCCGTGTCCAGGTGTCATTTTTCAATTTTCAGAATATGATATATAGATGGAGAATTTCGCACTAAAAAGCATAAATAATAGCTTCGGCTATTTGATTCTTAGATAGCTTAATGACGGCTAATTTGTAAGAAATTCACCGAAGATTTCCTAGAGGATCCCCAAAAATTCCTAATGTAGTTAAAAAATCCAGTCCTGGTTGCCCGAACGGGGGTTGAAACCTGGTCTCTTAAGAGAGTTATGTATACAAATGCAATGGTTCATATCAATCTTCTGTACGTACTTGATAAATATAATCCCCCTATATCGGTGGTCACGTGGACTAAACGTCAGGTTCATCTAGTTTGCATTGGCAGTGACGGGGAGGCTGAGGTTCAAATCCAGGCTGGATTTACTTGGGCTGATTTTTCTTAAAGAGTATATCACGCCCCCTCCAAGCAAATGCAAAGTACAGTACATTTCATTTAATCTTTACGTTTGTGTTTTTCCTCAAAAACTGTTAGAATTTTTTGTATATTATTCTTAAGGAAATATAATATGATTGATCAAAAAAATTAAAGTTATTTTACATGTATTAGTTTCTTAAAAAATATTGGTTAAAATTGATCAAAATAAATTATTTTATATATTTTAACTTTTTGAACACAAAAGGTAAAGTATTGCAACCGTAAAAAAAAAAATTTAAACCGAAATATTGATGGATATCGACGTATCATGACCCAAAGCCCTAAAAAGTTGTTTTTGTAATGCCGTCATTCTGTGTGTCTGTTTAACCCTAAAATTAAGAATAGTTTAATAAAACGCGAAAAGAGAAAGAATCGATTTTCTCAAAATGGGCTCTAACGATTTTGATTAAAATTCGTATCTAGGCGTTGATTAAGCTTATAAATAAACTGGCTATTTTCTTTTGCCAATAAAAATTTCTTTTAGGGTAATTTACAGAGGCGGAAATTACAGTATCTCCACAACTATTTTAGATACTAAATAACTTATCATTGCAAAATTGTAGCACTATTAAAAATTAAAAAAATGTATTTGAAATATATCTTTATAAAACCAACAGTTTCTGAGATATTGGCAAATATATTAAAAACAATTTTGTTTGCTCTTGTTGTGAAGAGATACTACTTAAGTTTTAACATAATAATTGGCTAATGCCATAGAGTAATAAATAAATAAGTCTCTCAAGAAGTTGATATTGTTTCTCCTTAAACCTCTTAGGGGGGGGGAATCCAGGATTTTCGTGAGGGGGCGGGGTGGCGGCATGGGTGCTCCTATCGGGATCGGGTGGGGGGGGGGGGGGGGTCAAGAAATTTTGACATAAAAATACTTCAAAATTTGAGAGTAAATTATTAAGTAATTTTTCAGAGTAACGCTAAACTTGGGAATAATCCTCAAATGAAGGGGTATAACTCGAAATTTGCGATTGGTATTGAAATTTATAAAAACAATTCATAATAACATCAACAAATAGTGATTATTAAGAGGGAAACAAGTTGAAACATTATATAAATTATTAACTAAATAGTTTTTTTAGCTATTCAATCAATTAGACAAAATAGATTGAATTATTCAGATTTCGAACAATCGAACTTTAGCTCAATTCTATTGTATAGCTAGTTATTTCTCATTCTAACTCGAAATTTTACCACTAAGCCATACTAACAAGTTTTGTGTGTGGTATTATTCAAAGATTTGGTTTAAATCACTTTATTTAAAAAAAATTATTTTAAAGATCTTTATCTATCATTAATCATTGAAATAGTAATAATAAAAATGATAAAATAAATTTAAACCTAAACAAGTTTTGTACAACAAGGTGATAGGCGCTCAACTTAAATTTGGGTGATTTCATTAATGCCCATTTTCACCATTTTAATACTTAATGTGAATGTCTTAAGTATTTATAATAATTATCGTATATTAATCATTTAATTATATTAACAATAACAATTTTAAAAAATGAAATCTGGTTAATAATAATGTATTACGTGACAATAAAACTAGTAGTGACTTTAAAATTCATTTAATTGGTTAAGTTATTGAAGGGGGCGCACGCACCCCGCGTCCCCGTCCTGTATCCGCCCCTGATACAGCAATGATCTATATCTCTCATTTTAGACTCAATAGTCAATATTTACCTATTTTATTGGTCAAAATTTATAAAAGAGAGGTTTAGTAGCAATGCGAAAACTATAAGATGTTCATCCCCTAATATAATGCCAAAAATTTAACCGGAATTCAAAATTTTACTAAGATGTTTTGACCCTTGGGGTTCCAATATCGATATTTTTTATTGGTCTAAATATACAAATGAAGACGTTAATTCTTTAAAAATAAATTATAAAATTTAAATCCGTGGGTCAAAAAATGTTTTACGTATGTATAGCGCAATTTGTTTTCGGGTTTGCTAGTGTATATTATATAACGAGTTTTGAGTAAATATATCCATTTTTATAAAATAGAGCGAGAAAGTCTGTGCGGAATTCCTTACCATTTATTTAAAATAATGTAGGTCATGGATTTAAAAAGATTTATTTTTTCTCTTAACATTTTTTATAGCTTCTTTTTGATTATTTCCCAAACTCTTGCGGCACACATTTGACCCGTGGCTCACTGGTTGAAGAACGTTGCTCTAAAGTCATTTTCCTATAAAAGTGAAATACGCCATGTTGTTTGTAATATTAAACTCTTTTTTAGATACGGATCAAAATAGTTGAAGCCGATTTCTAGCAAAACAATATTTTTTCACCTTAAAAAAATTACCCTTAAACTTAGGATTTTATATCGGAAATTCCGCCAAAAAACCTCTTTGTGGAACCTTATAAATACCCTAGATACCAAGTTTTATCCCGATCGGTAAGATGGTTTCGGCTCAAAACCGAGATACAGACGATGGCATTGCGAAAGTTTCAGGGTGTCATGAAATGTCAAAATTCATCAAAATTTAGAATTCAATTTATTTTTTGGCGATCACAATAATCCACTAGGGGCTATGCGAAAGTAATAACTAAATCGATAACTAGCCTAATACTGTAATTAAAAAACTTAAAAAAAAAGTAATTATTTAATTTGTATGAATAAGTTATAAATGACCTTGAAGAAGACACGCCAAAGATAATCCATTCATAATGGACCAGACTATAAGGACCCAGTAGAATCTTCTGATGAAAGTAAAGAGGATGACCTTGCTTAAAAAAAAAAAAGGATATTACATAAATGGATAAACACTTTTCCACTTTCATTATCCACGTGGTATTCGTTTAATTAAGCTAATTGTTTACACACTTTGGTTTCACAATTACTGTTCTAGCGTGCCATGTTCGTGGAGACAATAGAAGTGCTTCGTATCGCATTCAGAAAATAAGCAGTTTGAAAGTCACTATCAGTAACTTATCGAGGCTTTTAGGACGTTGCCTATTTGTGACGTCATAGCAAGTCAAGATTATATACTTGATACTCATGCATTTAAGTACTTTCGATGAGTTTTTAAGATATAACATTAAAACAAAAGCCATAACTTGTAAAATGATTTTAAAAACACATTGTCAAAACATATTTTTTTATCGTGAAGTAATTTTGATGTAAACTCTTTTTTTGTTTGGTCACGAAAGTGACCTGTTTGAATCTTCCTGTCAGGATGGCGATTAAAAAATTCCGTGGAAGCATAATGTATAGAATAGAAAAAAAATGTAATTTTAAAATACAAGTTAATACGGTCCAAGCCCAAATAGTTGACTGAGTGTATAAACTCGTGAGAGAAAGAGGGGAAGTACTATCAGCAGATAGACAAGAGTATGTACTCATTTTCTCCCCTCTATTTCTATTTAATACAATGGCGTCTCAAACTGTGACAGTTTCTTAAACGTTTATTCATTGCTGTGAAAACGGATGCCCCATTTTTCCCAATGTTACTTTTTTTACCCTACCGAGCATCAAATATGAAACCTTTAACTCACCAAGAAGAGGAATTACATTCTGAGCTAAGGTGTCTGAAATTATTTTAAACAGGTAATGATTTGGAAAAAAAAAAAAACTGCACTATCGTTCGTCTGGAAGGACCCAAGTTTTACTCAGATTGTCAGCCATTAGGACATATTTGACAGTTGCATCTATATTATTATGTTATCTCTTGTAATGTATTCATACTCCAAATAATCTCTTTCACATAGGCTATGTTACTTTTGGCCACTTGTGTATTTTTAAATATCTGTAAAGCATGTTACTTGCCGTGTGAATGTATTAAATAAAAGGTGGTAGTAGTAACTTTTACAAATGTCAGCTGTCCAGAGATGGCAAATTATTTGTATAAAAATGTGTTATGTTTAAGAATCAAATAGTCAAAGCTGTTATTTATGCTTTTTTTTAATGAGGAATTCTACATCTAGAACTCATATTTTGAAAATTGAAAAATGACACCTGGACACGGGAATCGAGGTCGGGACCTTTGACTTAGTGAGCCAATGCTCTAACCGCTGAGCTATCCAGGAATTGTCCCGTGCTCAGGGTCATTCTTCACTCATATTTTAAGGCAGAGTATATGATGGATGTGTGGAAATCGTCGGCTACAAAATGTGTGATTTTTATTAATATCACGAGCTATCAGATAACGCAGCCACCTTCGACTCGGTATTTGGCTTATTGCTGCCATTTGTACAATTATTATAATTGTAAGGGATTGCATATTTAAGAATCAAATAGCTGAAGCTATTATTTATGCTTTTTTTTTGTGAGGAATTCTCCAGTTAGATATAATATTCCTGGATAGCTCGGTAGTTAGAGCATAGGCGTACTAAGCCAAGGCTCCCGGATTCGATTCCCGTGTCCAGGTGTCATTTTTCAATTGTCAGAATATGTTATGTATAAGGTAATAGATGTGTAAGCACACACCATTGATCAAGCAGTCTAAGGCGTTGGAGTATCACTGGACTTGTTCAATGATTTTACTTAGCTCTCCACCCCTTGGAGAGAGAAATATTCTGATTGTCAAAAAATCTTTCTCGAGATTTTGATAAATGTCAACGTTTTACGACGCCAAGAAACCTACAAAAAATTTTTGCAATTCCATCTGTCTGTGTGTATGTCTATCTGTCTGCCTGTATCTCAGCTTATAGCCAAACCCATTTTACCGATCGGGTAAGACTTAGCTCTAGGGTTTTAATAGATCTCCCTCGAGGAAGTTTTGAAACTGGACATATAACCCTTAAAATTAAGGGTAGCTTACTTAAGGGCAAAAACAGAAAAAAAAAAATCAATGTTATCAAAATTCACTATAATGATTTTGATCAAATTTTATATCTAGGCACTGTTTAACTTAAAAACAAAATACAAACTCTCATTTACTCATAAAAATTACTTTGAGGGTACTTTACACAAGCGGAAATGTCCAATTTTGATCATATCCTCGCAATTATTTAAGATAAGAAAGAGCTTATCATTATAAAGTTGTAGTAATATTAAAAATAAAAACCTTTACTTGATTACATTTTTTTTCAAAACTGATAGATTCAATGTTATTAAAAAAAACCTTTACTAAAATTGAGGTCTCGTAAGTAAGGAGCTCATTTATGTACTCTTTGATAGACAGAGATGTTACTTTTATCTCAATATATATCTGTAAAAGTGAATATTATTTCATTAAAGAATCAATTACACAGGGCAAGATTTAGAGCTACTCGCTAGCGTGTAAACTCGTGCGCGAGTGAGCTTACTCCAACAAGCTCAGCGAGTGTCGATTACACTGAGCTACCAAACTCGCCCACTCGCTCAGTAGAATTGTTTCCGGCTGGTTGTTTTCATTGTTAATCAAAATGTCTGGAATGAAGTGGAACAGCAAAAATATTGTAGACTTTTTTGCAAATTTATGAACAATATCCTGTGCTGTGGAATATCAAACATCATGACTATATCAATGTGAATATTAAGAATGTGATTCTTAAAAATATATGTGAAGAGCTTGAAAAAGAAGGTTTACTCAAGGGGTGAACAAAAAGCAGCTCAAAGCAAAAATTAAAATTTTGAAAGACGTCTACCGTCAAGAACTAGCAAAAATAGAAAGAAGCAGAAAAAGTGTTATAAGGGCAACAACAATTCTCGCACGAGCCACTTCTCTAGACATTTCGGATACTACTAGTTTACTATCTCCACTTATTACATACGGCGATTTTACTAGCCAGAGCGCAAACTACAGTAGCCCCATGGCTTCTTTGGTGCTGACTGACAGTTCACAGCTGACTTCTGACAGTCAACATTTAGGTACGTACTTAAATCTTGACTGTCAGAAGTGACAGCTGATAAACACATGTTTTTTGCAGATCATATGGTTCGGCGTAGGGCTACATAATTTGGTCTGGTAGCTTTTCAAAGCCATCAGCTGTCAGCTGTGAGTTGTCAGTCAGCACCAAAGATGCCATGGGGCTACTGTAGCTAGCAAGTTTAGTGTAAAGTCGCCCGGTCTTCAACTTTACTCGCTGGGGGAGAGCGAGCGGCTAGTTTACCAGCCGGCGAGATTACATTCGGCGAGTGTAAACTCGCTGGCGAGTAGCTAGTAATCTCGCCCTGTGTAATCGACCCTTTATGCTCTTTGGTGGAATTTGATGTTCTTTTTTCTCCCCAACATGTCTCCGCAATAATGTATATTATTCAGTTTCACAATCTTACGAGTTTTTATTAAATATTTGAATTTTTAGATAAAGGAGAGAGAAAGTCTGTGTGGTGCACCGTACTATTTATTTTAATAGTATATTAGTACGAATTTTTAGGGTTTAAATATTGAGAAAGTGGCTTATAGAATGTGCACCCGTATTAGCATGGATATAAAATGGGAATTAAACAAACTTTTCTAAATTATAAATTCAGCTGATGTAGATTTACCTACCCCCTTTAATATTTCAGCTTGATGACATTTCGGGTGTCAGCTTGGTACATGTCTAATAGTAAAGATTAATACAAGATTATTTTTAACTATATTTTACATAAGTTAGCATTTAACATAATTGCCAACATTTGTCGAAACATAAATTTTGGGTGAATACTTCGAACCCCACAGTGAACCGAGATTAGATTTTCAACCTCCCAATCACCGGAAGCCCAGTCTATTGCATGGTAAACTACTTAGACTACATGATCACCGATGATTATTTCGTCAACTACGAGGATCTTGGGGTTTGAGTCCTTTCTGGGTACATTTAAAGGTTTTTCATATGATATAAATCAGGGTTGTTTTCTCATACTCTTTCTATTATAATGCTTTTTTTTGTTTTTTTACTATAGGCTACTACCTTCTTAATTCCTTCAACATTGTTTAAGTCACTACCCGCAGTGGTTGGAAAAAAAACATAAAATATCTGAGGTACATCTAAATATCAAATTTGAACAAAATCCATCAAAAAAGACAGACAGAACTGTAATACCAGCTTTTTTGTGTTCTGGGTCACATAAAACGTCAATACCCATAGTAATATTAAGGTCGAAAATGTTCACGATTACAATACTTTCTCTAATAGAGATACAAATTTTAAAATAGTCAGTGGGATTGTGGTTTTAAGTCTATGGCATCACTGTATATTTCATTTGGATTGTGCTCGTCCCTAGCACATGAACGTAATTAGAACATGATGTGCATAAACCGAATGGGTAGTAATAAGTCGACCTCGGTGGTCTTGGGGTGAAATGATTGTCTCAGGCTCCGATGTTCGTGGGTTCAAACCCAACCGAACTTGACAGATTTTTCTTGAGCCATAAAAATCCGTAGCACAACTTCCTTCGAAGAGGAAATAAAGCCTCCGGTCTCATGTCGATTGTGGAACGTAAAAGAAGCCTGTAAGGTTTTGGTAAGCTCTTACGCGCTTTATAATATAAGTTCTCGTGTGTAATCAGTCGGTTCAGAAAGCGCATGTTAAATCTACCTTAAATAAATAAGAATTAAAAAATGATAGTAAGACGCGGTACTAAAAAAATTTATATCTAAAACCAATATATACATATTTTATGCAAAAAGAGAACCTATCCGGTTGGTAAAATGTAGCAAGAAAAATACTCATATATCATCCAATCACGTACAAATAATTGTGTGTTTAGACACCCCTTGACGGTTGCAAGTCCCGGTGTCTACACACCCCGTATATCTGACACTAGCGCCTAATAAGACAGGCGGCGGTGTCATGAATCAGCAAATATTGAAACAACCACGTCTTAAATCAATAGTAAGTTTTTTTTTTTCTGCCTCAGTCTTCTTATTCTTCAACATTCATCACCTGACTTTTTTTATACTTTTTTTATTCTTCTCATCATTTTATCGTCAATTATATTTGTAATCTTCTTTTTATTTAATTTGTTGATTCTTATCTAATAGTTCACTGAAAAAAAAATTGTCAAGATGACATAAATGAGTTATTTATTTACTTTCAAACACTTATATGAAGGATAATGGGAGAATAAGACATTTGAGTGTGCTAATAGTTAAAAGAAACTCTCTGAATAGGCCTACTATCGGAAATAAAGTGTGTATTAAAAATAATGTAACTTATCGTTGCATATCGTCATTACGGTTCTATAATGAGCTCAAAAGCTAAACTATGATTTAGTTATTATATATCTTTGTACTTTTTCACGGCCGCTAGTTTTATTATTAGATTATTCAAATTCAATACAGTTTAAATATAAATAAAATCCTATTTTTGTGAAACAAACATATTACCAGCCATATTTGTGTACAAGCTTGCGAAGACGTTACTCTCATTTTATATGGGTGCTGATAAGGGCTCAAATCTCACCTGGATGTACTGAGGTATTTTTAAAGGATTCTTTATTTTACCTTAAAGCAAATTGGAGTACAATTACTTTAAAATTATGCATTCCTTATCAGCATGATTAGAGCATATAGTATTCGTTCAATCACAACTGGTATGCGGTGAAAATAAATTCTCATCGGCGTTTATTTAGCGCTTAGAAGAAGGAAAAAACACAATTTCGACGTGATAGTATTTTCATATATTTCATCAGGAGTCGAACCTAGTTTGCACTCGTCTAAAATAAACCATAAGTGTTTGCGCCCGTCGGCAAGTCAAAGCCTTGATACCAGCAAATGTAAGTCATTAAGAGGACATATATGACTTTTATTTTTTGGTCGATCCTGTTTCAGAACTACCAGTATGAAGGAATGTTGGTGGGCTAGATTAGGTTAGATTAGGTTAGGTTTGGTTAGTCATTGACCTGATATCTTTTCTGCTCTTTCAGAACCACTAGTATGAAGAAATGTGGTTAGGCTGGCTTAGGTTATATTAGGTTAGGTTTGGTTAGTCATTGACCTGATATCTTTTCTGCTCTTTCAGAACCACTAGTATGAAGAAATGTGGTTAGGCTGGATTAGGTTAGATTAGGTTAGGTTTGGTTAGTCATTGACCTGATATCTTTTCTGCTCTTTCAGAACCACTAGTATGAAGAACTGTTGGTAGGCTAGATTAGGTTAGGTTAGGTTTGGTTAGTCATTGACCTGAGAACTCTTCTGCTCTTTCAGAACCACTAGTATGAAGAAATGTTGGTAGGCTAGATTAGGTTAGGTTAGGTTAGGTTAGGTTAGGTCAGGTTAGTCATTGACCTGATATCTCTTCTGCTATTTCAGAACTACTAGTATGAAGAAATATACAAACACAAACGGTTTATTTTTCCGAGAGCGCAAACACACACGAACCAACACGTAGCCATGATTAAGACCAACAGGAAAATCAAAGAACCTTTAATTATTTGCAAGAAAAATTGATTATTTTAATGTTAATTTTTGAGCTATGTAAATTATAGTCTAGTGTGTTTACACATTTTGATCCATTTCAATAAAATAATGTATTTTGAGATTTATCAAATAAAACGTAAATAATATATATATATTTTTATTTAGCACCAGCGTCTTACTACCCGTTCGGGTTATACGCTTAGTACTAATTACACTAATGGCTTAGGAAATGGGAAGGTTGAATTTAGAGGAAGTGAACCCGCATTTGCGTGGAGGAAGAGTGGAAAACCATTTAGGAAAAACCACCCCCAGTTCACCCGACCGAGATTCGAACCTCGATCTCCCCGATCCTTGGTGGTCTGGCTCAACACGACTGGCGCGTTAGCCAACTACGTCACCGAGGCGGGTGTAAATAATATACAATCCACGAAAGGACGAGTGTGGAGGAGAGAGGAGATGACTGGTCCAAGGTGGAGGGAGAGAGGTGGTGGAGGGAAAGGAGGTGGTGGAGAGGCTTGTGTTCCAAACCAACCAAGCCAGTGGCTGGAAGCTCTTCATGATGATGATGATTTGATGATGATGATGATGATGAAAACGTACACACTTTAAGAGTTGATAATGTTGTTAATAAAGATTAGGGAATCCAACCGGAAGCTTCTACACGATTTATAAACTGGTTTAACCTCAAATACTACAAACTTGGTGCCTGCATTTTTATTTATTTTCACTGTGCTCCCAAGTCCCATGTCTTATACCCTTCCGGGAATACCCCCATATTTACAATATTAAGGTAGGGATAGCTAAAGTAGAATTTGGAGTAATGCACCAGCATTTGTGCGAAGGAAGAGTGGAAAACCATTTAGGAGGTTCTGTTGAACTATAGAAGGGAAATGGTTTCCGTAAAGTAAAAAAACGGTAGAAAGACGATACACGACACTCAATAAAGTAACCAAAAATACTTTCATGTAATCATACGTCAATTCAGGTGATCTTAATATGTTGATTTTGATAGATAGAATATACCAATAGTGATATAGAAACATATTACTGGTGTTAAAGTAAACAAATGTATTTGCTAAATTGTTCTGAATCGTTTGAAGGAGAGTCTGTGATGGACCTGTGGAAATATTTGGTTGGTAAGAGCTACACCCAATATCGTTGCTGAGGGAACTGCAGATCTTCTGGAGAAAAAACCTTATCTTCGCTCTCTCTTGGTTATTGTTGCCAAATATACTCGCTCTTAGTTATGTCGGAAGGTGGTTTGCTGGTGTAAGAAGGATCCACTGGCAACCTCGACTAACCAGCGTTGCGAAACTTATCTTTAATTGTTTTCGATTATTTTTTTGTTTGGTAAAGATATAAGTTAAATAATTTAACTGATTTTCCCTTTATAACAATCTTACGTAATAACTGACAGAAAGATACGTTTTTTTACAAAGCCATGCACGATGCGCCCATCAATTGAAGGTTAGGATTTGTTAGCTTAATTATACTATACTCAACCTGTTGTAGACAGACCTAAGTTTGCAATAAAGTCGTATAGATGAGATGAATATAATTTATAAGAAATACATGCGCACTTCATGATGAGGAAATGGTAAGCCATTTGGATAAACCCTCCCCCCGTCCCTTTTTGGAAAACCCAACCTGGATTATAGCCTCGACCTTCCCGCTACCAGTGGCTCAGACTGGACTAGACTGATGCCTTGGTCCACGTGCCCACATCCTGTGAAGGTGATATCTTATTTGAAGTCACTTTTTAAAGTACATTTTTTCCATTTCTTATAATTATCCTTGGGAAACTTTTTATTTCTTTGCTTTGGTTCTATCTTTATTTCGTTTCTTGTGTGTCGGCGGTGCTTCAAAGACGCAGCGTGAGAGTCTATTGTTTTTCCAGAGGGCTCGAGAGTGACTTGTTGAGGTGTATTATATCCTTCGCGTGCGGACGAGCACCAAGGAAATCAAAGTCATCGATAACTTTACTTGGCCATTCTTTCATCTCTATTTTTACTCCCTCGTATTTTTAGTACACTTGATTTGTTTGTGCCTGGGACCTCCTGACCGTCCACTTGAAGTCCTCGAATGGATTTTGAAAACTTTATCATATGAAGAAATTATTTTAATCTCGAAATGATGTATTTTGACTTTTTAAGTGCTTCCAAAATAAAAAAAAAGTGTGTCATACAATTATCTAAATTCCCCTTTATGTCTGTATGTCTGTTTTTACCTGGAGCTACAACTAAAACGGTTTGATAGAGTTTGTTCAAACTTTATATTTAAATGTTGTGGTCATACCTAAAAGCCAATTTATTATTGTGATTCAAAATTTAAAATTAAAGTTAGTTTACAAATTATTGCTGTTAGAAAATTCCAAATTTTTAGTAAATGATTCAAATCATTTTGCTTAAAATGGATATCTGAGGAGTGTTTCATAATATTATGAAAATAATATTTTTGTTTTTCTGAGGATAGCCTTTTAAGGAGTGGTTTACTGATATTTGATTTTTGTAAATTTTGTTTTACACCATAATAATATGAGAAAGTATCTATGATGGTTTTTGATGACAATGGGGAGGCCATGGTTTGGATCCCTGCAAGCTCTACTAAGGGCTTTTTCATAAATCACAAAAAATCAGCATGATCCACGTTGTTCGCTATGCACTTGTAGAAACAATCTCAGATTTGTCCACCCTTCTCCATAACCAATCAAATTTCAAAACAAACCAAATCAATCACTGCGCATGCACCTACAAAGCGAGGTACTGGAAGACAGTCGCGACTGCGCTTTTGGAATGATTTGAAATATCTCGTTGAATATAAACGCTTGTGCGTGGTTCTGTACTCATTTGTTTCACTACACAACACAATAATTATAAACCATTCATTTGTTTATTCACTGGAAGATTAACAGAATTAATAATCAGCTATTTTAAGCTTGCGTTGCAAAGCATCATTGATCAACAAACATTTCTGCTAGCGTTTGAATTCCTGCGCCACTCGAGCAGTTTCTGTTCTCAAATTTTGGCGAAAGTATGAATCAAGTTGAGCCCTTGGAGAAAGAGGAACCCACAATCCCTGTCAAGAAAGGCAGAGTGAAACATGTAAAGATAGCTTGATGGCTATCTTCCAGTGTTCAACACAGCGGGGCTCTTGCACGAGACGGTCAATTTCTAAGCTCGCCCCACAACAAATGAAGGTTCGGCTGTTGCCAAATACCCCCTACGGAGTCGCTACTAGTCCTCTTGTGTTGTGAGAAGGTGAACCCCCCCGGGGTTTTATTACAGCTACTGTGTGAGCCGAAAATAACCTTTTCTTCTTTTTTTTTTTTAATTAATTTTGATTTAGACTTAGAACCAAAGTGATTTATGTCCTTAAAAAATAGAGCATACAAATGCTTGGTTCCGTTTGACCTTCTGCAAGACTAAAACTGGGCTATTGGCACCGGAGAGAATATTTGTGTGGAGGAGGGATTGTAAATTATTTAGGAAAACGACTTTATCATCCAACTCAGTTTGTATTCAAGCACCGACCTCTCAATTACTGGTAAACCGTTTACAATTATATTGACGTTCAATCTACGTACTCACAGATACGTTTAATAAAATTATTAAATTTTGATGTAATCAAACTAATATATTATTTTAATTAGTCCTTACAAAACAAGGACAGTTAACGACTTAATCTAAATTCTCCCTCCCCTTTATAGAGTGAAGAAAATACGATAAAAAATAAATTTAAAAAAAATTGGAAATCTCCTTCCGTTTGTATTAACAGAATTCAAACCACGACTTTCTCGCCAGATGCGACTAATCGCAGGCTCCGCCAGGTGCTCAGGCCGGTCCCGGTACCAGGGGCAGAGCACGGACCCCCCTCGCTTTACTCTACTCGACTTCAGTGGTGGCGAAACCTTATTTGTCTAAGGGGAGGGTAAATTAACTTAGTACATAAAAAAGGAGTTTTGAGGAGCTTTGATCCCAAAGCTAAAAGGGGAGAGGAGTTTCTTGGGGAGCCTAGGTGAATATTTAAAAATAGGAATCTCTCAGAAGATGTTTGGGGTTGTCCTCTTCAAATTTTTTTAAAACTATATTTCTCTTTGTGTTATTTGGAGTGGTCCTTCTTCAGAATTTTTTTGAAATTTGAATGTCCCTATAAGCTACTTAGAGTGGTTTTTGTCTAGATTATTTGGAAAATGATATGCATACTAAGCTATTTGAAGTAGTCTTTTCCCAACGAATTTTTAGACGCTTGATGCCTCTAGAAGCTATTGGGAGTTGTGTTCACTTTGAATTATTTTTTAATTTGATACATCCAGAAAATTTTGGAAAATTGGATGGTCTCAGATATTTTTTGGAATTATCTTCTCCTGTAAATTTTAATGATTAGATGCTTCTAGAAGCTATTTGAATTGGTTCTCGCCTGGAAATGTTAAGCAAGTTAGATGCCTTTAGAAGCTATTTAGAGTGGTCTTTGTATGTTCCTTTCAATTAACTGTCTTTAATTCTATTTAGAGTGGTCTTAGTATGTTACTTTCAATTAACTGCCTTTAATTCTATTTAGAGTGGTCTTTGTATGTTCCTTTCAATTAACTGTCTTTAATTCTATTTAAAGTGGTCTTAGTATGTTACTTTCAATTAACTGCCTTTAATTTTATTTAGAGTGGTCTTTGTATGTTCCTTTCAATTAACTGTCTTTAATTCTATTTAGAGTGGTCTTAGTATGTTACTTTCAATTAACTGCCTTTAATTCTATTTAGAGTGGTCTTTGTATGTTCCTTTCAATTAACTGTCTTTAATTCTATTTAAAGTGGTCTTAGTATGTTACTTTCAATTAACTGCCTTTAATTTTATTTAGAGTGGTCTTTGTATGTTCCTTTCAATTAACTGTCTTTAATTCTATTTAGAGTGGTCTTTGTATGTTCCTTTCAATTAACTGCCTTTAATTCTATTTAGAATGGTCTTTGTATGTTCCTTTCAATTAACTGCCTTTAATTCTATTTAGAGTGGTCTTTGTATGTTCCTTTCAATTAACTGCCTTTAATTCTATTTAGAGTGGTCTTTGTATGTTCCTTTCAATTAACTGCCTTTAATTCTATTTAGAGTGGTCTTTGTATGTTCCTTTCAATTAACTGCCTTTAATTCTATTTAGAGTAGTCTTTGTATGTTCCTTTCAATTAACTGCCTTTAATTCTATTTAGAGTGGTCTTTGTATGTTCCTTTCAATTAACTGCCTTTAATTCTATTTAGAGTGGTCTTTGTATGTTCCTTTCAATTAACTGCCTTTAATTCTATTTAGAGTGGTCTTTGTATGTTCCTTTCAATTAACTGCCTTTAATTCTATTTAGATGGTCTTTGTATGTTCCTTTCAATTAACTGCCTTTAATTCTATTTAGAGTGGTCTTTGTATGTTCCTTTCAATTAACTGTCTTTAATTCTATTTAGAGTGGTCTTTGTATGTTCCTTTCAATTAACTGCCTATAATTCTATTTAGAGTGGTCTTTGTATGTTCCTTTCAATTAACTGTCTTTAATTCTATTTAGAGTGGTCTTTGTATGTTCCTTTCAATTAACTGCCTATATTCTATTTAGAGTGGTCTTTGTATGTTCCTTTCAATTAACTGCCTTTAGTTCTATTTAGAGTGGTATTTGTATGTTCCTTTCAATTAACTGCCTTTAATTCTATTTAGAGTTGGCCTTCGCAACCAAAGTTTTGAAAATCGAATGCCTCTATAATCTATATGCAGTTTGAAACAAGACACATTTTCAGCGTAATATTCGATTATATCAAAGGTGAATTTAAATAAATTTAGAGAGGTGCAAGTTTATTTCAATCGGGGAGGAGGTAGACACATATTATTTATCAAGGGGAGAGTGCCCCCCTCCCCATTACCACCTGGTATGCCACCACTGTTCGACATAAATTTGCACTTAAAAAAAATCGTCACTCTTACAAAACAAATCAATGTACGCAAAATAATCCGTGACTTGCTAATGAAAATGTTATACCCATGAAAAATACTTACATTTAAATTGAACTCTATTCACTACCCGACTCTTGTCACACTTCAGATTTAATTCAAGTACAGAATAACATACTCTGTGAAAGTTCAGAGCACTTCTAAACGAAGGAAAAGACTGTGAAGGACTAAAGATATCTTTGTGACAAATGCCAGTAAGTTCCTTTGGAGGTAGCCCCAGCTGATTGGCCGGCCGGACACGCACTGTTCCTAAGTATGGATTGAATATGCATTTCATTGCTTGTCACTAATGTTTATTTTATATATTGCTACCATTTAAATTTGACAAATGAGGAATGAGAAATGAGAGAGTAAGACCAAGGACAGATGCTCCAGACAGGACAGTGTAAGACGGTGTGAGAAGAATAGAGGGAAAGGATACCCAGGAGGATGTTGGATATGAAGGTGGGGGTAGGAGACCGAGAGGAAGACCAAGGAACAGATGGCTGAAGGGAGTAAGGAGGAGTGTGGAGGAGAGAGGAGAGGATTCCCAGGAGGATGTTGGATATGAAGGTGGGGGGTAGGAGGCCGAGAAGAATACCAAGGACAGATGGCTGAGGGAGTAAGGAGGAGTTTGGAGGAGAGAGGAGAGGAGCCCAGGAGGATGTTGGATATGGAGGTGGGGGTAGGAGGCCGAGAGGAAGACCAAGGAAAAGAGGGCTGAAGGGAGTAAGTAGGAGTGTGGAGGAGAAGGAGAGAACTGGCAAGGTGGAGGGAGAGAGGATGGGGGAGGAAAGGAGACGGTGGAAGGCCTATGTTCCAAACAGATCCAGCCAGGCGGCTGGAAGATGTTCATGGATGATGATGGTGATAATCACCATTTTTACTTTCTCGCTATCTTACAGGTAGAGAAAGTATGTGATTATCAAAAATTAGAAATCGAGATTTTGATGAATCTCGACGTTTCATGACCCCCCGAATCCGAAAAAATTGTTTTTCAATTTCCGCTGTCTGTCTGTCTGTACCTCCGACTAAAGCCTAAACTATTTTACCGATCGGGCTAAAACTTAGTATTAGAGTTTTTATAGGGTTGCCCCGAGGGTTTTTGGAATTGGATATCTAACCCTAAAACTAAGTGTACTATACTGAAGGGCAAAAGATAAAAAGTAAATTTTCTCAAAATCGGCTCGAACGATTTTGTTTAAATTTCATTTCAAAACACTTATAAATATTTCAAGCAAAATGGCTACCCTTAATATTTCGGCAAAATGAATTTAAGGGCTCCGTCTGATGCGTAAATTATCATTTTTTATCATATCTCCGAAACTATTTGAGATATGAAATTACTTATCATTGTAAATATGTATATTATTTATAATACAAATATTTTATACAAAACATATTTTTGTAAAACCAATAACTTTCAAGCTATACGCAAATATATTTAAAAAAATAATTTTTCAAACACCAAAGGTAAAGTATTGCGACCGTAAAAAAAAATCTAACCTGAAATGTTGATGGATGTCAACGTCTCATGACTCCCGAACCATAAAAAGTGGTTTTTGCAATGCATCTGTCTGTCCATCTGTCTGTCAGTCTGTACCTCGGGCTAGAGCCTTAACTCCTTTACCGATTGGGCTAAAACTTGGTATATAGGGTTTTCATAGGTTTACCCAGAGGAATTTTTGGAATTGAATATCCAACCCTAAAACTAAGGGTAGTTTCCTTAAGGGCGGAAAGAGAAAAAATTGATTTTATCAAAATCGACTTTAACGATTTTGATTAAATTTCACTTCTAAGCTTTGATCAATATTACAAACCAAATGACTACTCTCAACTTTTCCTCAAAATGAATTTAAGGGTTCCGGTCTGATGCATAAATTCTAATTTCTAATTTTATCTCCATAAGTTTTTGAGATATGAAACTACTTATAATTGCATACACGTGGATCTATTTATAAATAACATATTATACTTGAAATAATTTCTTATAAAACCAAAAGTTTTCAAGCTATCCACAAATACAATATATTTCTTTTAACTTTGCCAACATATTTAAGGTAAAGTATTACGACCGTCAAAAAAATTTAGCCTGAGATGTTGATGGATGTCGACGTTTCATGACCCCCCGAACCCTAAAAAGTGGTTTTTACAACGTCATCTGCTTGTTTTTCTGTCTAACCCTAAAATTAATAGCAGTTTACTAAAAGGCGAAAAGATAAAAATCCCATTTTATCAAATTTGGCAATATCAATTCTATATCTCTCATTTTAGACTCAATAGTCAATAATTACCTGTTGGTTAAAATTTATATACCATAAGATGTGCATCCCCTCGTAAAATGATGAAATTTTTAACTGGAAGTCAAAATTTTAATAGGAATTGTTTACCCTTGGGGACCCAATATCGATAATTTTTATTGGTCCAAATATAGAAATGAAGACGTTAATTCTTTAAAAATAAAATTATAAAATTTAAAGCCATGAGTCAAAAAAGTTTTACGTAAGTATAGTGTAATTTTTTCTCGGGCTAGCTAGTGTATATTATATTACGAATTTTGAGTAAATATCTCCATTTTTTAAACAATAGAGTGAAAAAATCCGTGTAGAGTTCAGTACCATTTATTTTAAAAATTTGTTACTCTGAATTTTGGGCTGGGCCTCTAGAAGTCTCGGGCCCGGTACCATGGTATCAATAGCTCCCCTTCTCCCAATCATGGCGGACCTGACTAAGCGCTTTGTGAGTCTAACTTCCTAGGCCATTTTGCCATCATTGCGGGTTGTAATTTAATCAAATTATGGACTATAATATTTAACTTATGCATTTATTTCTTAATATCGATATCTCGCTTGCGGGCTGACGCCATGAAGTTGTTTTTTTTTAGATCTATAAAACATTTGATTTGAAAGAGCTTCTGTTTAAAGTCAATTTGTCTCAAAGATATAGTAAAATGTTTCGTAGAGAGCGGATGTTGATTTAAATGCTCTATAAAGTGTGTCATTAAACTAACAATTAAAATAGTTTATATAACATCTGAGCCCACTTGTACAAAGACAAATACATTAAATAAGACTGTAATTATGTTGGAGAGTCGTAACCATATTTAAAACCTTCACAAACTAATAAAACAAACTTTATTCTAAGCAACGAAAGGTGACTACATATTGTGCTAGCTTTTATTATTTTAAATACCTATTGCCTTTCTTGTAAGCTACTGTAGGTGCTAGTACGGCCTACTTTACTGTATATATAAGAGGGACGCGGGGTATTTGAAAGACAAATTTAGGATGTGTTCCAGTAACCAAGAAATACTCAGCTGGGATGAAAGGGGGGCGACAACTGATTTCAGTATTTTTGCAGTTTTTATAGCAAAAATAGTTTTTGAGCTGAGTAAACTGGAATTTGAAGACACATTTTTTTTAAATTTATAAGTTTCTGATCAAATGCCACCATACTTGTGACACATATTCAATAACTGTTGAGATTACTATATGTAGAATATTTTACATATATATCTCCATCACTCGTACCTCAGTTTGGAGAAAGATTAACCATTATTAATGTGCCGTTGCCCAGGGGACGCCCGAATGTACTAATCGTATATTCTTTCCATGGAGGGCTCTTTCCATGTCCCGATGAGATGAGGTGATGGTGATAGTGAGTATGAGGGTGTGGAACTAGTGGAAACTCTTTAACCTATCTTAAGCCTAATAAACCAAATCCTAGTGACCGTTCACTGGGGTAGTTCCCCTTTCGGAAAAAATACTCAAGATACCTTCCGGGAATTGAGTCCGGTACCCGTAAGTTCGTAGCTATTTGCGATGAGGCCAATTAGAATATCTATTTAAAAGCATCTACTGAAGCCAATATATTCTTTTGATTTTTCCAAAAAGCTCTGTCATTAAAACTGTAAAATGACTGGCCTTAACTGGCATTTACTTCCATTACTCTTTAAAAGCACTTTTTATTTATTAAAATATTGATTTTTAAAATAGCTGTTTAAAAATAATGCCTAATAAATATTCTACATATGACTTTAATTGTTATTATTAAGGTAATATAATTAAATTCTTTAGGTAAAAGGGCATTTTCAATAGTAAATTGATTACAATATTTTTTAAGAAACTTAAATTGAGATAAGAGATGAGGTAAATTTACTATTATCTCATCCTAATCTTTTTTTTACTTAAGAATCTTGAATTTTAATCCTAAACATATAAATCATTGTAAACGAGAAGTTGATCTTCTCACATTGGTATGATTTTTATTTATCATAGTTCTGATTTTGTTAACAGGGAATAATAGATTTTTATAACGATTAGAAATCGTTACTAATTGTTAACATTCATTTTTATATTACAATTCATTCATTATAATATTCACACTTTCAGTTTTAAGTGCTAGGTTAATTACCTGGGGTTTGGGTTTCTTTAGTTTATTAAAATTTTGATTAATGATATATTTTCAAATCTTCAAAAACAAATATTTGAGAAATGTATCCACAATTGAAATATTTTAAATATAATACATGTATAGATTTATTTTTTACTATTTTCTTTTCTTGGGGTGTCACTAAGAAATTTTGCAGTAAAATTATTTTAAAACCAAATAAAAGCCATATATTAGAGCTTCATACTTCTCTAAAACAATACATAATTGTTGGTGATTTGCAAAAGAACATCCCAAGAAATACCTTTAATTATAAGATAATTAAGCTTTTTTTTATTTAGAAGCTGCACATTAATGTAAAATGGTTATAGATATGTCAAGGGTGTTTAAAGAGTAAACTTGTTTAAAAAAAAACTGCGTTCATAATAATTATCCCTTATAGAAAATCAAACTATTGGGTAGTAATACCATTAATTATCACATAAATAAAGGATTCATATCTTATAAGCATATTAAGTTGAGCTAGCTATATATTCAAATAATGTATCATATAATTAGCTCAAAGACTACTTGTAAATATCGAAAGACTAAAAATACAGGCTACACGGCATATTTATATTTTTTCCTCACACTTTAATGCCATCCGCTTACAGCATGTTTATATCACTGGAGCAAGGATGAGAAAGGTATTATATAAAGAATATGTTCCCAAAACTGCATTCAGAAATAGTAAGAAACCATTTATGTAAATCCACTCTCAGTTTACCCAGCTAGGATCGAACCTCCTATCACCTGTAAACTAGACCGGATGAGACATTCACTTCACGTGCCCACCAATTTGGGGGCTCTAGTTTGATGAAAGTAAAATAGGACCAGCTACATCCCCATTTTCATAGGAATAAAACTATCTGACAATTATTAAAAGAGTTCCTATACCCTAATTTTCTTACGAATGGACATGTCTGAAAGTCCAAAAAAAGTTACTTGATCTACTTTCACGTATTCATACGTCAAGTCACGTGATCTGTGGATCTCTCTTTTGATATAAATACAAATAAAACATGAAAATGTTATAATGTTGGTGAAATAAATATATGTTTGTATTTTATAAAAATGCCTTTATTCCAAAATACTACTAGATGTAATGTCAAATTGTCGAGTTAAATGGTTTAGTTAGGCATATATAGATAGGTATATATTTAGGTTAAAAAACACACAGGGAAGGCTGCATGGGTGACCACGTAGTATAATACGTCACTCACATGTTAGGCTGAATCACCGGTGACGATGATATCAGGGTTCGATTCCCATTCAGGTGTATTGAAGATGTTATGGGTACACTTACTTTAAAGTTATATCTTCCTCGTCCCTAACAAATGAGCATAATTAGTACGTAGGCGTACAGACCTATCGGGTAGTAAAACGCGGTGCTAAAAAAAACAATATTAGGGTTATTTTAAGTACATTCTTGGAACTGGTTTTCTCCTTCTTGCACGCGAATGCAAGTACATTTCCTCTAGAACTACGTCAGTGGTTTGCTGGCGATGGGTGTGTTGGGGTTTGATTTCCAGTTAGGTGTAAGGAGGGTGTATTTATATAAGTGTTTTTAAACTTTACCTCCACTCAAATGCGGGTACAATTCCTATCAGATTTACCTCTTTCCACCCTTCTCCATTAGTGATAGTGAGACACGTTGTGTAAAAAGAACACTGCTAGGAGGTATTTCCACTCAACTAAAGAACCCAGTCGTACAACTTTGTTCTGTGTCTATTCCAAGTGAAGGTCAACCACAAGTTAAGTAGTCACGGAGTCACGAGTTAGGTCCCAGACGGTTCATTATTTGTTTACAATTCCCAGATATTACAATTCCTGACACCAGAGATCAGGATCTAGCAGGCCTAAGTTAAGAATTAGTAAAACCCAATGTTTTATGAATAGCGCAATGGGAATTTAATATATAAAATAAATAACTCAAAGTGTTATTTTTTCTATTTTATTTTAAAACGGTCAGTTTCATTACTGACCATATCTTATACTAAGAATATCTTGCAAATTATTACAAGTTTCAATTAATAAGTATTATTTTATTAGAGGCAGTAGACACAAACTGTATTCGTATTCGTACATAAATTGGATCCAAAATTGATTTTTAAAAAAAGTACCCTATTTTTATGTGAACAATATAAATGCTAGAACTATTATATGTGGCCTGTTATTAAACAGCAAAATAGTACTAGTGTTTCAGTTACATGGTTGTAAACAAAATTATTGTTTTGTTGTATTTATATACATAACAAAGACTTATGTAGGGCCTAATGTTTACAAATATTCAAATAAAAGGTGTTATAGATCTACGTTTCTTTGGTTGGACTTATTGTGGGTCAACACTTTAAAATGAGTTCCAGTGTAAATTGGTCAAGTAATATTATTTACGTTAAACATACCATCTATAATAGGTGTATATATAATTGTGTGCATACAAGCTTAATATATATCATCATATATATTATGTAAGAGTTCAATTTAAAAGAAAGTAAAATATGTATTTACAAAAAAATAAGTGTAAATAAAATAAAATATTTTAATTTATTTTAAAGCAAAATTTTTTCTAATAAATAAATGATACCAATTGTTTTACAACTAGCTCAAATTGGAAAAATCCATGATCCAAGTTTAAAAAATATAATAGAATAGTAATAAATGTATATCTAACAATATACACCCCGTAAAAACGCAACATGATTAAATTTTTACTGCAAATTTAAAAAATGTAACCACACCTGAACCAATTTCCTCAATCTATGTTGATTGGAAATCAAGTATACAATTTGATATTAAATACAAAACATAGAATATGATATTCCTAAGGGATTTATTATAAAACACAGGGATCTAAGTTATTGTTTGCTTGGTTGCTTTGGGAGGCAAGATTATATAGTTTAAAACACAACACAGTTACAAACATTTCGCATAATACAACATCGTTATGATAGTTTGGAAATATTATTTTGACTAGTTATATGCTCACCATAATAAATATGAAGATTTAATACACTCTAAAATGAACTATAGATTTTCATAAAACATCACGCATGAGCTAATATTTTTAATCTTGTTAACTTATTTTGAACATTATAGATTCCTTGAGAACTGCATGTTCATATAAATTTGTATAGTCTTTATTATTAATAATACATCAATTTAATCCTTATCACAAAAGTGAGGTAAGCGGGCAATTGAAAGTTTACGTACGCCTTTTCTTCAACCAGAGATACAAATCTATACATTGTTTTTTATATTATATAGTTTTTAGAATAAAGTTTAAATAAAAAACATATTTTTATAGGAAAAGAAAGTATTTATTTAGTAATATTTTAAAAAGAGATTTAGCGTAGTAAAATTATCATAATTTAAAATGTGTATATATATATATATATGTGTGTATATATATACATATATCACTTGAAATAATGTATTTATATTACTAAGAGCGCGTGTATGTATATATATATATATATATATATATATATATATATATATATATATATATGTACAACATATACATACAGTAACATAAATAAATTATTTCGAGTGATTTCACCTTATATTTATAATAATATTATAGCAAAGAAATAACAAGAAAAGATTATAATATTACCTTTTAAATACATGAGTTTAACTTTTTTAACCACCTTTTTATGGAGTCATCGAGACCAAATATACCTCAATATAGTTTTTAAATTCGTCGCTAGTCTCGTCAGTGTAAGGAACTGCTACGTGAGTGCCTCTATCGATAAAAGCTACTACTACCTTCACGAGGGAAGAAAGAAAGAGCATACACTAACGCGATCTGTTGAAATAAAGATGAAACAAATTTGAAGCGTGTTTGAAATTTTATTTTATCTGTATTTTGTTAGAGAACTTCAAAACTATGCTTAGGTTGAAATTGAATTTAAAATGTGGTCACTAATCAAAGAAGCATGTAGTGACTTGACCATCTACACAAAGGCCTAGTAGAGAGTCGACGTTCATTCCCTCTCGTTTCACTTCTCTTTACTATAACAATGTTTATTGTTAAATTTACAATTTTGCCTTTTTGACTAATACTAATACTAATATAGCAGATGAAACCAATGACCTATAGTAATTTTAGTAATAATTTATTTATGGTAATAATTAAATAAATGGTGCTCAATTTGGTGAATTAAAATATATATATTTACAAAGGCGACCACCTCGGTCAGCAAATAAAGTATCAATCGCTGTCAGGCCACAAGACTTAAAATACAATGGTCTGTGTCGTTTTCTGAAACAACTTATCTATTCTGTCTAAGCTTATACTCCCTTTCACCCCTCGCCAAAAACAATTCTTTGCCATGTCAATTAGAAAGAGGGGAGAGAAAACTACGAAACTTCTTACCTCGTCAGGTGACCTGGTGGTCTAGGGTTAAGGTGTCAGACTTCTGTGCTGGGGGTCCGGGGTTCAATCCTCGCTCCCGGCACAGATTTATCTGATTACCAAACCCTTCCTTCACCTCTGACAAGACGTGTATTAATCACAACTTGTGAATGTGAGGAATGCCAGGCCTCCACCGTGGTTCGGATCCCACGTTAAACTTTAGGTCCTCCATTTCATCTCACAATCATCCTACCATTACACATTAGTGTAAGTGCGTATAGCCCGAACGGGTAGTAAGACGCGGTGCTAATAATAATAATAATAATAATTCTTACCTCGAGATAAAAAAGGAAAGCCCGCTACTAGTTCTCAAATATCTTAAACTTTCTGTTGTGCTGTTAACAAGGAGATCGAGGTTCGAATCCAGACTGGTTGTACTGAGGGTGGTTTTCCATGTGTTATTTAACACTATGGTTTTCCCATCACGTCTTCAAGATAATGCAGATGCATTTCTTTGGAATAACCTTACTCATATCTACTTTAATAATAAAGGCGTTTAAAACTTTTATATTCAAAGTAACATTTAAAACTACAACGTGGAGAGTGGCATGGCCTGAATAAATATGGAAAACCAAATACAATCTCCTTTTGGCACTACGTCTTACTACTCGTCCGGGATATACGGACCTAGCTAGCGTACGATATTGGTGTAGGCAGAGTAAAGCCAGAATTTAAAATAAATGTGCCAGCATTTGCGTAGAGGGAGAGTGTCAAACCGTTCAGTAGAGTCCACCCTTAGTGGACTCAGGCGGTAACTGAACCCTGCTCCACCCATCACTGGTAAACAGGATTATGTGAACTTGACGTTCAGTTCACGTGACCATTGTTGTGGGTGATAGCCTCCTGTGCATATAGTCCGAACGGGTAGTAAGACGCGGTGCTAGTAATAATAATAATAGCAATAATAAAAATATAGCCTTCTTTTATGTTTGAATTCAAACTTTGTGTGTAAATTACACAAACAAAAGATGTACTATTTGATCCGCTTTGGTGGTCGCATGCTCAAAGACAGACATGTCAAACTTAGGGCCCGTGGGCTGCTTGCTCAAAGACAGACATGTCAAACTTAGGGCCGTGGGCTGCTTGCTCAAAGACAGAAATGTCAAACTTAGGGCCCGTGGGATGCATGCTCAAAGACAAACATGTCAAACTTAGGGCCTGTGGGCTGCTTGCTCAAAGACAGAAATGTCAAACTTAGGGCCCGTGGGCTGCTTGCTCAAAGACAGACATGTCAAACTTAGGGCCCGTGAGATGCATGCTCAAAGACAGACATGTCAAACTTAGGGTCCGTGGGATGCATGCTCAAAGACAGACATGTCAACTTAGGGCCCGTGAGATGCATGCTCAAAGACAGATATGTCAAACTTAGGGCCCGTGGATGCATGCTCAAAGACAGACATGTCAAACTTAGGGCCCGTGGGCTGCTTGCTCAAAGACAGACATGTCAAACTTAGGGCCCGTGAGATGCATGCTCAAAGACAGATATGTCAAACTTAGGGCCCGTGAGATGCATGCTCAAAGACAGACATGTCAACTTAGGGCCCGTGGGATGCATGCTCAAAGACAGACATGTCAAACTTAGGGCCCGTGGGATGCATGCTCAAAGACAGATATGTCAAACTTAGGGCCGTGAGATGCATGCTCAAAGACAGACATGTCAAACTTAGGGCCCGTGGGATGCTTGCTGCCCAACTTGTGGTTCTGGGGACATTGAGAGGAACCAACATACAATGTGGACTTGTTTTTATTTTTGGTATTTAGTATTGGTTGGTCACCCGGGGCGGGGGGGGGGAGGGGGGTAGCAGACTAGGACTCAGGAGTCCAGGGTTTGGGTCCTTGTTCAAAGAAATTATTTCATGATTTATTTTCATTATCTTTAATTTAATTGTAAGTTATAGACTACTAACGAATTTATCTGACTAAGCTAACGAGACATGATGACCAGGGTTAAATTTAATATGTATACACGTCTTAAACTGGCGAGAGAATAAGAAACCCCCATTTTTTGTTAATATAAACCACCCCTGCTCTATCACCTTAGCTCAATCGTTAGTATGTCTGCCCAGTGAGCTAGAGGTTCCAGTTAGATTCCCAACATGGTCAAAAAATGTATCATTTGGGAAATGGAGGTTCGCCCTTACACACTTATGAAATAACGGATAAGATTTGGTGGTTTAGTCTGTTCTAAATTTAAGTTAGTTTATAAGTCATGTGCTGAACTAACCAGTTGATTCAATAAGTACACGTTAAATACCTAACTATTAAAAAAACACTCATATTGTGCTTTGTAAGGAATACAACTACAGACTCTTGACAAAATGTAAGGTCCTTCTCAGTTTGAATAGCATTTGTAGTGAACTCCGAATTACTCAAACATAATAAACTTTCGCACCACTAAAATATGAATGCATTATTTTTTCGCTCCACTGGTATTCAAACTCAAGACCTGAAGATTAGACAACGTTTGAATATTTTTTTAAATCTTCAAAGCTCCTGCCCACGTCAGAGGCCCTTGGTAAATGTCAGCCCAGACAGTCGAAATTGCTGTGCCCTAGTTTCACAAGGTTGCCGCGAGATGTGTGTGCTACGTCTAAAGATATATAAAAACTAAATAAAACAATCAGACAACCAGTAATTTGTCGAGTAGTTCGCTGGAGTGGCCCGGCGCCAACCCACCCCACTGTTGTCTGTCACCCCCTAGATAAGGGTGGCAAGGTGGTACCTTTGAGATCAGACTGTACTGCAGGGACCGTGACTGTACCTGCCTGAGCGACCTGTAATCCACGTCACACATTCATCATGAAGGTTTTTTCTGTGGCCAAGCCAGGAAATGTTGGGCAAGAGGGTCATAAGTACAATCAAATTTCCGTAGGAAATACCTTATCTGGCAGTTAGAAGGATCACTTGATATTATTTTGTGTGTTCATACGTCAGTTCATGTGATCTACCAACAGCTGCCACTTTTTATGTAATACAAATAAATGTAAAATATCAACTATACAATTACCCACTCCGGGGGTCGAATGATCTAAGGCAGGACGGGAAGACATCTTAGGGCCAGGGTAGGCAACCCTGTCGACAATTGCCACATGTGGTGAATTGTCCATGGAAATGTGGAGAATTAGAGCTTTGCCAGCTCTAACAGCAAAATAAACTTTTTCCTGATTGCGTGTACTGGGGGTAACTTGATGTTTCCTGCATGTCATTGGAAACATAAAACCGAACAAAAAATTTAATATTAAATTGACATTTTTAGTTTGATCAGTTTTCATCAATTGAGTTTGAGGCTGTTGTAACTTATAAGTAAAAGCTTACATGCTTTAAATGATTGATTGAGCAACCTAATCTCTTAATTATTTTTTTTTACAATTTATTAAAATTAATTTATCCAACTCCCGATGTGGGGCATAGGCCCGTAACAAAGCTTCATTTACTCCGGTTATTCCTTGTTTCAGTTTCTATGATGGGTTAATTTCAGGTGGAGAGGGTTATAAACCCACCTACCCCATGGATTTCTACGAGAGAGCGAGAAAGAGCCCACACATTTTGCCAGAAAGATATCTCCACAAACTTTTCTAGGGCTTTTTAACACTCCACAATCAACAGGGGACAGACCGACGGTTTTACCTCCCCTCCGAAGGAAGCTGTGGTATGGGTAATCTGACCTCTCTTAGGTTTGAACCCACGAACGTTGGTTCCTAAGACGAGCACTTAACCTCTCGACCACTGTGATTTATCATTGTTGTACATGATGTGGCGAGTTTCGCTTCTCATTCGCCACACCTGTGGCTACATTGAAAATTATGTCTCCCAACTCCGTCTTAGGGGGTGCGAAAAATGTGTATATATATATATATAATATACTATTTCATACTAAACACTGAATAATCAGGGCCCGATTTAGGGGCAGCCACAAAAGGCCCGAGCGTAAGGACGTGCGTTCTGGGTGCACCAACTTTATTCTAGTCTGAGAGCGCCAGATGTCTAAGGGGGCAGCCAGACTGAGCGAGCGCGCGAGCGACTAAAATATAAAATAGAACACATTGGTTGTAATGAGAGGTGGCCAGAATGGAGCGCACGCTCGACCCGGTACAGTCTAGTTTACAGGCGCTAGGCAATATTATTGTACTTTGGTTCATTGAGTGCTAGAAAACTTCTCATTTTGACAGTTTTATTATTATCGATAGGTTTAGCACACTTGCTACTAACGGCCTAATTTAATTGGTAAGATCATAAACCATACCTATATATATATAATATATATTATATATATATATATAATAACTGATATGTTAAAATACTTCAATATTATCAAAGTAAGCCTTTACAAATAAGAATCACCATTAGCGTGGAGAGAGGAGGAGAAAACCACAACAATAAGTCACTTGGTAAAACCCCCCTCAGTTCACTCAGCCAAGATTCGGAGCCTCCTCATCAACAACTAACGAGAGCTATCTGCTAATCACGCGCTCGCTCGCCAGTCTGGCCACCCCGTCGCTTGCGCGCTCGCTCGCACGCTTGTCAGTCTGGCCGAACCCTAAGGCATCACTCTCGCAACAAACTGGGCTACCGATGATATGAATATCGTGTCGAATCTTAGACAGGTGTTTTTATCTAAATGGTTGTCCTCCCTCCATACAATTTTGTTTGTAATTGTCTGCAATACAGTTGTTATTATTGACTATACTAATAATTATTTTCTCATTCTAATGCTCCTTTTGATCACTCATTAAATAGTCATAGAAAATAGCTATAATAAGAAATGCTTGAATCATCACTGATTAATTTATAATTAAAATAAAAGGTAATATAGTAAAGCAATTTCTAAATCAAAAACTCATATTAGTTTAACCTACCTCGTTCCTTATTAGCGTTACTTTATATAAGTACATGCCGAATGGGTAGTAATAAACAGTGACTTAAAAAAATTTAAATAGTAAGCAATATTGGGGAAACTACATTGATAAACAATATTGACAAAAGCCAAATCAATAAACAATCATTGGGGAAAACCACAATGATACACAATATTGGGGAAAACCACATCGATAAACACTACTGGGGAAAACCACCTTGATAAACAATATTGGGAAAAACCACATTGATAAACAATATTGTATAAAACTACATTGATAAACACTACTGGGGAAAACCACAATGATACACAATATTGGGGAAAACCACATTGATAAACAATATTGTTAAAAACTACATTTATAAACACTACTGGGGAAAAAACCTTGATAAACACTAACTGGGGAAAACCACCTTGATAAACAATATTGGGAAAACCACATTGATAAACAATATTGTATAAAACTACATTGATAAACACTACTGGGGAAAACCACATGATAACAATATTGGGGAAAACCACATTGATAAACAATATTGTATAAAACTACATTGATAAACACTACTGGGGAAAACCACCTTGATAAACAATATTGATAAACACTACATTGATACAACACTACTGGGGAAAACCACCTTGATAAACAATATTGGGGAAAACCACATTGATAAACAATATTGTAAAACCACATTGATAAACACTACTGGGGAAAACCACAATGATACACAATATTGGGGAAAACCACATTGATAAACAATATTGTATAAAACCACATTGATAAACACTACTGGGAAAACCACCTTGATAAACAATATGGGGAAAACCACATTGATAAACAATATTGTATAAAACTCACATTGATAAACACTACTGGGGAAAACCACATGATAAACACTACTGGGGAAAACCACCTTGATAAACAATATTGGGGAAAACCACATTGATAAACAATATTGTATAAAACTACATTGATAAACACTACTGGGGAAAACCACCTTGATAAACACTACTGGGGAAAACCACCTTGATAAACAATATTGGGGAAAACCACATTGATAAACAATATTGTATAAAACTACATTGATAAACACTACTGGGGAAAACCACCTTGATAAACACTACTGGGGAAAACCACCTTGATAAACAATATTGGGGAAAACCACATTGATAAACAATATTGTATAAAACTACATTGATAAACACTACTGGGGAAAACCACCTTGATAAACAATATTGTGTAAAATACAGTGATAAACAATAGTGAGGAAAACCAGAGTGTAAAATTATCCCTGTGTACTCAGGTGAGATTTGAACCTTGACCTCGCCTTCTTCATCAGTGCAGTTTATTACTAACTTGACACCTTATACCGCGTGATCACTGCTGCGTGTAGCCACTTGAAGCATGTAGGCCCTACTAGACGCTTATAAGAGCAGAGTTATACACACTCAAATGGAAAACTACCTATAAGATGGGCAGTATTAAAATTAATCAAGTATTAGAATTAGTAAATATAAACAAATTTGTTGATGAAATCTAGGTCCAACGATAACATTGGGTCCTCTTAATATATTATCAAGTATTCCAGACATACAGAGTATTAATATTTAATTTGTTATGATTTCTTTGCAGACAACAAGAATAATAATAATAATATAATAATATTTAGCACCGCGTCTTACTATCCATTCGGGTTATACGCTTAAGTACTTATTACGCTAATGGATTAGGAATTGGAAGGGTTAAATTTAGAGTAAGTGAACCCGCATTTGCGTGGAGGGAGAGTGGAAAACATTTAGGAAAAACCATCCCAGTTCACCCGACCGAGATTCGAACCTCGATCTTCCCGACCTCGGCGGTCGAGCTCAACACGACTGGCGTTAGCCAACTACGCCACCGAGGCGGGTGACAACAAGAATACATCACACGGGTGTTAATTTCCTTAGTAGCTTTCAGTTTGACTCAAAGCCTCTGTTTTTCTCTTATGAACATTAATACATTGGAATTGAAAGAAGGAGCGTGGCTTAGAACATGTGGCGAATATTTGTTTGTTTTCAAAATTAACAAAATATAGATATTTTCTGAAAATTTTAAAATGACACCTGGACACGAGAATTGAACCCAGGAGCTTTGACTTAGTACGTAAATGCTCTAACCACTGAGCTATCCAGGTATCATCCCGTGCCAGGGTCATTCTTCAATCATATTTTAAGGCAGAGTTTATAATAAGTATATAATGATAATTTTATTAAGATCACGAGCTATCAGATAACGCAGCCACCTTCGACTCGGTAGTTGGCTGAATGCTGCCACTTGTACAGTTATTATAATTATTGTAAGGGATTGCATACTAAGAATCAGTGGTTAGAGCATTGGCGTACTAAGCCAGAGGTCCTGGGTTAAATTCCCGTGTCCGGGTGTAATTTTTCAATTTTCAGAAAATGTTATCTAGTTGCGAGTAGATCCTCACTAAAACAAAAATACAATAGCTTTGGCTCTTTGATTCAAAATGTAGATATTTAATCTTTATTATGTTATTGTAACTGAAGCGATTTGTCAGAAATTTGACAATAATATTATAATTGGGTTTATGAAAGTAGCTTTAGCAACTTTTGTAACTCGATTCGGTGACCGCAAGGTCTAACGCGCTACTCTCGTGTTGGACTAGACTGCCGATGACCGTTAGACCGGGTTTCGAATCTTAGTCGGTTGTATTGAGGATGGTTTTTTACTAAATGGCTTTCCACTCTCCCTCCACGCTAATGTGGGTACATTTCCTCTAAATATATCCTTCCTCATCCCTAAAACCATTAGCATAATCAGTATATAAGCGTATAACCAGAACGGGTAGTAAGACGCGCTGTTAGAAAAAAGCTCTTGTAACTGTCCTGTAACATGAAACTTTTTTCCCTGTTAACATTTATATATTTCACTATACTATAAGAACAATTTTTGACACCCTTCGGTGGTCACATGGTCTAAGGCGTTTACTCTTGCAATAAAATAGGTGGCCCATGACGTGGAGAACAAGGTTGAAATCCCAGTCGGGTGGGTTTTTTTTCCTAAATGGTTTTCCAGTCTAAACGTAAAGGGTGGTACACTTCATCTAAATACAACCCTCCTCAACTCTAGCACATTACCTTGATGAGTATGTATGCGTACTGCCGAACGGGTAGTAAAATGCAGTGCTCTAACGAGTACTATTTTCTAGGATGAACTATCAAGAGAGTGACAGCTTAAAATCACATGATTGACGTATGCATACATGAAACTTGTCTTGATACAATTTTTCCGTTGACCAAATTTATTCTTAAGGCCCATGCAATTTTGAGTCAGCCAACTGTTTAGTTGCGTCATTGACCCACATGTGAACGCACGCACGCACATGCAACAAAGAGTTGTCCGACTTCAGTCTTCTCTCTCTTATTCGAGTCTACATTGAAGACAATTTGTATTTTAGTGAAAAGTTTTCTTTGATTTGAATCAAGAGAAATGGACGCTGAATGCTACAGTTGTGAATCAGAAAACAATTCTTCGGAACTATTCAATTTGTAATAGGAAAATTATTAATGTAAAACCATCCGATAAATAAATTACATTACAACAAATGTGGGCCACATGTTTTCTTATCTCAACGTAACTGATGTCTCTCTTCTGGGGGGAGGTAATATCTCAATTTGGTGTTCTGATTGGCTATTGAATGTCCTAAGAGGAACAAATTCATCAACCCGCTTATACTCGTTCTATAGTAATGAAAAATATATTTCGATGAGCCAATAAATCATTATACGACTTGTATAATTGACCCTTAAGTATCGTTGACTTGATAATGGATGTATACAATACTGTTTCTTCCGTTTCAATTTTCTTTGACGGATTACCAGACCAGTACTGGTGGAAAAGGGTTAGTTGGACAACTTTAGGTTGCACGTTCGCGGAATTTCAATCGACCAACTATTCATTCAGTCGGCTGGTGCGGCGGAGCTATCAGTTGGCCGACTCAAAATTGCATGTGCGCGCGTGATCTAACAGAATTAGACTTACTTAGAAACTTTATATACGGCAATCCTATAACCTCACCCCTCCCCCCTCTGTGACGTGTTGGACATTGCGAAGAGCGTAAGATACGAACCTAGGGCGCAGTCTTCCAAAAAGGTGTCGTGTCTCCAGAGTTGAGGTTAGATTAACACGTGGAGAGAGCTGGCACGTGGGACGAGCTGAGCACGTGGAGAGAGCTGGGCACGTGGGACGAGCTGAGCACGTGGAGAGAGCTGGGCACGTGGGACGAGCTGAGCACGTGGAGAGAGCTGGGCACGTGGAGAGAGCTGGGCACGTGGAGAGAGCTGAGCACGTGGAGAGAGCTGGGCACGTGGGACGAGCTGAGCACGTGGAGAGAGCTGGGCACGTGGGACGAGCTGAGCACGTGGAGAGAGCTGGGCACGTGGGACGAGCTGAGCACGTGGAGAGAGCTGGGCACGTGGAGAGAGCTGGGCACGTGGAGAGAGCTGAGCACGTGGAGAGAGCTGGGCACGTGGGACGAGCTGAGCACGTGGAGAGAGCTGGGCACGTGGGACGAGCTGAGCACGTGGAGAGAGCTGGGCACGTGGAGAGAGCTGGGCTCGTGGAGAGAGCTGAGCACGTGGAGAGAGCTGGGCACGTGGAGAGAGCTGGGCACGTGGAGAGAGCTGGGCACGTGGAGATAGCTGGGCACGTGGGGCGAGATGGGCACGTGGAGAAATCTGAGCACGTGGAGAGAGCTGAGCACGTGGAGAGAGCTGGGCACGTGGAGAGAGCTGGGCACGTGGAAATAGCTGGGCACGTGGGGCGAGATGGGCACGTGGAGAAATCTGAGCACGTGGAGAGAGCTGGGCACGTGGAGAGAGCTGGGCACGTGGAGAGAGCTGGGCACGTGAGAGAGCTGGGCACGTGAGAGACCTATGATGGAGCAGAAGAGAGAATTACCAAAAAATTAAAAAAATTGTTATTAATTTTATGTTAAAAATTACAAATCATTACAAATGTTAACTTACTGTTAACTCAAATTATTATAATTAAATTATTATCTTAGAAGAGGCATTATGGACAAGCTGGTAGATTGTTCCTCTTAGCGTGCGCTCATTCATATTAATAAAACTAAGGGCGCTACATCTAAGATTAATAAAAATGAAGATATACAAAATATTTAGCTTTGTATGTGTCTTATCATAATACAAAGTCAAACCACAACAAAACAAGAGTACTTACGTTTTACTTAAACCTCTTTCAAAAAAAAATATGAATTAGATAAACTAGGTGATGACCTATCTCTTTTTATTAGTGTTTTTTTACATGAAAGAGAAATGTGAATCATAGGTTTTAAGCATACGTTTTACAAATAACGAAACCGTTAAACTAATGATTACAAAATCATTATTTTTTTTACTAATATTAAAATGAAGGTAAAAGGCGGGATAGTTTTCTTGATAGGTTTATAGGTTTATCTCCTTCTGTACGGTGTGGGAAAGTGATTAGGTCTCCACTAAGATTCCGGTGGGATTCAAATAAAATATAGATAGTACTCATTGTAAACTTATTATATTATTGTTTAAAGGCCCATCGACACAATGAGGTCATTAGGGGACCTTATTATAGTTTTGGATTATCTTAGTAGGTACTAGGTTATAATAGCTCATTTGAAACGATTTTAAAAGTAATTGTCTTTAATGACCCATTCCAAAATATTTTAGCAATCCTTTTGGATTAGTAATTAAAGTCAAATCCATTATTCTAAGAATCAGAATCTTCATTTTAACAACAAATCATGAATTTTGAATTCTATTCCGAATCTTGTAAAATATTATGATCTTAACATAATTATATTATTTAAAAAAACCTTACTGACTCGTTTAGTTTTTATAAATTATTTTATAAACACATATTTTAAACTATTTTCATTTTTATATCTGTACATACGCTTTGATTCATTTTACGCTATGTGATTCTTATTTGTAAAGGCCTACTTTGATAATAATAATGAAGTATTTTAACATATCAGTTTTACACACACACATATATATATATAGGTATGGTTTATGATCTTACCAATTAAATTAGGCCGTTAGTAGCAAGTGTGCTAAACCTATCGATAGTAATAAAAATGTCAAAATGAGAAGTTTTCCTAGCACTCAATGAACCAACACACAATAATATTGCCTAGCGCCTGTAAACTATACAGTACCGGGTCTAGCGCGCTCGCTCCAGTCTGGCCACCTCTCATTACAACCAATGCGTTCTATTTTATATTTTAGTCGCTCGCTCGCCCAGTCTGGCAGTCCCCTAAGAGATCAAATTGGCCTTTTGTGTACAACCAAGCAGTCAAAGTTTTTTTATTTTTTTATTGGTATAAAAAATGTCATTTCCCACCACGCTAGAAACTACATAAAAACAGTTTGGCATAAAAAAAATAGCGATGTGTGTTAATATAACCATTTTATTCGAAAATGTCTGGCATAAATAGTAGTTCGATACAAAAACAAAATTCAAAAGGTGGTGTGCACATTTAGTTTTGCCAAGTATTTTAAGTGTACATGAGTTTGTAATGTTATAAACACGTTCATGCACAGATTATTGACAGGTTATTCGAAAGGGTGAGGGTGGAAAGGATAATATTAAGGAAATTCTCCCGCATTGGCTTGAAGAAGGAATGGCAAAACTACGATAGTAAATTAGAGGTGGAAAACCATCCCCAGTGCACACGGTGAAACTCGACCACCCGGTAAGTAATCTGATTTATTCGAGCCTGACGCGTTAGACCATGTAACCACCGTCACTGATGTGAAAATGTTCACAGTACAATTGCTTACATACGAGTTATCTTCACTCTCACCTCTCCAAAGCTATGGCCGAGTGATTTAAGGCTACTAAATATAATGGATTAATTTCACTTATTCATACGTCAAGTCACGTGATGTCCAACTTGCACTTTTTATAGATATTATGAATGCCTAAAAATATCAATAACAATAACGGCAACAGAAATAATACTCTCAACCATTGCGACAAAGGAGAAAGATGGAAGCAATTAATGGAGAAAGAATGGTGGAAGGATCAAGGAAGATGGAGGCATTTTACTAAACTGATCCCGCCAAAGGCTAGAAACGGTTGATGATGATGATGATGTTGATGTAAAGAGGGAAACTGCGCAAAGATGTATCATTGCATGGTACAATGTAATTTTGAGCTAAGTCAGCATCACACAGCTTCATTGAGCGATGATTAATTCAAAACACATCAATTCAATTAGAATCAGTAAGCTCTTACATTGATTTTCTTAAGAATTTACTGTATATTGGAATAACTTTTAGAGAAAATACAAACATATTTTGATAATTAAAACCACCCTTGACATTTTATTGCTTTGGGGATGTAGGGAACGCGAGAAAAGGTTAGTGGTTCTGCAGTTTTTATTTCAAAACACTTTTTGGCCAAAATTAAGTAAAACATTTTTCCAGTACAAACATAAAGATATATTCTCTTCACATAATGACCTCAACAGTTCTTGAATATCTGTAAAGAGTGTCCTGGATTTAATAACCACTGTATCTCTTCATTTATAAATTTTCTCATCTAACGTCGCTATGCTCATGATAGATATTCAACAAGTGTAACTATGTATGTATTCTTGGGTAACCTATATAATTTAATCACTAGTCGGTGTTAAAATATCGTTAGGTTAGATTTTCTGAAAACAATCAAATGTTTAAATATGTAATTTTGGTGAGTTATTTAAAATGTGCTCATTGTGTATTGAAGTTTTCTTGTTCCTCTTCCTTCGAAAGGTTTCGAAGATGTGAAGGCTATTGTAGGTGTCAAAATGGAAGTGTCGACTTTGACCCTTGGAAAGGAATATTTTAGAGGCAACTGTGTCTGTTGAATAGAAGTTTGTATGTAGAGTTTTTATCGCTACTCGAGGTGTATTTCCTTCTTTTTTTTTTCTATCACCGCGTCTTACTACCAGTTTGGGTTGTGTACTAATTGCGTCGATGGTTTTAAAGATTAGGAAGGTTATATTTAGAGGAAGTGTACCCGCATTTGCGTGGTGGTATAGAGTGGAAAACTATTTTGGAAAAACAACCCTCACGCCCGAACGGGATTCGAACATCAATCTCTCCTTCATCGGCAGTATAGTACATTAGCACATGAATAACGAACAAACTTTTATAATAAACACAAAGCCAATTCAATTCAATATAAAAGGGGAAAACCACAATTTCATACTAATACATTTAATTTTTCAGCCATGCCAGAAATCGAAAAGGAGACCTTCCTCTCATTAGATGTATGCGTTAACGACTGGTGTCGGATAACTCATAAATTATTGCCGATTAAAAATGGGTTGTCTAAAGAAATATTTATTCAGCTATTTGGATACCTATATATGTGCAGCTCACCGGGGCAGTCATCGTGTTCCAAGAATGTAGCTCGTCTGCAAATCTTTGCCGACATAAAACTGTACCACGCGATCAGTAATAAAATAACTAAACCACTATAAAGAATGTTATGTATGTTCTTCTTTCCAAGAAACAGAAAGAGAGAGGGAAACCTTCCATTTTTTTTAGAACCATTTTTCATACCTTACTTTTTGGCTGACTTTTTAATGGAACGGTATAGTTCTATGATGCATTACCATCGTCTTGTACCTCTAAATATAGACCGAGTCTTCTGTTTCTCTTTGCATACATATTGCTCCCTTGAAAATTTACTGCCAAGGAAGAGTGAAGCGAATAAAAAGAGAAGTAGGGTAGTAAGTATTAGAAATAAAACAAACAAAAAGTGTAAGAAGAGAGAAAGCAAATGAAGAAACCCTATGTGAAGCCGCCATGTCCAGTCGAAGAAACATGCATTGGGGATTGGTCGATGTTTCAAGGATCTTTTGACCCCTCCTACACAAACACAAGGAAAATGCTTCTCTTACTGTCTTCTTTTTCAAATGTTTTTTTAATTTTATTTTGTTGAGTCGTGTATCACTACACCCACACTTGAAGGGAAAACAATGCTAGGACGGAAATAATTATAGATTGTCTAAAACGGAAATCAAAGGAAAGTTTTAGTGGACGATCTCCTTTACCAGACAGCTTTCCAAGATTAAGGTTTAAGTTTTAAATGTTACATAAACAACTATGTATTTAACGAATTTGTTGAGTTTTTCAAGTAAACCTTATTTGTGTAAAACAAAAGCGTCAGCTTCACCTTGTCTGGTTTGCCTGTGAAGAGATCAGGGTTCGAATTCTGTTTGGATTTTTACCTAACTGATTTCCATATCTTCCTCAGCGCTCAATATTCCATCATTACTTTCTCTACTTCATTAGTGTAAATAAGCGGGTATCCCAGACGAGGTATTTGCTCTAATACGTAGAGCACGAAAATGATATGTAACAAAATGTAAAAGTTACGTCACTTTAGCTTGCTGATTAGAGGGATCAACCTCGGTTCGATTCTGGGTGGTGCTGATGAAGATATTTACTCCTCCTAACAAGTTATAATAATAATAATACTTAGCACCGCGTCTTACTACCCGTTCGGGTTATACGCTTAAGTACTAATTACTCTAATGGATTAGGAATTGGGAGGGTTGAATTTAGAGGAAGTAAACCCGCATTTGCGTGGAGGGAGAGTGGAAAACCATTTAGGAAAAACCACCCCCAGTTCACCCGACCGAGATTCGAACCTCGATCTCCCCGTCCTCGGCGGTCGAGCTCAACACGACTAGCGCGTTAGCCAACTACGCCACCGAGGCGGGTTCCTAACAAGTTGATAACAATATAGACTCTATTGTGTACTGTACGGTGTACTGTATCAAATTAATTTAGTTTGTAAGTCGTTTGCTGATATGTATAATCAATTTGTTTGTATATAAAATTCTAGTTAAATACCTTAAATAATATCACTTTTTTTTTTCTTTTTTTTTTTTCCCCTTAATTTTTAAATTTATTTTACTACTAGGTGTATTTAACCTACAATATCTAAACCAGTAGATTTTATTAGAACACGACCTACAACCTAACTTTACACTTGACAAGGCGCAACATCCAGTTCCCCCATCATCAATTCATCACTTTAAAAGGAGACACCCTTGATTAACCACTGATATATTTTCATACCATGCCAATAATCAAACCAAGGACCCTTAGCTCAGTGGTTAAACATATATTTTTTAATTATTACAGCCAAAACAAGGGTTATTATTGGCCCAATATAAGAGTGATGAAAAAGGTTGTCTATAAAAAGTGCATCCTCATTAGCGTAGAAGGAAGCTGACTTCCTAGATCATATTACCACAGTTTATTATAAATCATAGCTTGCCATGTTAGCAAATAAATAAATAAAATGTTAAATAAAATCCTTGGACAGTAGTTATAAAGAAAATTTTATTCAATTTTTAGAGTTAAAGATCCCATCGATAAATAATAAGCGTATAACCCGAACGGGTAGTAAGACGCGGTGCTAAATATTATTATTATTAAATCATAACACAAATCTCTATTTTAATTTAAAAATAGTTAATCGTATCTTACTTCTCGTACGGTTGTACGCATTTAATTATACCAATGGGATGGGGTTAAGTAAGGTAGAATTTATATAGGCCTATTTATAAACTAGATTGCCATTAAAGGGTAGATGCACTCTGGTTTTCACGTCACCAAATTTCCAGTCAATTGCGAACTAAATTTATCAGACCGCATGACCACCATTGCGGCTTATAAGGTATTGTTCTACTGGGAATATCGTTAATACGTTTCGCTTTTAAAGGTTGCTCAATTCACCAAGAAATACAACATAGAGTTGAACCCCGTTTGGGTTTAAATTCTTAAATTTGAATGTGTTGTGAAATCAAAATGATTGATTTCGAGTCAAAGGATAGGAACATGACTTGTTTTGACAGCCTGGTAAAACTTAAAACTTTATTAGATAACCTTTCAAGTTATTGGTTTTACCCCATCACCTCTTATTATTCGTATACCCCCACTACATTCCCCTGCCACATCAGGTATATCTAAAAACATAAGCACACGTCTTGTACTTAAAATAACCCATTATCCATTCCATGTTAATGAAATAAATAACAATTAGATGTTGTATTATTATTAAAAATGGGTTGTTTTAAAGGAGTCTGTGCGATGATATTTAACATAAGTTTAGTACTCACCTAATGTGATGTTTGGCGGTGTTTTTCGATCATCAGCCGAGATATTCACAAGAGCCGAGAATGCTGTATCGCACAGATAAGTGGTGGAAAATGGCATAATGTCCTTTATTGAACTTTTGGAAACATCGCGGTACACGAAGGAAGCCTGAAACCAAAAGTCCAACAACGGTATTGAAGGAAAAATCATCTTCTATGTGGAGTCACAAGACAAACTAATATAAGTTAGTCTTCTTCAATCGGTGATTTGTGGATCCTAACTGGGCTCTTCGTGGATCCCCAGGTTGGGAACTCTTAGATAAGGCAATACTACTCTAACAACACTAATAGGGGTATAGATTAGGAAGGTAGAGTTTGAAGAAATTTTCCCGCATATGAGTGGAGATAAGTAATAAACTATTTATGAAGTCCAGCCCTCAAAATTTCTAGCTAAGATAAGGACCTTAACCCCTCTTACCCCACCCCCACCCCCATTTATTCACCACCAAAACAAACTATGCTAACTTTATGTTTAATACAGGGACTAGCCGATGATATTCATTTAATATTACGAATTTATATATCTATATATAACTTATATGTATATATATATATTATTTTCTAAATACTATACCCCCCTGGTTTGTTTGTGCCTGAGATAAACTTTTTGGTGAAATCACTTCAACTTATTTTTCTTAAAAATTTTTTAAGGAATTATAATAATCCTCAATATTATTCAATATTTAAAAATAATTTTGTTACATTTGGGTTTTTTAATATAGTATTATTATATAAAATAAATAAATAAATAATTTTCATTAATTTTAATATTTCAAACCAATTTTATATAACTAACTCTTCTACTTTAAATTATAATCCAAACAATTCAGTTGTTTTAAAATCTTTACCCACGAATTAAATCAAAACCAATTTTATACCTATAATTTGCTAGTAATTTAACTATTGTCACTTCATTTTGTTCAATCTATAAACATTATCATCTGTATTAATGATTTGACTGCCTAATCTGCAGCAAGTAATTGCAATAATAGGTTGTAAAACCAATATTTTAATTTTTATTATACTAATAAAACATTCAACTTCTCTCTATTGACGTCACAGTCCACTATTCCAAACATCACACAATTAATATTTAAATTTAATTTTTTTTTAATTTAATATTTAGCACCGCGTCTTACTACCCGTTCGGTTTATACGCTTAAGTACTAATTACTCTAATGGATTAGGAATTGGGAGGGTTGAATTTAGAGGAAGTGAACCCGCATTTGCGTGGAGGGAGAGTGGAAAACCATTTAGGAAAAACCACCCCCAGTTCACCCGACCGAGACTCGAACCTCGATCTCCCCGTCCTCGGCGGTCGAGCTCAACACGACTAGCGCGTTAGCCAACTACGCCACCGAGGCGGGTTAATATTTAAAGAAATAGTGATTTAAATTATTTCATGTGTATCATAAACTGATACGTGATGGTTGTCCACAACGTAAGCTCTAATGCTGAAATTAATTTCATATAAATAAACAAAATGACAACTTGGACGTAGTAATCGAATCAGGAACCTTTAATATGTCAATTGATGCATTTGAATAATTCTTTTTAATTTTAATTAAATGTTGTATTAGTTGAAATTAGTAAGGAGGTAGTCCAAAGCCCCTACGACCCTGATTTTTAGCGCCGTGTCTCTCTACCTGTTCAGGTTACACACATATGACCCGCCTCGGTGGCGTAGTTAACTAACGCGCTAGTCGTGTTGAGCTCTACTGCCGAGGACGGGGAGATCGAGTTTCGAATCTCGGTCGGGTGAACTGGGGGTGGTTTTTCCTAAATGGTTTTCCACTCTCTCTCCACGCAAATTCGGGTTCACCTCCTCTATATTCAACCTTCCCAATTCCTAACCCATTAGCGTAATTAGTACTTAAGCGTATAACCCGAAAGGTTAGTAAGACGCGGTGCTAAATTATATATACACATGTACTAATTAGGCTAGTGAGTGAGGGATTAGAGAAGTTGGATTTATAAGAATTGTACCCTCATTTGCGTGGAGGGGGAATGGAAAAACATCTAGTAAAAGTCACCCTCAGTGCACCAAACCGGGATTTGAACCCCAATCTCCCTGTCATCGACAGTCTATTCTATTGCGAGAGTGATGCCTTAGACCATAGAACCTTGTTCCTCCATATCTACGTGTCTGACAGCATTGAGAAAGAGTTGGCTTAGTGGTAGCCAGCTACAAACCTTCCGTTAGGTCTTCCTGACACAAAGGTTTGACTCCCTGCATGTGACAGCGTGGCGTGAGAGCTGAACAGGCACGCAAGCACTGAGCAGACCTCACTACCTCACTCAGGCAGATGGTAGGAGGATGATCGGTTGTACGGGGCAGGGAGGGGACAGAAGGACAGATGGACGTAAAGAACTAACAAGTCTTGTACTGAGGTGATATGGACCTAAATATTACTCGCAGCTTGATGCTAAAATGAGATAGAAACAACGATAAAAACCTACTTTACCTGAACATTTTATATTGCACAAATCTAAAACCTCGCTGAAGTGAATCTAGACCAATTTTTTAATATTAAAATTTTAAAAAATCATCAGTAAACTATTCCTAAACCAATAAGATATACATTTTAAACAAAATCGTTAGATCTATTTTCAAAATATTTTTAATTTTTGAAAATCACTCATGAACAAGCCTTTAACAAATGTTTACCCAACTACCAAGTATACAGTGCTATTTGGGAGGTCAAACTCTCTATATATCCATTTTAAACAAGATTGTTTAATCAATTTTTCGAAAAATCTGGGATTAAAAACTTACAAATAAACTAACCTTAATTTAAGGGCCAGGTTAACATCTAAATATCAAGTTTGAACCAACTCCACCAAACCGTTTCAGATCTGTGGCTGGAAACAGACAGACATGGGAACAGACAAAACTGTAAAATCCACTGGTTTGGATTCGGACACACACAAAACGTAAAAGATTCATCATAATCTCGGGGTCAAAAATTTTCACAATTACAGAAAGTTACTTTCTCTTGATTTTATAAAGTAAAAAATGTCTTTTGAGAGGGATTCACCCGCTACTGAGGCCGTATATTCTAAGCTAAGAAGTCACTATGGTTACAGACTGGACTTCCGATGATGGGGATATCGGGGTTAGAATCTCGGTAAAGTGTTCTGAGAATGTTTATTCCTAAATTGTTTTCCATTCTTTACGCACGTAAACGCAGGTAAACATCATCTTTATTCCACCCTCTCATCCCTAAGACATTAGCTTAATTAGTAGGTCTACGTATGTTAACCCGAATGGATAGTAAGATGCGGTGACAAAAAGTAAATAAAAAAAAAGGATTTCTTCTATTAGGGGACTAGACCACAAACCATCACCAGCCCAAATTAAATTTCTGAGAACGGCCTTGGATTTTCCTCCTTCAGTTTTCGAGTTACATAACGCTCCTGTACCTCTATAAACTCACGTTGGAGCTCCTGTACCTCTATAAACTCACGTTGAAGCTCCTGTACCTCTATAAACTTACGTTGGAACTCCTATACCTCTATAAACTCACTTTGGAGCTCTTGTATCTCTATAAACTTACTTTGGAGCTCCTGTATCTCTATAAACTCACTTTGGAGCTCCTGTATCTCTATAAACTCACTTTGGAGCTCCTGTGCCTCTATAAACTCACGTTGGAGTTCATGTACCTATATAAACTCACGTTGGAGCTCCTGTACCTCTATAAACTCACGTTGGAGCTCCTATACCTCTATAAACTCACGTTGGAGCTCCTGTACCTGTATAAATACACGTTGGAGCTTCTGTACCTCTATAAACTCACTTTGGAGCTCCTGTATCTCTATAAACTCACTTTGGAGCTCCTCTATCTCTATAAACTCACTTTGGAGCTCCTGTACCTCTATAAACTCACTTTGGAGCTCCTGTACCTCTATAAACTCACTTTGGAGCTCCTATACCTCTATAAACTCACGTTGGAGCTCCTGTACCTATATAAATTCACGTTGGAGCTTCTGTACCTCTATAAACTCACTTTGGAGCTCCTGTTTCTCTATAAACTCACTTTGGAGCTCCTGTATCTCTATAAACTCACGTTGGAGCTCTTGTACCTCTATAAGATCAACTTGGAGCTCCTGTACCTCTATAAAATCACCTTGGAGCTCTTCTACCTCTATAAACTCACCTTGGAGCTCTTGTACCTCTATAAACTCACGTTGGAGCTCCTGTACATCTATAAACTCACCTTGGAGCTCCTGTGCCTCGATAAACTCACGTTGGAGTTCATGTACCTCTATAAACTCACGTTGGAGCTCATGTACCTCTGTAAGCTCAACTTGGAGCTCCTGTACCTCTATAAACTCACCTTGGAGCTCCTGTACCTCTATAAACTCACGTTGGAGCCCTGTACCTCTAAACTCACCTTGGATCTCCTGTACCTCTATAAACTCACGTTGGAGCTTCTGTACCTCTATAAACTCACTTTGGAGCTCCTGTATCTCTATAAACTCACTTTGGAGCTCCTGTATCTCTATAAACTCACGTTGGAGCTCTTGTACCTCTATAAGATCAACTTGGAGCTCCTGTACCTCTATAAAATCACCTTGGAGCTCTTGTACCTCTATAAACTCACCTTGGAGCTCCTGTACATCTATAAACTCACCTTGGAGCTCTTGTACCTCTATAAACTCACGTTGGAGCTCCTGTACATCTATAAACTCACCTTGGAGCTCCTGTGCCTCGATAAACTCACGTTGGAGCTCCTGTACCTCTATAAACTTACGTTGGAGCTCATGTACCTATCTAAACTCACGTTGGACACGCACCATGGGTTTAATCTCCACATTCATAAAATACACGAGATGTTCTAGACATTTTTTAATTTTAAAATTGACGTCTGGACACGAGAATCGAAATCGGGACCTTGGGCTTAGTAGACCAATGCTCTAACCACTGAGCTATCCAGGAATCGGCCCGTGTCCAGGGTCATTCTTCACTCGTATTTTAAGGAAGAGTCTGTGATGGACGTGTGGAAATCGTCAGTTACATTTGAGTGATCAATTAAGATCACTAGATATCAGATAACGCAAGTATTTTTCATTTCAAGTTGAGTTTGAATGAAAATACTGAGTTTTTTCGAGTTCGAGTAATAACTTATAGAGTACCATTTGTAAAATAAATATTTCAAGTTGAATTTCTGTACTAGATCCATCCATAAACCATCTATATAATTTTAAACATAATTTTTCTTAAGATCATATACATTAATTAGAAGTGTAATATTTTTTATTTAGACAAAATTAAATATTGAGGAATTCTATTTTCTATGGAATTATATCTTAAAATTGAACCAAATTAATCAAACTGGGAGTTTTCGAGGAAAATACCAAAATTCTAAGTACTCAAATTTTTCGAATTTTGTAAAAAAATCTTTGAGTCGAGTTCTAGAAGCTACTAAATCTCGACTTGAACTTGAATTTTTTGACTACTCGCACACCCCAAATAGAGATGTATTTATGAATATGTAGATATACATATTTGTAAATTTATACATATATAAACATATATTATATATATTGAAATGTTTAGAAATAGCTATAAATAGTTATACATTAAGTTTGATATTGGTAATAAACTATACATTAACAAATTTAAATGTATGTACCGTACGTATATTTATCTATTGTTATAAGTCTATACATTTAATTACATATGAATCTTATTTCTAAGAGCTCTCTTTCATAACGTGGTATAGTAAAGTTGCGGATTTCTCAAAATTCTCATCGAGTGTTTTGGTGGGGGTAGGGGGCCTATGAGATATAATTCGTTTTTACCCTCAGGTCGACCCCAACATTTCCGAATGCATTTTGCCCCGAGGTGCCGGTAACCCAAACTAAAGACAGGGGGCGCCGCGGACCACAATGTTTTTGGAGAGGGATAGGTGGGACGGAGAGGGGTGAAGAGAGAGAGAGTTTGGAAACGGGGTGTGGGGGGTCATCGGAGAACTTACAACAAGTTTTCGAAACAACTTTTATTTCTTGAAAACTTGGAAACACGTCCGTGCGTGTTGCATTGCGCGGCATATTCCAAGAAATATAAAAAGAGAGGGAAAAAAAAAGTGTTTGGTTGTTTTTGTCGACTTGTCAGATTCAAGGAAAACTAGAATTATATATATAGGTATATCCATACATGACTCAACAGGTGGATAATGTAGCTGCAAGGAGCGAGCGATGTGGAATCGACTAGAATGAAGTTCAGACCGAATAATGGCTTGATTTATTGACGAGTTCCCAATATTTAATTTTTTTTTACACTTCCATTTAATAGGATTTCCCCTACCCCCCATATCCTCTCCAAGTTTCGCCTTCTACTAGCCCTTCGGCTAACCCCATATTATCTACGCTAGTGAAGTAAGGATGAGGAAGGCAATATTTAAATAAAGTGTACCAGCATTCACGTGGAGAGAGCGTGAAAACCATTTAACAAAAAAACTCCTATTTAAACCTGACCAGGATTCAAAACCCGACCTTTTCCTTACCAGAAAATCAAGCTAGACGACACTGACTAAATTTACCACATTGTTAACTGTACAAGTAGTTTTTTATCACTGATATACGCGTATCCGAAAGGGTAATATCTAAGGATTTCAAATGGCACAAAACGAACTGCCAAATTTTGTTTTCTCTCTCTCTCTCTATATATATATATATATATATATATATATATATGTATATATATACATATAATATGTATATATATATGTATATATATATGTATATATATACATATATATATATAAATTTAAATTAAAAGTTCAAAGGATATCTAAAAAAATTCAAAATATCGAAAATTCGAACTAATGACTTTCACGAATATCTAGGCAGTTGGTACAAAATAAATCACTAACCTCAAAATATGCCACATAATCACAAACATTTTATATTAGTAAAACCCGCCTCGGTGGCGTAGTAAGCTAACACGCCAGTCGTGTTGAGCTAGACCTCCGAGGACGGGGAGATCGAGGTTCGAATCTCGGTAGGGTGAACTGGGGGTGGTTTTCCCTAAATGGTTTTCCACTCTCCTTCCACGCAAATTCGGGTTAACTTCCTCTAGATTCAACCTTCCCAATTCCTAATCCATTAGTGTAATTAGTCCTTAAGCGTATAACCCGAACGGGTAGTAAGACGCGATGCTAAATAAATAAATAAATATATTAGTAGGATTACCGTAGTGAAAATCATTTATAAAGTACAAACTTTTTTTGCAGTCAATATTGATGACGTTTTACTAGATTATTAGTATAAATAAATATGTAAAGATTTTTTGTATCAAAAGTAACAAATGAAGATCATATGACATTATCTGCATATAAGTGAAGATGACTTTTCCTCTGTTACATTTTTGGCTTGTTTTGTTATAAGAAATAGTTCTCTGAAGAGGAATCACTTTATTAATTACTATGTAATATGGCCCTGTATGTGACAATTAGATTCCGATAGCTTACAGCTACTGGGCATTCGGGAGTCAATGGCTAAGATAGGAAACACTTTGAAATATAGATGACGGTGAACAAGTAGTCTCCTCTTGTCTGGTTGGCTGGTGGTTGTTCAATTCGGGATTGGTTAAAATGATTAAATTTTTCCTAATTGGTTTTCCACTATTACTGGGCTCAAATGCAGGTACATTTCCTATACATTCTACATTTATATTCTCCACCCCATGAGGTATAAACCTGTTGATATCCCGGACGGGTAGTAAGCGATGGAGCATATGAACATCCTATGTTTTACTATTATTCCTTCCAACATTCCAACCTCAATAATTTCCCTTCCTAATCAGTCGGCCAGTCTGCCCATTCATAGATGCAACTTCCTTTTCCCTCATATTTTGTCTACGTCACTATAGCCGAGTTGCCATAAGCTAAAACCTAATATGAAATTATATAACGATAATATTGACTTTATCTTGTTAATACGCAAAGCCATGTGTTATACAGCCACCATTTTTGAGAGAGTGAGTCAGTTTAAAAATATTTAAAATAATTATGTCAATTTTAAATACTTCCTTTTTTTTTAATTTGTTTCAAAATGTTTTTCCTACAGCGATCCAACTATAATATAGTTCAAGTCAGTCGTATGGTGTGGCGTGTTGACAGTGTTGATATACATTGTTAACGCTGTTCCTGTGAATGGTTCTCATAACTCAGTATAACACTCATTCGCCAGGTAACAACAATGTGAGATATGCAGAGCATAGATGATGTATGGTTGTTCAAATGAGAACCTAGATAGAAAGATCGTATCACAAATACAGTTATAACAATGTCTTTGTATCCTGGCAACAATACACGACACTGCTTGTAGTACTGATTTAATCTGTATACATAAAGTTCACTCTTGGATCTGATAGTTTGGATATAAAAGCCTCCATTTGTCACTTAGTTTGTGACAACAATCATATTGTTGGGTGTATTCTTCAAACTAGACAGAAAATGTGACAATAAAATGACCAGACCCTTCATTTATCACTTAGTTTGTGACAACAATCATATTGTTGGATATATCTTTCAAACTAGACAGAAAATATGATCATAAAATGACCAGAGCCTCCATTTATCACTTAGTTTGTGACAACAATCATATTGTTGGATATATCATTCAAACTAGATAGAAAATGTGATAATAAAATGAACAGTCCCTTCATTTATCACTTAGTTTGTGACAACAATCAAATTGCTGGGTGTATTCTTCAAACTAGACAAAAAAATGTATCATAAAATGACCAAACCCTTCAATTATCACTTTGTTTGTGACAACAATAATTTTGTTGGATATATCTTTCAAACTAGACAGAAAATATGATCATAAAATGACCAGAGCCTCCATTTATCCCTTAGTTTGTGACAACAATCATATTGTTGGATATAATAATCAAATGAACAGAATATTGTGATAAATCCCGGAACAAATCTGTCAGTGAGTGGTAAGGCGGTGTCGCCATTTGCGCAGTACTTAGTAAAAAACAATCACAATCGACAATTTGATTAACCTAACTGAACTAAGGCTAGTTAAAAGATGCAACTCACTGAGAGGATGTAGCGAGAGCAATTGATCGATAGTTAAAAGTTGCAACTCGCTGAGAGGGTGTAGCGAGAGCAGTTGATCGATCTTCTGTTTCAAAACCTACGTCGCTTAGCTTTCAAATTGCTATGGAATGACCACCTTGAGAGCCCATCTCACCCCTAGATGGTACCAAACTTAGGTAGTTATCATACATCGTATTATGGCGTAGTTTTCTGAATTCTATTTTCAAAAAACAGTGGATTAGACATAAATGAAGAAAATTAATCATTATTTTAAAATACAATAAATTTAAAAAATAATTATTTTATGGTGAATAGCCTGATCCCAGTTTTCGCTTTTTTCAAGGGACAACGCTTCATGACACCACATTTTCTATATTGTTTTATGGTCAAGCGTAATCTTGTATCTAGTTTCCTGGTTGATCAGCCATGAAATGGAATCTTAATGTAGGCCTATTAGAAGTGATAACACTTCTCTCTCTCAAATGCATCAAGAAGTTTTTTAGGAACAACATCTGGTTCATTGTAGAAATTAATGAAGTTATTTTAGGAAAATTATGGTATTCGTATTATAGTTTCCACTTTCACCCCTTTTTTTTTGTAAATAAATGCGCTTCACGTCAAGATTATTAATAACTTAATCTAAGAAGTAAAGATTAGAAGGATAGCTAATGTTAAATTAAATAGCATTAGCTTGGGATGAAAATACGAAAACAATACATACATATATTATTTTATCACCGCATCTTACTACCTATTTGGGTTATACGCATAGGTACAAATTAAGTTAACATCTTAGGGATGAGGAAGGTTGAATTTACAGGAAGTGTACTCAAATTTGTGGAGAGAGATCTAGAAGCTATTTAGGAAAAACTACCCTCAGTAAACCCGACCAGGATCGAACCACGATCACCCCGTCATTGGCACTCTAGTCTATTGTGAGAGTAGCGCCTTAGACCATGCGGCCACCAAAGTGGACAGAACAATATTGATAAGCCTTTCCCCTTACCTAGAGCAGCATGCCCCGAGATTCCAACCTTAATATTCCGATCCCTGGTGACCCAATTTATTGTGAGTTTAACGCCTTAAACCACGTGACCACAATAAAAGGGGGGGGGGGCTTCACGCTTTTCGATTTGCTCCATTGGCTTTCTTATGTTTGCTTGGTAATACCATGCAAATTTATATTTGTTTATCCAATATATCTTTATTTTGTGATTAATTATTAGTAATATTCTTCTTTTAGGTCTGGGTTCTAATCCTCTATGGATTAACACTGTACCTCCACGCCAATGCGGGTATATTTCCTCTACAATCAACACTGTGCCTCCACGCCAATGCGGGTATATTTCCTCTAAAATCAACACTGTGCCTCCACGCCAATGCGGGTATATTTCCTCTACAATCAACACTGTGCCTCCATGCCAATGCGGGTATATTTCCTCTAAAATCAAAATCCGCTTCATTATATAGAAAGAGTAGTAGAACCACAGGGATGGATCTCATGTGTAAAACCACCTCCATGGCACCCATACTAGATTCGAACCTCGAACTCCCTGTCACCGATGGTGTGAGGTTGGCTACTAGGTCATTATTGAGGAAGTAATAAAATATTGAATAGGATTAAAGTAATATATAATAAACTATATGTTTAAGTGATTTTTAATTTTTATTTTAGGTATTTAACGTGCATTCTGAACCAATTGATTATATCAGTAAAAGATTTATAAACTAAATAAAATCTAGAACAGACCAAACATTCAGTTCCCAACTGTTAATTCATCAGTGTGGAAGGGAAAACCCACATTTCACCAATGATACATTTTTTTGGTCATGTCAGGAATAGAAACCAGGACCCCGTCTCAGTATACAGACAAATCACAGCTAAGCTGTAAGACGTTTAAATAATTACATGACCCGCGTCGGTGACCGCACGGTCTAACGCGCTACTCTCGCAATAGACTGGACTGCCTATGACGGGGAGATTGAGGGTCGGATCCCGGTCGGGTGTACTGATATTCCCAAAATAATTATAGACCACAAGAGAAACCAAGGAGGAAATGGGAGTAAAAGATAGCAGCAAGTGTGCAAGTGAGAGGAGAAGAGTGGAAGATAGTGCAGGAGTAAGAATGGTGCAAGGACAGATGGAGAGGGAGGCATTTTATTAAACAGATCTGGCCACAGGCTGGAAACAGTTCATGAAAATGATGGTTTTACACTTTCCCTCCACGCAAATGCTGGTACACTTCCTATAATTACAACCTCCCTTGTCCCTAAAACCATTAGCGTAATTAGTAGGTTACATAAGCGTATAGCCCTAAAGGATAGTAAAACGCAGTGGCATAGCCATTACCATTTTGAATATTCCAAAATTCAAAACCATCAAGATATCTGAGTAAGTTCATATCTCTCAAATATTAGCAAAGTAAAATTTAAAAAAAAACATCATAAAAAACTGTGTTAATCAAATTATTACGATTTCACTTTAGATTGTGAGAGTCTTAGTTTAAATGTTAGCTGTATTATAATAATTAATAATGTTGACTGAATATTAATTGCGCTTTGTGTTGTCATGTTATGTGTTGAATCCGTGGTGCAGGGTATCTTAGATTAATTAACAGGCTATTAATTACTGACAAAAGTTGGCAATTTAATTACTGATATGAAAGTAACTGTGAAGAGCGATACAATATGAACGTGATCCATGTTTATTGTTTACACACTCTTTTCATCAATTTTTAATGGGATGACCAACATTGGGAGATAACAGTAGGACTTTGATATGAAAAACTTTTAGAAAATAAGCACATTTATTTGCGGTCTACAATAATAATATTTTAATTTATTATCAATATTATTTTGTAGGTTTTGATATTATCTATCAAAAGTGACAGTTAAATATCACATAACATATGTGTGCACATACTTTTCTATCAGCACTAATGAAGATGTTTAAGATAAATTTTCTCTCTCTCCATTGCTTATAAATTAAGGGTTGTGTATTTCAATAAATATGCTGTTCAGAATGTAGATTTAATTTTTAGGTTTTTTGATTTCTGTTTATCTAAAAGAACTCTAATTGTATATATCCATGACATGATTCCACCAAGAAAATATACCTGAGTCATCTCAATTGGTGCTAATAATACTGTATGCGCCTCACAAGGGTTCAAGGACGCTTTAAGAATATTTTGAAGAAGTATTTTTTCAATCAAATTGAGAATGGAATAATTGGAGAATCTAAAACCAATTTTAATAAGAATGCTCTGGTAATTAACAAGACCATCACAGATAGTTTTAACACCATTAATGATACCCTTATATTTTGACTTTAAAGAACGGAACGAATTAATTGGTGCTTGATATGTTTAATAGATATATTTTAGTCGTAATTTATATAGCTAGGACAAGAAACTTTTGCTTTTAATGGACCATGTAAGTTATGAAAAAGTATATCTTGATACTTTGAATATAGAAAATCTTTTGAATCTCCGATTTATAAAAAATGGTTACATCCTAAATACATAAATATTTGTTATTTTAAAAAGGTCTGTATAGGTGGTCATTAGAAGCCTGTGGCTCACATTGTCAAACACTTTGGAGAAATCTGTCCAGTTGGCTATTAGATTCCCATGGATGATTTTGTCAAATACTCTTAAAAGGTTTGCACAAAGTCCATTAGATAATTTATGGCTCACCTTGTCAAATACTTTGTTAAAGTCTGTGTATTTGAGTAGTCCAGTCTCAAAACTCATCAAGTCCAAACAAATAAGAAATTAAAAAAGGCAATAAACTGTCACTTTCTTTTAGTTAATAAAAAAATTGAAGTTTTTTTAGCACCAATTAGTATATAATATTTATCATATTCTGAAAATTGAAAATGATACCTGAACAGGGGAATCGAACCCAGGACCTTTGGCTTAGTACGTCATTGCTCTAACCACTGAGCTATCCAGGAATCGTCCCGTGCTTAGGGTAATTCTTCACTCATATTTTAAGGCTGAGCCTATGATGGACGTGTGGAAATCGTCGGCTATCTATCGGATATCTAGATGGAGTAATCTTCACTAAAAGCATAAATAATAGCTTTGGCTATTTTATTCTTAAATATGCAAACCCGTACAGTTATAATAATTGTTACAAGTGGCAGCAATAAGCCAACTACCGAGTCGAAGATGGCTGCGTTATCTGATATCTCGTGATATTAATATAATCACACACTTGTAGCCGACGATTTACGCACGTCCATCATAGGCTCTGCCTTAAAATATGGGTGAAGAATTACCCTAAGCACGGGACGATTCCTGGATAGCTCAGTGGTTAGAGCATTGGCATACTAAGCCAAAGGTCCCGGGTTCGATTTCCGTGTCCAGGTGTCATTTTTCAATTTTCAGAATATAATATCTAAATGGAGTAATCCTTACTAATAGCATAAATAATAGCTTTGGCTATTTGATTCATATAATATTTAATTAAAAAGGGATGGCAACATGAAAATAATAGAACTTATGAAAAATAAAAATAAACTATTGGAAATGAATTTTTCTGCATTTCAAGTATATTACGAGCTTGGCACCAGCACAGTAATACACATTTGCAGATACCATCAAAATATTAATACTATAAGGGAAATTAAAAAATTCTATGTGGACCAAATAACCTTAAATTAATATTTTACATAATTAAGATCTTACATTTTTTAAACCTAATATTTAGCATTTTGTTAGTATTGTTCATACAACCGATCGCTTCTCAAAATGTTCTCAAATATCTTATCTATATTCCACCGGTTCATTCATTCATAGCTTTCTGTTGATGAAAAATGAACTTGAATAAAATCAGTTCTTCCTTTTCCATTCAACTTGGCTCAAAGTGCTTCATTAACCGGACATTCAAGTCGTCCACTTTCTCTTTCTTCAGAGTTGTGCCTTCCTCTGTTACTGTAGGTGTAGTAAAATTTAAACTTTGTTGCATTTCAGCATGCTTTGTCCTTCCCCCATATACTGCACTTGCTGTAGTTCTCCTTACCTCGTCCTACACAGCTCCTTGTGTTTGTTTTTGTAGAATTGAGGAGGTCGGAGCAAAAACATAAAAAACATCACAGATCTAGATGGGATATTTTAATATCGAAACGTCTATACAATCTGTAAATCTAGCTATAAAAAATAAATAAATTATTCGTCAATATTAGCTATCCTTTAGATCTTGATTGACTATAAAACAATCTTTAATTCAATAGGTAAACTACCAGAAATCCATACAAACACATTTTTCATAAAATAAGGGTTATCTGGTTTTTTTTGCCCCAACCTTCTAGAACCTTTTAGAATGTTTGAGCTTAAAATGCCGTATGCCAGTCGTTTTTATAGCCTGAGACACTGCCTCTTTCCACTCTAACACAGGACACTCTTTTTCTAGTCGGAAGACAGTTACACAGGATTCGATAATGTTTATGTAATCCTATTCGGTTATAAAGGTATGTTTCTTTACTCCAGACTCAATATGGCCAAAGATCCTATCGGGTTGTGGAGGGGGGGATGAAAGAACGTCCAACTACCGGACATATCACCGTCATCTCCTTTACTGAGGATGGACTATCTTGTGATAAGAATTTTGTTGATAAGGTAGATAACTAATTTTGCAATGATCTAATTCCTTACTGCATCGTTTTTTGTGGGACATGTCAAAACTGTACACCAGGTTTGTTACGTGGACATAACGGCTCCTGCAACATTAGAAATGCCACTGAGTAAATTAATAATATTGTGTTTTTGTAGAGGGCTTTACGTCCTATACAGCATTAACATCGACAAATATAGTATTTATATTTGTATTGCTTTGATGCTGCCAATGGCTCATCCTAGTTAGGTTGGATCCAGGGTTAAAGTCAAGAGTATAATTAATTGTAGAACATTGCACAAATTGTATTATTGACAGTGGCAGTTATTTGATTAGCTAAATATCCTCTCCCCTTTGATCTTTATATTATATTATGATATCGTCATTAATACTCCCACAATACTTATTAATATTTCCATTGGTATTCATCCTCGAGTTAAGACAACACTCAATGAAACTGTGTTGTATTACTCGAGCACTTAAAGCTACAAGGTATAAAACATCCATCCTACAAGTACCAGATCATGGCTTTGCTTAAAGCTACAAGGTATAAAACATCCATCCTACAAGTAACCATCTCATGGCTTTGGGAAACTAATTTTCCATCTAAAAGTCTAAAACTTGTTATGCATTTTTTCACTCTTAAAAGGAAGGTAATATCCAAACGTCGGTCAAGGGCCACGTGGGTGGTGTATAAAAATTATTTTCTATGTAGTCTTCCTAACCTCTCTCAATACCAACGCTTGTGTATTTACTCAAGTCTTCTTTCCTCATCTTTTACCCTTAGGTTAAGTAGTTTTACACACACTACTTTTTTAAATTTACCTTCAAAAAATATTTTTTCATAATATTATATTGCAAGTAGTTTTTCAGAATTTTGGCCAAAAGACTATTTTTAAATTTGGATTTTTCTCAAAATCATGCATTATGTGCCACATTATAAAATCTCCTATTTAAAATAACACTAGGGCTAAGGTATAATAAGGTGCGTTGTCAACAAAATTTAAATCATTTAGTCATCTTCTTCTTCTCTAAAAATATCCAAAAATATTTTGTCACTCGGATCACCTGTAAGTTACTCTCATCCATCTCGAGATCGACTGGTGACTGCGACCGGAGTCACCTCTTGGAAAACACCCTATGCAACTGTCGCAAGAGGCTAGTGTCACCATGGTCTGTTGAGGACGTGGCCGCGCGGCTCCAGCCGCAATCGCAGGGAACTGTCGTATCTTGGACAACGCATATTAAGATGGGCACGTCAAGCTCACGGCCCACGGGCTGCGTGTGGCCCTCTCCATGATATTGTGTGGTCCATGAACCTTATGATGAACCATCATGCATCACGCACACAGCCCTATTATTATTTATACAAACGTTGAGGAAATACAATATTTTAAAATGGGTTATTTGGTGATTGGGCATAATTTTGAGAATTCTGGCACGTGAATCAGGTATACCAGATCTGTATTCTTCTTTGGCACGGATCAGTCTCCAAAAATGGTTCACCAAATACGTTCAATGTTTGTCAGCACATACGTATATATTAACAGTTGTTTTCACACACGAAATGAAACCAAACACCCAGTAGATCTAGGCTTATGGACATACATATGTCAACCACTTTTAAATAATTTTGGCTTAAGATTTAAAGCCCAATATTAACACCATTGATCAATTAAACAAATCCATATAGGCCTATTTCAGTTTAAAAAAAGGTAGTTTAATTATGTTATATACTCTTTTCTTTTTGTGATAATATGATACTAAGCTGGAATGATCTTTACTTAAGATTATGAAAATTCAGATTATCAAGCCGGGTCACTACCATCCACACTCACAGGACTGTGTGCTGGCTGTGTCGTGTTGTCACCATGATCTGACTATTTTAGTCACCCTAGTTACTTTTGACATTGAGTGTTTCCGCTATCTCCTTCCAAATAACTTATTTAATGAGATTATCGTCGTATTCTTTATGTTGCAAACTATATATTTGTACCAAAATGCTTAAATTTCCTTCTGCCATAATTACTTCACACGATAATTGTGTTGGAATGCTCTGCAGCCATTATCAGATTGTATATACGAATCTTCGTGAAAGTTCGCTCTAGACGGAAGAAGCCGAACTAGGAGAAACGACACAGGGTCGACCATGGGGCGCTCGGATTTCAATTCACATCGACAGGGCTATGCGCCTACCGTGCTGGACCGTCTGGACAGTGACCTTGGGAAACACTTTTGAAGCAATCAAAGACGACAAAGTTGGAACACGGTAGGTGCACAGTTGGTGCACAGCTCTCAGTGTGAATCAAACAACGGGCTTACAAGGTTACTCTTATGGAAATGACCTGTTCGAGATTGTTTGCAGCACGACACAGCCGGAGCACATTCAGCGCACAGCCCTCTCAGTGTGAATCCAATTTATGTTCAATATGACCAAATGAGTTAACTTGGATTTTGGTGTCACTTTCGCAACATACTAGACTGCCGATGATGGGGAGATTGATATTCGAATCTTAGTTGGGTGTACTAAGGGTGGTTTTTTATAACTGGTTCTCCACTCTTCATACTCACGAATGCGGATATATTTTCTTTAAACTCAACCTTTCGTATCCCTAAACACTAGCGTAAATAGTACATATGCGTACAACCTGAACGGATAGTAAGACTTAGTAGTAGAAGAAATAAAGGATCTGTATTGGTGACCATAAGGATTAAATTCCAGGCTCCTTTAGTCTGGTTTGTGCGAGATGGGGGTTAAGGAGTTCGAATCCAGGCCGAGTGTACTGGGACTGTTTTCTTTTTTCTAAAGTGTTCCTTTCTTTCAGGAGATTGAACTACATTCCCTCTAAGCTATACAAGTACTACCTCATTATCGTGACTTGTGGTAAAACGTGATGGGAGGAACGGCAGGAGGGGTGGGGGAAATCCTGTCTACTGGTGTAATGGACTAGTTTTAGTGTGAACAATTCATTAGTGACCGACAAATGATGGTCGCCTTCTCAAACATCATACTTTGCTATGGCAAATTGAGATAGGTCACTATAAATTTCTCACTTACTCACTCCTACAGCAATAATTCATTAGATTATTTCTTGAATCAATTAACTAAATAAGTCGGTCACACGATATAGTAAGAGCGAGCTAGAAAAGAGAGATTAAGAAAATATAGAATTTTCTTAAACTTGAACTAATGGCCAAACAAATAATAGCATCGATCTTGTTTTGTACCGTTGGCCGATTAAGGATAGGTCAGAAATTCATATCTCAGCTAGATATACTGAGGGGGTTATTTATTAAATGGCTTCTAAATTTCCCCCTATTCTAATGTTGGTAAATTTCCTCTACATTCTACCTTCCTCTTTCCTGACATATTGCTGTAAAATACGGTATAATATGGATACTTAGTAAGATGCAATTAACATAAAAAGATAGATTATGTTTACCATCTTATAAGTATTTTTACTATTTAACAAGAGTAACAGCTACATATTACATGACCTGACGTATGAATACGTGTAAGTAGATCTGAAAACTTTTATTACCGCAAGATACTCTTCTTCGTGCTGTGTACATACTAATACAAAATCTGCTTATAGTTACAATAATGGCCTGTGGATGTCAAAAAAAATATCCAGAGGAAATATACCCGCATTTGTGTGGAATGATATTGTAAAACAATTTAATAAAAATACCTCTCGGTACACCTGGTTGGGATTCGAGCCCCAACCTCCCTGTCACCTGCTCTCCAGACTGGACAAGTTTAACGCATGTGTCCATTAACTCTAGTGTTCGGGCTTAGTGATATATATATTAATTATTCAGATAGGAATACATAAATATTAAATTCGCATGATCTTATACTATAAAGCTATAATTTACGGCTCCAACTTATTAAAATATGAAGTCTTTACAATAAAAGTGTATAAAAAAAAGCATTCAGTATAAAATAATATTTCAAGAAAGTGTGCAAAAATATAGATATATGCATTATCAATCCATGAACAATTATATTGGACACGTGGTCCAAGCGTCAGGCTCATTTTCATCTTGTTTGCTCGTGATGGGGAGGTCAGGGATCGAATTCCGGCTAGATATATAGAGGGTAACTCTTTAGTAAGCGATTTCCAAATAATCCTTTACACCACTACCATTATATTTCCTCTACATTCGGCCTTACTCGTTCCTAACACATTTAGCTTGATTAGTAAATTTGAGTATAGCCTGAACGGGTAGTCAGTTACGTAACATATATGCATATGTATGTTATTGGATTACTTTAAGTAAAAAATAAAATTCTGGGAGATGAAGGAAGGAGGATAGAAGAAGTGCAGGGCACATTGGCGGTCTAAGTTCACTGACAAAAGGAATAGACCTGTCTTAAGACAAAACCCTTAATAATAAAATATACATATATGTATATACAAACATAGCACAAATGGGTAGTGATAAACTGTTAAAAAAATCAGTTACTTTATATTTTGTAGTTGGTGTTGGAATCAGGTGTAAAAACAATCATTTGTGAATTTTATAGTTGGTGCGATTTCTAAATCAGATCCTCAATTCGTGTAGACTGATTTTTTATTTATTAAATAAATAAACTAATGAACCAACATAAAATAAATTGCTACACAACTAAAATTTGTAGCAGAGCATGACACCGATGTATACTGTGCTTTCACTATTTTTCCACACTAATCTGTATGTAATCATAGGGTATATCTGCCCACGCCATGGAACTGCCAATCACAAGAAACTGACCTTGATTGACACAAATAGGTCAACTAATTAGGACATAAAAAACTTTAAATAAAAAGGTAAAAAAAATTCAAATATGTTTGTTTTAGTTCACTCTACCTGCATCAGTAGTAACGCTGAAAAGACGCCAGTTTCATTTAGTTTGGATTGGGGTCAGAGTTGTAATCCCGTCCGTGTGGCTATACTGGTGTGTTTTAATCCTTAATGGTTTCCTTTTCTCCTTCTTATCAGATGCTGGTATATTTATTCTACATTCTACCTTTATCATTCCATCCCTTTCCTTCGTGTGAATTGTCGTTTAATGTGAGCTGATTTCACCTTATAATGATTATTTTAATTAATAAAACTAAAAGTGTAATGTTTATAATCATGTAGTGAAATAAAGAAACCTTTTAATTCTATTTTGTCACGAGCCATATTTCGGAATAACAAAAAATTTAAAAAGAAAATTTTCTGGACGTTTGCAACGTGTCTCAGTGCCCCGATAGGCTAATACTTTGGACCAGGCGTTTCCAAAATTTGGACCAAGGGAAACCTTGCACCATAAAAAAAAACACAAGGTGGAGATCTCATAAAATTGTTTACACTAATATTATAAACATTTAATAAAGACAGTTAAATTTTACAAGTATAAAACAAAAGTAAAACATAACATGTTCTGACAGAGCCTTTGGCAAAGGCTCTTTGTTTAATTTTTGAAAAAATTGGCAATCCTAGTTAATGATACCATTTTAAATTGTGATAAACAAATAGAAAATATTCTAAAATTGTCTCACTGAGCTTGAACCTGGCTGAGCCCAATTGCTTCGTGGAACACAAATTTAAAAAAGCTGCCTTAAACAACTTAACTAACGATAAATCTTTCATTAGTAAGTTAAAAAACAACAAAAATAATTTGTATTTAATAAGTAAATCATAATGTTAAAAATCGCTACAAAATAAACTAAAAACATAAATATTATGTTACTTACACACTAGAGACCGTTTTGAACCACATCATATTTTTGTGGCAGTCCAGTGTGAAATTCTCTCGTGAAGTAATCCCCATAATAATATAATAATGTTCCGGCGTATTATCGTAATAACAGCCTCCCGTGGTGTTGTTTGTTTAGTAGGGCCAGCCAGCTCACTCAACCTGATGGGAGCACGGAACGTGCTCGTGGCGGGATTAACATTAGCGTGGGAGGGACTATAGGAGCACTCACAAACTGAGATGCTCTACAGGGTCATTCTTAAACTTAAACACTATACAAAGGAACTCTTGTATGACAAATAAAAACCCTTTATTGTTTAAATTATTGAGAGATCATAAACTGGTGAAAAAATTATCAAAATACATTTCTTGTTTTATTTTATGTAAAAAAAAAAATGTTTTGATTGATTGTAAAAAAATACAATAAAATCTCATTAAACACAATTTTAATTTGATTACAATTTTTGTTGATTACTTATATGCCTACATATTTCGCATTTTTATTTGACTCTAAAGGCACGTCCATATTTGGGATCTAGTCAAGAAATATCTGTCGACTTTTACTGGGTTTGAGCTCACTAACATCGGGTCTTGAGGCGAGCACTTTACCCCAAGAACACCGAGGTTGGCTTTTTAAACTTAGGAAAGTAAAATAGATTTTACTATTATTTTTTAAATAAAACTAGATTAAGTTATCTAACTATATACAAGGGGAATCTACCTTTTTATAGACCGTGACCTAACAAAGTAATTATTCTTCCAGCTCTTCATAAAACAAAATAAAACAAAACCTGCTAACTTGTTTTACTGTAAACGATCCCTCGAAATTTTAATAAATCATCAGTCATTGCTCATAAGCTATATTAATCCCTGATAGAAATATAAAAGGCTCATAAAAGTACATTACACCATGTAAAAATCTGTGTTAATTTGTTTATCAGGTTTACTGTAATCAAACCTATATTAAATAATTTAAAATATCAGTGATATGTTAAGTAACCCTTAATTCCTTCACGCATACCTCTGTAGTAATAGAACATTAAATTTACATATCAATAATTGTCTTTTGCGTGAAATCATAGAAGGAAAGGTTGAGGTAAAGAGGAGCTTATGAAGAAGGAGGATTAAAATATTAGATCACTTGAAGGAAAGAAGAGAATTCTGGGTGCTGAAGGAGGTGGCAGAGGACAGGGCGTTTTGGAGGTCTAAGTTTCACTGACAAACTAAATATACATGTCGTAAGAGAGAATAAATAGTAATAATAAATAAATAAACCTTTATTTATCGAGTATGTTAAAATAAAACACTTTAATTCCAATCAACAAAAAATACCTTAAGTTTAAGCCGTGGTCTGTAACGCAATCTTCCCAAGTTTGAGCTGAACTTTGATCTACTGTCTATGAGCTTCTGACCCATGTTCTAATTTTTGTCAGAGTCAAGAAAGATTAACATACTATAACAGTACTTGACCTTAATACAATAAAGATTCCACGGATGTTGATAACAATATAAACACTCAAACAGGAACGTTGTAAATCTTTGTTAAAGACTAGACCCTGCTGTCTAGAGGCACCGCAATACTTTCCTGTTTGGAGTGTCGCCTATTATTGCCCCTGCGTATTCAGCCTTTATCTAGGCCTGAGCTAACGTCAGTGATTATATTTACTTATATTTTTCTTGGCGCGCTCCACTATCCGTTGAGGATCTACACTAATATGGTAGGGATTTGTAAGGTAGAGAAATTGTAGAGAGATAAATTTAGGAACTGGAGAAAGGGTGGGAAAATTAATTAAAAATAAAAACACTTCCAGTAAATCTAGCGTGGATTCGAACACTGAACTCCTCATCACCAGAAAATCAGATGAAACCACGTGCCCACCAGTGCTATAGTAGGTGGTCTTTAATATTATATTTCGTAGTTTCCGAGCTTAAAAAGGTTTTTTATAAAGATATTTAAATATCTATATTATTTGTATAAAATATAATTAATTAAAAAACTATCTAGTATATGCTATTACATATAGGTTCATAAGACTAAAATTGAAACTATTTGTACTTATTTTTCTAACATGTTTTATAACGTATACAAACACACCCCGACTTACGACACTTTCACTTACGACTCTTTGTACTTAGAAATCTTAGTCCTTACGACGCTTTTAAATTGCCCTTTTCCCGGAATTGAGGCACTTGCTTCACAGATACGACACTTAGCGACATGACTCTGACACTCGTTTCAGTGGCTACTAATTTGTATGCCTACCCCCTTTTAAAAAAAAATAGGGTCTACACTGTTTATTTTAGATACAAATGGGTTATTTACGACAGTTAGGTCAATATATGGCGATTATATTGCATTGCATGCATCGATAAATAAAAAAAATCAATTACTTTGAGTTGCGACGATTTTAGAGTTAGGACAGTGGTCTGGAACCTAACCTGTCGTAAGTGTGAGATATGATTTTTGCTAAAAAAATAAAATATTTAGTTTTTCTTGGATGGAGGTCCTAGTTACAAAAATATGCTATAAAATTAATTAGAAAAGTATATTTTGTATTGTATGGCATAATATGTGACCGGGAGAGAAATGACATCCAGTTTAGGCGCCTTATCTGTAGACTATTAGGGGTACAGAGCTTTGCCCACGGTACACTTATGGAGGTTGTTTAAACGTACCAGCAATGAGATGCTGTGATGATAGTTATTACGAAGGTGTGGAGCCGGTGTGAATATTAACCTAACTTAAACCTAATATACCAACCCCTAGTGACCGTTGGGATCATTCACCTTAAAGGAAAAAATACCCACGGCATTAGTCGGGAATCGAACCTGGGACCCCCAGACTTCTAGCCAGGTGCAATAACCACTATACCACGGGGTTGGTTAATATTATTCTAAGGGTGGTCCACAACTAGAAAAAAGGTTGAAAATTACTTCTCTCGGTGATTACTATACTATTTACTAATTAATTTTTAATTTATTTTCTGGTTACATTTTCTATGCGCTCAATAACTTTACCACACCAATCTTGTAAGTTTATTATTACTATTCTCCAAGTATTACTACCAATCAGGACTAACCTGATGTGTACACAAATAAGGTGAATATAATTTTAGTGAAAATCTAACCGTAGGCCTACTTGCATGGAGGGAAACAATTTAGAAAAAAATAGTTCGGTAGCCTACACCCCCATCCTCTCCGTCACCTTCAAACAATATGCGACGAGACTGACGCCTTAATCCTCACGTCCACTGGTGTGGGTTAATATTACCATCTGTAGAGCCGGTTGCTCATGAATAGAATGTAAGATATTCCACCACAATCAGATGCACCTTTATTTTATATATTCACCCGCTTCGGTGGTCAAATGTTCTAAGGCGTCACTCTCGCTATAGACTGGACTGACGATGAGGAGAAGATTGGGGTTCAAATCCTGGTCTGATGGTGGTCTTCCTTAAATGATTTTCCACTCTTTCACCAAGAAAATGTTGATACATTTCCACTAAAATTCTACTTTATTCATTCCTAGCACAATAATGTAGTTTTATGCGTATAACCTGAGTGGGTAGTAAGATGCCATCCTAAGAAAAACTATATATTTGACATCAACTATTTTATATTCTCTTTCCAGGCGATTGCTACCGGATATCCTTAAAATGCATCCTCCTCATCTTGTGTCCTAAGCTTAGGTAAGTTTAGGATAATACAAGGGATTACTAAGACGCAAATCACTAAACAATACAATTTGGTTTAAAAGGTTTTGACGCAAGATTATCATTTGCGCCTGGAAATGACGAATCGCTATTATCTTTTTTATCATCACACCCCTGGAAAATTAAAATACGTCTCAACCGGTATTTGAACTAGAGTCTCTCAGATGGTTTTTGTTGGTGGCTGAATATCAAGCTAACGACATTTGTAGCTGTGTGTAGGATCTAATGAAATATAAACATAACCACGTCGGTGGACACGTGGACAAAGGCGTCGGACTAGACTAGTTGGTTTGCCGGTGATTAGATATTTGGGGTTCAATCACGGCCGGGTGTACTGAAATATATATTTTCCAAGATGGTTTCCCACGCTCCGGGAGTACCAGAAAGCTCTTTAACCAGGGAAGTGGGGGAGGGTGAGTGCAAAATAGTGTTAAATCCATGTTAAGTCAGGTTGAGTAAAAAAAAACATTATGGGTACCCAAATAATATTTAGATGATCACAGTATTATATTTTATATATTTTAACTAAGCTGTTTATTATTTTTTTACTTTCTAATATAAAGAGAAAGTATTTTAATCGTGAAAAATTTTGGCCTTGAGAATATGATGAATCCTTACGTTTTATGTGAACCCGAATCCTAAAAAGTTAATTTTACATAGGTAATCGATGTCCTCATGTCTGCCACTTGCATATCTATTACATTCTCTCATCACGTAAATGCGGGTGCATTTCATTTACATTCTATCTTCCTATTAGTGTAACTATATGAGCTATGCGAGAGAACTGTAAAACGTGAAAAACATTATAAAAAAACTCTCTTGAAGAATTAATCATTATTGAGACTTCTAAGAAAACTAATTCTTAGTTTAATTCTAGGTGGCTCTCCTTTTTAAATTAAAAAATATTTTTCTCTGCCCTTTAAATCTGCTCGAATAATTTTTACTCAAGAACCACGTAATTGTTTTATTTCAGTCTATATATTTTATTTCCTTACATCTCGAATACCGGTTTGATAATATATCTTTTGGAGTTCTTTCAGTGAAAAATAAAGTTATTACACGTGTGGTTTGTAAATATCTCGCACAAAAAATATTTAGAAACTGGGGTTAATATTGCTCTCTAACCCTACTTTTATAACAAATATTATTGTAATAATAGTCATCAGAATGAAAATAAATAATCACAATCTGTATTTCTCAGAATTAATAGATATTACTTCTTTTAAACACTGCATTTAAATAGTTAGACCTAACAATAAATAGCAATAAATATGTTTGTGATTCTAGTAAGTTTGAGTAGCGGCAACAGTCGTGCTGAAATAGCTTTTAAGAGACAATCTCACGGCCGATTAGCCAGGAAATTAGATGCAAGTCTACGCTCGAACAAGAAAACGTATCTGAGTTTGGGTTTCTGCATTGTCCACTTGAAGAGAGCGATATTCGGGAAGCTGAACTACTTTTTGACGTCCTAAGATTTTATTAACATTGATAAAGAAATGCGTGTGGGTTCAAGAAATGGCAGGTATCACGATCGTTTTGTAACTTTGGGTAACTTTTAGGATTCTAAATGGCGGCCCCACCTGCACAAAACCTTTGTTTTTACGTAAACTTGATCTTATTTTGTCAGTATTGACATATTTTAGTAAAAAATAATTAATAATACCTTTTTACTATTGATTTAACTTTAACCTGTATCTATTAAAATAAATGTATCATCCTTTTTAACCAAAATAGGCTGACCGCCATCATCTTAAATAAATATGAATATGAACGATTATTACAAACAATTTCTACAAATGATATATTTTTGTCTAATGATTGAAATAGATTTTAATATAAGGTTAAGTGTTGTTATAAAAATAGGATAAAAATCTATAATATGCTGGTATCCATAATGGTATTTTTCATGAAGCTCAGACAAGTTTTTAAGCATCTAATCAGCTTCCTCATCATCGGACAACGACATTGTATTTGTTGCAGCATGAACTACTGTTGGAATTGTAATAAATAATGAAGGGTATTCCTGCATTTAAACAACCACATTTTTTGATTGACAAGGTGGCTTACTGTCACAGAAACAATTCCCTAATTTTAAAATAGTGTTTGATTCAAGAGGAACTTTATTTGGCGCTGTGATCAGATGTAAACTTTGTGGAGGTTCATCTTTTTAGTAACCAAAGTCTAGGGGGACAAGAGCTGTATAGTTAAAATCAAGCTTTTCCATATACAGGTTTGAAATTTAGCTTCTAAGTTAGCTTTCTAAGAAGGCTTTGTTATTTGTAAATAGCGAAGAAATTTGTGAAAGTTGTACTGAACGACATTTCCGTCTCAATTTTGCCGGATTTTTACTTTTACATATGATATTGATTTATATTTTGTCAGTCCTTACCAAGCAAAGAGCAAAGCTTGTTTCTAAACTTCATCAATTTTTGCTGTTTCCTCTCCCAACATTGAAAGGGAAAGATTATTCTGTAGAATATTACACAGTATGGTTTTTCCTTGCCACAATATTAAGCTGTCATGTCACATCCACTGAGAGCTTGAGCATCCACGACACCATGTTTTACATTCTTGTGCTTTTCCACAGTATTCCAATTGTTAACCACTATTATTTCCTTAACAAGTTATTCCATCACCATTTGTACTTGCAAAAACAGTTTTGTTGCAATGGTAAAGCAGCAAATAAGAATAAATTAGTGTAAACAGAAATTATGTTTACATCCTTGAACCCATCATCATTTACTAGCTTTACTGCTTGCAGAGCAATTATGACGTGTGCTTCTTCATGATTTGTTGACAAATAAAGCCTTTTCTGCACTCTTGATCCATAGACTTAAGTGGGAGCCTGGTCTGGTGCTGTCACAATGAGCTTATGCTTCTATGTGTATGGAGAAAAGAAGGCTATGTTCTCAATATCAAACAAATTTTATTTATGAGCTGCTTTTAATTCTCTATTACTGTTAAATCTTTATTTTTGGGTGGTATTTGAAGTGATAATGATATCTTATGAGTTCTACTGGTTACAAAAACTCTATTTTCCCTATGGCATCATTTGTGCTATAGGTTTTTTAACCGGCAAATACCAGATATATATCACAGTTTTGTAACTTTGATATCAGAGATGTTTAAAGCAAGACATGAAATCATTGACTAGGCTATGATCAGGCCAAGGTACAATCCACAATAAACAGCTGAACCCTCAATAATTGTATGTACATATGGAGTCTTTATTTGGGGTATGATAAGAAATTTCTACTTGGAGTATTTTTTTAAATGTTTATTTTGCTGTACATATTCTCATATCTCCATCATTATTCAACGAAGGTGTAGGAGCTGGTACTGGCTCACTAGCCAATGTTTATTTTTCGTAAACTTTCTTGAGTATTTCAAGTTGTCAAAAACTTTGCTGGTTGCTCTTTAACAATAACCAAGATAACCTCCTCAATTTGAGAACATGGGTGCAAACTTAAAACCCAAGTCTTGACAGTTTCCAGATTTAAAGTGATTACAATGATTCATTTAGTAGTAAAAATAATAATATTATTTATATAAATATTTCGGTGAAATATGTATAATATTGTATTGTGTAAACCTCATATGCATGTCTAGTCAGGTATACTGGTTTGAAATACTTGTATCACAATTCATATCTTATAATTTAAACACCTATTAAAATAGTGCAATAAAATGTCTACTGTCGAATGAACTTAATTTTGCTTAGGGTATCTCCAACATATGAAAGGTACGAGGGAAAAAGGAGAGAAAACCCCACTATACTCATTTTCCAGGACAAAAACGTTTATATCTCAAACGCCTAAGGAGCCTAATTAAAGACAATTAATTTACCTCTTTAAGCCATTATTTAAATGCTTTATAAAGATATCATGATTGTCTAAAAGATGGCAGCACTAACTCAATTTGAGTTAAAATTGGACCTTCCCCCATTTCACCTCTACCCTTCAATTGTTATTGTAATTAGTGTAATAACATTGTATATTCTTAATAAAGATGAAATGAGACGAAACTGGCCTCTGGAAATTCCTTCTCGATCCCATATGTCCTCCGGGTCTTGCTCGATCCCGTTCGCAATCTTTATAAAAGCGGGAGGGGGGTAAGGTCGGTATCGAGGTCATGACCTGTAAGGGGTACCCAACAACAAACAAAAGCATATTCATTTACAATTTGACAGTTAAATCTCTGGTTATTTCTATTATTATTTGAGCTTTACTTGAGGTGCCGGTCTTTTCCTCTTAAGTTAGGACTCTTACCTCATGCATTGGGGCAAGAGCAAGGGTTATAATTGGACCCGTTTGAATAAAAAATTTTACGTGAAAAAGTCTGTATTTTAAGTGTTTATAATATATTAAATAATTCCTAGCAAATATCTTTAAAGTACAGTATAATATTCGTTGTCATGTTTTGAAATCTCATCCTCATATCTTCAATCAACAACAACAAAAATACGTATCTTTGCCCCACCTACCCTATGCCCCAACGGATACTAAAAAGAGGGGGAGAAAGATAACTCGCAAATTACATTTTAAAAAGGCTGACCTTATGATATGTTTGTGAGAAGGGAGAGTAGGAAAACCCTCAGTACACCTGGCTAGTACTCGAACTAGGACCCTCACCACCAGAATACCAGAACTGTATGTCCACTGGCGCAGGTATATGAGTTCAATTACTAACAGTGGAATTGTTTTAAGCACAGTTTTAGAGGGGCTTTAGATAAATGATATCTTAAAAATTAAACTATCAATTTATGAGAAGAAATAATTCTACTTATATTGTATCAAATACGTAGCACACAATAGTACCTTATTTGGACAGTATACAATATTTTATTGTATTTTTCTAATAATAATATAAGCGTTTACCTTTGTTTTTATATGATACTAGCTAATTATTAGTCCATCGCACGGGATGTTTTTTCACGCCAATTCACGTAATCAGTCAGCAGTCATTTTTGAGAGATATTATCAATATCTACAAAATGTCACTATAAATAAAACTAATATTGACCAAAAAAAGTGTTTGAATTGTCTTAAAGTTTCTTTATATTATAATTCCACTATAGGCTGCATTCGTTCCCAGCCACGTGTTAGCTCTACTTGGCACCTGCTTCGGGGGTCACGTGTTTTAAGACGTCACTATCGCAATATACGGGATTTCCTGGAACTGAAAAATCGGGGCTTGAATCCCAGCTGGGTCAATTGAGTGTCTTTTCCCTGAATGGTTTTACACTCTACCTCTACGCAAATGCAGGTACGTTTTCTTCAAAATCCATCTACCTCATATCTACCAAGCTAGTGTAAATATGCATCTGTCTCCCGGATGGGTGGTAAGACCAGGTAAACACGATCCTTTCCTTCTTGGTTTCTCGATCGCCCACCGGGTAAAGACGTCTTCGCACAATGAAGTATGTACACAATTACCTTGTCACACTGAAAAAAATAGAGAGTAAAATATTGTGTATAATATTTTTAAAAAAGCAAGCAAGCAATGGCCTATGGCCCTTTTAAGTTATCAAGCTGTCAGTGATAGATGGCCAACACCACTAACGTTTCTGAAGCCAGTCTGGCAGGATTTCCCTCCCCTCCCCCCCTTCACACCCGCCCGTACTTTCTTGGTTTTATTTATAAGAATGCCGTGACTTACTGCCATTACGATGGGGTTTTTTTTGTCTAGTGTCTAGGCATAAAACATTCACTCTTTTTTAAATAAAACGAAATAAAAAAATTAGAAATGGTGTCTTAGGTATTAACTTTATGGATCGAATGCCTTACCACGTATAAGTGCTTCTTTTAATATTACATTTTAAAATGGGTAGAGTAGACTTACACGTATTAGCGTGGGGAGAGGATGGGTAAACCACAATGATAGTGTGTAAAATACCACCAGCATACTCCGTCGGGATATGAACCACAATTTTACAGTCCACAGCTTATTTGTGTTATATGGAATCTAACATCTTAGACCACATTACCACTGATGCGAATAAATATTATAAATTAATTTTCAAATTTCAAATATTTTTCATGAACAAAAATAGACAAATAATTATATATTTTTATTCTACCATCTTCTTCAATGGTAGCACGATATAAGGCGTCAAGCTCGCGATATAATGGCTTGTTGGGGACGGATAGGTCTAGGTTCGAACGTGGGCTAGGTTCACTTAATGGTTTTTTTACCACGCACAGTTTGTCATTTTATCTCTTCGCCCAAATTCCAGTTCATTTACCTTAATTTATCAGCCTAATATTCACCAGTAATAAGATAGTCAACAAATAATCTTTGTATTGAAACTACCAATCCGAACAATTTTTATTTTTCCGAAATTAGAGCTAATAGTTGTAATGGAAGAGAAGCTTAATGTTTAATTTCTAAACCTATTTTTGAATCTGCGCAAATCCTGCTAACAAATTTAACCTAGACAAGCAAACTCATTATAATATACCAGAATCTGGTTCCAGAAATGATTTTTTTTGTTCTGCAGAACCAAACACATACAACCAATATAATAATAATTATTATTATTAGCACCGCGTCTTACTACCCGTTCGGGTTATACGCACTTACGCTAATGTGTAATGCTAGGGTGATTGTGAGATGAAAAGGAGGACCTACAGTTTAACGTGGGATCCGAACCACGGTGGAGGCCTGGAATTCCTCACATTCACAAGTTGTGATTAATACACGTCTTGTCAGAGGTGAAGGAAGGGTTTGGCAATCAGATAAATCTGTGCCAGGACCGAGGATTGAACCCCGGACCCTAAGCATAGAAGTCAGACACCTTACCCCTAGACCACCAGGTCACCGCAACCAATATAACAAGTTATTAAAAATAAGGTGGCCAAATTACTAAATAATTTTATAATAATGTATATTGATAAAAATAAAGTAAAAGGAAAAATAAACTACTAATTGTGAATTTAATTAAGAAAGCCCACCTAGAGAAAGAGGAAAAATGAGGGAAGAATTCAATACACAAAGGTGACATCTTTCTTTCTTTTATATTCTATAGTATAAGTATTCAAACACATATTTACACACTAATTTTAACACTAATTGAGTAACATTTAGCTATTGTTGCCTTTACTAAACAAGAAGAGAAGAGGGAATACATTTTACACAAACACTGAATTACTCCATTTTGATTGAAAAAATAAAATAATTCAGTGTTTGTGTAAAGTGTATTCCTTCTTCTTTTTTTGTTTTATAAAGGTAACATTGTCTAAATATTACATAATATGTTTTAAAATTAGTGTGTAAATATGTGTCTGACTACTTCTACAAAAAAGCCAGAAGAAAGTAAGAAGATGTCACCTTTGTGGATTGAATTCTTCCCTCATTTTTCCTCTTTCCCTTTGTGAGCTTTCTTCATTAAATTCACAATTAGGAGTTTATTTTTAATTTTTCTTTATTTTTATCCATTTCCATTATTATAAAATACTAAGTTATTAGAAAAGGCTCAAACCAGGACCTTTAGACTTGTAGATTACTTTTCTAACCAGTCGGCAATAAGAATATTATCTGATATTTCTTACTCTTTACCGCCTATCAGGGTTTAAAGAGTGGTGGTGAAATGCACCAGAATTCGTCAGGAGAGAGAATGGGAAACCCAAATTGCTATTGATAAACCAATCTCTACTATCCCCGGCTGTGATTCAACTCAATTACACTCAATAAAACGTCCGTTACATTATCTGTGTGGATTCGGCTGTATTCGTATATTGGTAGAGGTATGAATAATAGGCCTAAAGGGAATAGAAAGCAATTTACAATAGTAAACTATGTTATTATTAATATTATTACTAATACTATAAACAAAGTGTAATGTAGTAAAACATTTTGCTGCACTTAGTAAACGATTGAGGGCGACCCTACTTCCTGCGCTTTACTTGTTTCCTTGGAGTGACAGTTGAATCATTAAAATTTCAACGAGTTGTTTGAACCGTTTAAAAAAAAAGGGAGAAAGTCCCACATTTACCATCGTAATTTCTTTTGTCGGTCTACCCTCTCCCCCAAGTATAATTATCCCTGAACTGTCGATCATGTAAAGAACTTCGATCCCCCCACCCATTCCCCTCACTCTTGAAGCTGTTGAAAAACTACCCCCTATTCTCACCACGGGGTGGTGATGAAGCCGTGACGTGCAGTGAGTGACGCACCCACCGTCACGTGACACAATCCCCCTATCCCTCTCCGACGTCATGTCCAACGTTCAATGAAGACTTTAATGCCGAGTGAAGTTTGGTTTTGTGTGTGGATGTTCGCATGTCCACTTTGACTTCACTTTGCATTACCCAGAGAGGGGTGCTTTGCACACGCAAACAGAACCTATGTATTTTTGCTGGGGGGAAGTCTCAGGGTTCAATTCCTTCCTTCTGAACTTATAAAAATAGGTTATTGCAGTGGCGCTGACTTCAGATATATTTTTAGGAGGCATGATTAACCGGTAACTGGCACAGTTTTTGAAATATGAACTCTACACCGCCTTTATCTTAATTTTAATCACAAATTTGTCCATTGTTTTGGGAATTGGCGAATTTTAACAGACTAATTATAAATAACCGTAATGATAATTTATATTTGTTATTAAATCCCAACACAACAATGACAAAACTTAAAACTGACTGACTCGGACATTGCACAATATGGACAATGGAAAGTAGAATAAATAGGAAACTCTCATTGTGGGAATTTGGACAGTGACTTAAGTGCTCGGGGTGGTTGTTAAACTAATACAATCGAGTATCAACTGCCGAGTCGATACCGCGATAGTACCTGATAGCAGCATTCGATATATGGCACTTCTAGATTGTTCTGTTTGCGAACGTACACCACAGCTATCTATGTGCGAACCAGCCAACTTACAAGTGTTAGGTGCGTATAACCCGAACGGGTAGTAAGACGCGGTGCTAACAATAATAATAATAATAATAATACAAGTGTTAGGCTACTTGTAAGGGAGATTCCCTAAACTGTTCAAAAATACAAATTATGATTAAAAACCCAGAAACACTCGTTATCTTGTAACACATTTGTCAACAAATTGTTGCACACATGAATAAAATGTAGACGTGGAGAATATGAGGCGTGGGATGAGGGGATAAAATTACATTATGCTCTTCCTAGGCAATTTTTTGGTGGGAAAATATCACCTTGTCTTTCCTTCCTCACCCAAAGTCGGCACCACTGGGTTATTGTTTAATTTCTAGTTATATTCTCTATTTAATTCAGCCCCTCCCGAGTCATATTGGCCATCTGGGCAAGACGCATTCAACGGCGTTGCCTACTTGATTATTTTAAAGATACTTTGCAATGCAAGTTACATCTTAGCTTGACGGATTTAATCAGTCTTAACACTATCACATTTAGACACCAATGTAAGACACATAAAGAGAGAATAAAAAGGGTAGTTCACCCTGCGAGGCCTCTTGTTTATATGCTGATAGCACTTTCCCCCTTCATCTAACGAGTATACACACTTACTCTACTATTTGCGCATGGATAACGTTGACTTGTATTTTAAAATTACATGTTTCTTGTTTCCTATCCTATATTAACATAAACTTACATTGAGCTTTTTAGTATACATCCTGGCAGGATGATTTCTAATTACTATTTTCGTGAATAGACCAAAGGGCCTAAGTAAATAGCGTTTTTTTAATAACTACAATAAATCTACTTCAAGATTTTTAAAAATAGCGTAAGATTTTTTCTATTGATTTAAGAATTTATGGGTTTTGTTTCAATTTTATATCTTTCAAACTCTCCAAATAAATTGTAAACACATGAAAATGGGAATTCCAATATTAACTTTCCGTTACGTCACAGGTAGGTAACTTCCTTAATACAAGCTGATGATGTAATTATAGGAAAGCAGAGTTCGGAAGGAGTGTATCAGCATTTATGTGGAAATATAGTGGGAATCCACTTAGAAAATATGAGCCTCAGTAAACTCGGACGTAATTCTAACCCCATCACGAGCAAACAAGACTATGCGAGCTTTACGTTTAGTCCACGTGCCCTTTATATCATCAACAATATTTAATATAAAGGTAAACAATGGCAGGGTTTTGCATTGTGATGTGGTTTTCTGATTTTTCTTTAAGAAAAAACCGTATACTTTAGACCATTAAAACCCTTTCAAAAATACATCAAAGCTAAATTATGATTATTTTCAAATAAAAATTGATCCTAATTTCTCTGTTTTCAAATGAAAAATTAAAAAAACGTGATGGTTCGAGAGTAATCTTGTATTTGTTTTCTCGGTCAGTCAGTTGTGAACTGTTAATAATTGTAGTCTACTTAAGGTAGAGATATTTTTATATATACTCCATATTAAAACATATGGCTTTAACTATTTTTTGCATTATGTCTTAATAACTATTCAGGTTTTACTCATATGCACTAATTATGCCTAATGAGTTAAGTACGAAGAAGGTTGAATTTAGGGGACTGTGCCCGAATTCACTTAGAAGTAGTGTGGAAAACCATTTTGGCAATAAAATAAACTCAGTCCACCTGACCAAGATTCGAAGCAACCCCAAGATCCCTGTCATCGACAGCCTAGTCTATTGCAAGAGTGACTCCTTAGACCATGAGGTCACTGAAGCAGGTTAAGTTTTTACTATTTTTTTAAAATTCCATGAGTTAAAACTGTGCATGTACAATTGACTTACCTTCAAAAGAACATAGGATAGGTAATATTTAACTTTTATGCCAGAGAATATAGTTACTAAGCCAAAAAGTTGAACAATTTGTAATTGTTTAACAATATTAAATGTTTCTCTTTTAGGGAATGGTTCCAATCCCAGTGTTTAAAATTCCCTTCTAAATTACAATTTAATGTGCACATACGTTAAACGTAATAAAACATCAGTAGCAGCAGAAATGCAGTTGTCCTCAGGCTTGATCACATTCTTTGAAGAGCTGGGTCTTGTTGCCTTCTGATAGTCTTTGGTTTGACTCCGGTCACTGCTGCTCCGTCTTCCCTTGGAGTGGAAGCAGGGGATTTAAAGCTCAACGTAAGAAAGGTGTCAGTAATTGAATGTGAAATTAACGTACTTCATTACACACAAAACACTTACAAAAACACACAAACTTACATATTACATATGTGTGCGTTTGTGTATATTCTACGGGTGTCCGAACCCAGATAAAATCAATATTATCCAGATAATGCTGACGTTATCCAAAATACGTAGATAATGTGAGAGGGGATTGAATACGGTTTTTCGAAGTTTATCCAGATAATATTGACACTATCCACCCGCACTTTTATAGTGGCAATTTCTATGGTTGAGGCTAGATTAGATAGGTTAGGCTAGGTTAACTTAAATTAGGTTAAGTGAGTTTAGTCTATGTTAGATTAGTTTAAGATAGGCTAGGTTAAGCTATGTTAGGTTAGGTTAGTGGAAAATATAACATAAAATGATGAATTTCAAATGTCAATGCACTGTTACGATCCAATTTACTGTCCAATTTCAAAATATTGCTTCAAAATAAAATTCGTAATGAAACGTGCTTAGTTTTACAAATATTATTCCACGTTATCCAAGTCTTTCTGGATAGTGTCCATATCATCCTGATAGGGCCGTAAATGAGATAAATTACTTTATATTTCTGACTTCATCCACTGCACTTGGCTAATCTCGACATTATCCAGATTTCGAACATTACCCGTAACATATATATAAATGTATATTAACATGTGCTATGGACAGAAATATCGGGACTCGAATTGTGGTCGGGTGTACTGAGGGTGGTTTTCTAAAATTGGTTTTACCCTCTCCATCCACTCAAATGAAGGTACATTTCCTCTTATTTCAACCTTCCTCATCCCAACTCACAAGCGTAAATAACAAATTTGCGGATAATTTGAACCGGTAGTAAGACGCAGTGCTAAAATAAGAATGTGTTATGTCATCACACAAAAGTGTCTTCTTTTTTCGATTTGGGTGTTGTAATAGAAGCGAAGTTCAACAGTTCGAAACTTCCTACACCTCTAAAATAATATTTAATTAGTATGATTGATTAAATAGCTAGGCTATTATATTTGTCAATTACTGTAGTAGCAGCATATATTTATCATATTCTTTGAATTGATTCATGGATATCTTGGTGGTTAGAGCATTGGCATACTAAACTAAAGGTCCCGGGTTAGATTCCCGTGTCCAGTTGTCACTTTTCAATCTAAAGATTATTTAATTAGTAGGTACAGTACATTCAAACCTAAGGCTGCTAATGACTTAAGGGGCACATATTGAGTAGGAAGCCTAGAAGAAATGTATCCGCATGCAGAGAGAATGATACAGCCTAATAATGCAGCTGTGGAAAGACACCTGCAATCTTCTCAACCAAGGTTCGACTCCCAACCTCCCCTCACGGGTAATACAATATATTGTGAGTTCGACGCCTATGAGTATGAGTACTTATTGAATATAAGTGTTTAGTATGAATACACTTTGATTAAAACATACCAAATAATTTTTAATCATTTTTAAGGAAATCTTAATTTGTTACTATGTTAAACAGGGTTATTAGAGTATGTGGAAATAAGCTACAGTTAGACTTGATGTTTATTGTTGGGTCTTGTAATTTAGAAATTCCGCCATTCATAGTTTCACTCGGATGAAAAAAGTGTTAAAAAACTAAATGAACAGTTCATGTTTTAATTACTTGTCGCTATCTTTTAAAAAGAAACTACTCCGGTTTTCATAAGCGTAAAAAATACAAAACAATGTTGTTCGAAGCTGCTATCAGTTCATCTTACTAAGTTAATTAGCCATAAAGATGAGATGAAAACAATATATTCACATGGGGTGGGCGGTTATCTACATAATCTTGACACTTAAAGGCACAATGGCTCTCATAACAATGATTAATTGCGTCGTTGACTGCCAACTTCAAGCAGTATTTGGTCGCCCTTAATGTTGTGTGTGTCTCATGACTCTTTGGGACTAGTAGACGAACTTTGACCAAACTCGGTGTAAAAGTCTACCTACATCTAGAACAGAACGACACAAACTCTTTGAACCAGTTTATTAAAATAATAATAATAATAATACTTAGCACCACGTCTTACTACACGTTCGGGTTATACGCCTAAGTACTAATTACACTAATGGGCTAGGAATTGGGAAGGTTGAATTTAGAGGAAGTGAACCCACATTTGCGTGGAGGGAGAGTGTAAAACCATTGAGGAAAAACCACCCTCAGTTCACCCGACCGAGATTCGAACCTCGATCTCCCCATCCTTGGCAATTGAGCTCAACACAACTGGCGCGTTAGCTAGCTACGCCACCGAGGCGGGTCAGTTTATTAAAAACATGTGCACTTTAACAAAAAGTTAATTACAACTGCCTCGGACACAAAAGTTGAAAACTGTTCAAATTGAAAATTTAAGATAATTCAGTGCGAATTTTTGACAATCTTTTTTGTCTGAAGGCAGATATGAAACCAAGTGTTGGTAAAGGGAGTGAAGGGGAATATTGGATGGCAATTGTGGCGTCAATGGGCCAGTTTCATAGTCAGATTTAGTACGCCTTGAGTGCGAGTCGATACTAAATACAGGACGACACCTACCTAGACCAGAATGGAATGGGCCAATTTCGCATATGAAACTAGCCCATTCCATTCAATTTCAGGTAGGTGACGTCTTGTATTTAGTATAGCGCCGCACTTGAGGCGTACTAAATCTGACTATGAAACTGGCCCAATGACTCATTCAAAAAGAGGAATGCGTCCAATGATATGCAAGAAATATCAAGTTAAACCATCACACGCCGTCAGGAAAAAGGTTTATTTTACAGTGAGAGCTGGCAACCACAATCTTATGGCCAATTCGCCACTTGTGGCCATTGGCGACAGGGTTGGCCACCCCAGATTTAGAGGGAGGAAGTGTATTAAATTTGGTATGTATTCATCAAAATATCTATAAAAGGAATTTTGTAGCCATTCTTTCTTTTTCACGACGCCTCGGAGAAAGAGTAAGTATTGTGATCGTATGGAAACCAAATTTGAGATTTTGATCGATGTCGACTTTTCACAACCCCTGAACCAGAAAAAGCGTTTTTTTTTTTTTTTTTTTACAATGCCATATATATATCTGTTATTAAAACTTGAACTGATACAATTTTACTGATCAGGCTTAAATTTAGTAACTAGGGTTTTTATAAGTTTTTCCCAAAGAGAATTTTTGTAAATATCTATCTAACCCTGAAATTAAAGGCATATAGGTATTTTCTCAAGACCGGCTGTAACGATTTTTATAAAAAATTCGTATGTAGTCACTATTTAACACTACAAACGAAATAATGCATCTTTTTTCATGAAAATGAATTTGAGTGTTCTTTAGGATACATAAACGGAAGTGTCCCATTTCGATCATATCTCAACATCTCTTTCATATATTGAATAACAGCTTATAGTTGTATGGTTCTAGGATGCTTAAATAATAAACAACATTTATTTGAAAGAATATTTTATGAAATCAATATTTTTTTCAGTTAAGTTTATTAAATTATATTTACAAAAGTGTGATTAATATTGATAAAGAAATTGTCATAGATAGGAAATGGTTAAACAAATTAAAGAGTGTATATATATATATACGTATATATATATATACATATAATAATATATATATAATAATATTATAATATAATAATAATATATATATAATATATATATAATAATATTATAATATAAATTATTCAAATGAGTTGTTTCACAAAATTAGTTTAACTTACTTTTTATATTACTTTGATACTCACTTAATTTTTTTATCACCGCTTCTCACTACCAGTTTAGGTTATACATATATGGTAATTGATCTAATGCTGTAGATATGAGTAAAGAATCATTTTAGAGGTAATATACGTGCATTTTCATGGAAGGAGAGTGGGAAACAGTTTAGGAAAAACCACCCTCGGTAGACCTGATCGGCATTCGAACACCAATCTTCCCGTCATCTGCAGGCCAGTCCAACGCGAGTATGACGCCTTAGACCACAGAGGTGGATTTCATTCTATTAGTATTATAAATTAACTATCATATTGTTATCTGTGTCAATGTTTTAACTTGTTTCATGTAATTTTAGCAGTGTCAATATATATATATTATATATATATATATATATATATATATATATATATATATATAAGTTAAACTAATTTTGTGAAACAACTCATTTGAATAATTTATATTATAATATTATTTTGTTATCATATAAGTTCGTTCCCATATTATGAAATAATAAAAAATTGTCTTAAAAATTAATAGCACATATTAAAATACTTCATAGTTCCAAGCAATATGTTTTCGTTTAATATGAAATAGTTAAATAATAACCTTAAATACTTACACTACTTGAAACAGAAAATCAGACTGATTAAGTTCGCTATAGGCTATGCAATAATAAGAGAAATTCTTTATGAATTCGATAGGTTTTATTAAGTGAACATTTATAAAGTAATATAGTTAGATATTTGTTTTAAAGTCCAAAGCCTTATCCCAATTGAAAGAGTTCCTTACTCCTTTGTGATCCGTCGGATTGATGTTCTACTTGAATATTATAAATTCAACATATATCGGAAAATTCAATTGCCATCTTCAGAAAAAGAGGCTATTGATTGAAACGGTAAAATATTGTATTACTGTATGATTTTGAACATGAATATACATCGAAAATTTTCCAATCAAACAATTACATAATTCATAGCTCAAAGTGATTTTTGTTTTTATTATTTCTAGATCTAACTTTTTACTTAACATCCAATATTATTTCCAGTCTATGGTCTGGGTCAGTTTTTTATTCAATCCATATATTTTCCACTACCGGCTTGCTACGACTGTCGTGGCTTGATATGTTTTATAATATAACTTACGACTAGGACAGGCACAACATCCAGTCCCCAGCCGTTAATTCATCTCTGTGAAAGGGTAAACCCACATTCCACCAATGATATATTTTTCGGCCATGTTTGGAATCGAACCCATGACCCTTAGCTAAGTATACAGACACGCTATCGACTGAACTAAACGTGCTGTATTCTAGACATTATTGTAATGTTATGGTTAGAGGTTGAACCTAACTTTTATGATCAAACCTTTTCTATTGGTCTTCATTGTGAAAACATCCTAACGTTTTGACGTGACTGTAACAGATGTTTTGATAAGCTTAAAAAATAATATTCCTTGAGGCAAAATCAACCCAGGTTTGTAACTTCACCAAGTTTCGTTTCAAGGAAACTATAACAGGAAACCTCATCAGGCTGTCAGCTACTCTTTCAACAACTGACTATCGCCAAACAACCGTGCACGTTTTGGCAAATGTCGGTTTAGGATGTTCAGTGTGTATTCAATTTTGATCGACAGATAAAAAATATAAGAATAAGCCTATGCCATACCATCTTAACACCACCACCAGTGGCTGTGTGGTCTTAGACGTTAGACTATCATTAAATTTGACTGTCAAAGACCAGGAGGTTGGGGCTCAATCTTTGCTGGGTACTCTAAGGTTATTTTCCAAGCGTGACTAATCATTTTGATTTTCTTACCACTTTTCCTCTCTGATGCGGGTACACTTCATATAAGCTGACCTACTCATCCCTACTCACATTTATGCCTTTATGTTAAGTTGGTATGGAAGAGAACGTAAGCTAAATTCAGTATTTTTGCAGATATTATACACAAATAAATTCCGCTGTGCCTTGACAAATATTCAAGAAATATGGTTAATTATATGTAGAAAATTAAACTAAACATATCTAATAAGTAATAATTTATTTATTGTTTGAAAAATAATTTTACCTATAGAAACTAAAAAAATACTAACCTCAACTTTTGATCTCCTTCCATCCTACCTTAAACCATCGAGAAAAAATATACTTTTAATTTGTTTAGCCATGTTATTATTTATAAAAATACTTATTTATATTAAGCACAATATATGCTATATGTTTATATATAAACTATTTATTTATACGACTCCAATGGAATTTTAATATTTAGTTAGAAATTGTGGGACCTGGGCATGTCGTATTATGATGGTAAATGGCTAACTCTACAGATCTCAAGCACAGGAATAAGATAGAATAAAAGTTTTCCTATAACTTACACTCACTTTTCTAAATAAATACTCTAAGCTCCCCTATGTATAAAACGTGACGTAAGAATCACACCTGTATATACCTGGACTTGGACCCAAGCCATATATGGTGACGTCAGACACCTTCTTCTACCCTTTTCCCCTACCTTCACCTTGGGATCTACACAAGGAGGGACATAGCGGACAAAATGTATCCAATGAAAAGCTTCGAATCAATTACTTTAGCGCAATAACTGTATTCAGCATTGCAACGATCCACTAGAAAGTTTATGTTCGATTAGGTTAATAAAGCAATCTTCTCCCTTAGCATAAATTATATTAAGAATCAAATAGCCAAAGCTATTATTTATATTATTTATGCTTTTAGTGAGTATTACTCTATCTAGATATCATAATCTGAAAATTGAAAAATTACACCTGAACACGGGAATCGAATATGGGACCTTTGACTTAGTACGCTAATGCTCTAACCACTGAGCTGTCCAGGAATCGTCCGTTGCCCAGGCTCATTCTTCACTCTTATTGGCGTACTAAGTCAAAGGTCCCGGGTTCGATTCCCGTCTCCAGGTGTCATTTTTCAATTTTCAGATTATAAATTATATTGTTTCTCTTTTTTAGTACAGTATGGAACATACCATGCAAATTTAGGTAAAGTTGATCTCAGTTCCATAATATTTAACAAGTAATGAGCCTTCATAGATAATTTACACTTCTAACTACGCTTAACATTATTATTATGAGCACCGTGTCTTACTACCCGTTCAGGTTATACGCACTTACGCTAATGTGTAATGGTAGGGTAATTATGAGATGAAATGGAGGACCTACAGTTTAACGTGGAATCCAAACCACGGTGGAGGCCTGGCATTCCACACATTCACAAGTTGTGATTAATACACGTCTTGTCAGAGGTGAAGGAAGGGTTTGGCAATCAGATAAATCTGTGCTGGGACCGAGGATTAAGCCCCGGACACCCAACATAGAAGTCTGACACCTTACACCTAGACCACCAGGTCACCCTACGCTTAACAGTTGTTTGTTTTGTTATAAGTGCTTTAGAGTTGCCATTACTTGTGTATAATGTATTTTTAACACCTATTTGGACTATTCTCTGTATGTACTAATTACGCTAATTTGTTAGGGATGAGGAAGGTTGGATTTCGAGAAAGTGTACCCGCATTTGCTTTAAAATAAAGTGGGGAAACCATTTAGGGGAAAACCACCCTCAATACACCCGACTGGGATCAATCCACGATCTCCTGGTCACCGTCAGTTTAGTCCGTTGTGAGAGTAGCGCCTTAGACCATGCGGCCAATAATAAACTATTATACTTTTTATTCAAACATTGTTTGCTCAAATAAAAACAATTATTGTGAGGTTAATGTAAAATAATATTAACGAAGAAGGTATACTCTATTTTGGCAAGTTTCCAATGTAGCGTCCATTCTCCATTTATATATAATCACTCCCCCACACTCCTTCATATACATACAAAGCTCCACCTTTTCATCCACCTGCTCATTGCTGTACACTGCACTGCTCAACCTTTCATCATTCTGCTTTCTGAGGATAATGTATAATCTAGTCTTTGTCCGCCCATTGCTGTACACTGCACTGCTCAACCTTTCATCATTCTGCTTTCTGAGGATAATGTATAATCTAGTCTTTGTCCGCCCATTGCTGTACACTGCACTGCTCAACCTTTCATCATTCTGCTTTCTGAGGATAATGTATAATCTAGTCTTTGTCCGCCCATTGCTGTACACTGCACTGCTCAAACTTTCATCATTCTGCTTTCTGAGGATAATGTATAATCTAGTCTTTGTCCGCCCATTGCTGTACACTGCACTGCTCAAACTTTCATCATTCTGTTTTCTGAGGATAATGTATAATCTAGTCTTTGTCCGCCCATTGCTGTACACTGCACTGCTCAAACTTTCATCATTCTGTTTTCTGAGGATAATGTATAAGCTAGTCTTTGTCCGCCCATTGCTGTACACTGCACTGCTCAAACTTTCATTATTCTGCTTTCTGAGGATAATGTATAATATAGTCTTTGTCCGCCCATTGCTGTACACTGCACTGCTCAACCTTTCATAATTCTGCTTTCTGAGGAAAACATTTAGGTTTGTCTTTGACTACTCCTTGATCTACTGATCAAACCTTAATTGCACATCTTTCCTGGAGAACAATACAAATCAAAGAGATCATACTCTACAATATTTGTGTTCTTTTTATAATCTGCAATATCTTTCAAATACCGTGTTTTAGCTTACAAGATAAATATGTAGATCCTAATAGAAAATACATTTTCAATGTTATACATGTAGAAATTTTGGGAGTCTGGCTCTATTTGATAGTAATTCAAAACTATTCTCCACACTCCTCATTATCTCAATGTCTACTAGAGGTCTACAAAACATCCATGCATGAATAGTCCACATGGCCACTTCCTCATCCAAACCTACTCTAGGTGGCCGCCTACCAGAGCCCTGAAACACATCACAGACGTCCAGAAATACCGCAATAATTAACAAAATATGGTTCACCCCAGAATTGAAGCGAATGGTATCATATTCCTTTTAGTATTAAAAAAACTTACATTTCAAGTTTCCTATTTAAAACGATAAAATCACGAAAAGGGAAAATTAGCCAATAATTCTCAACGACGTTTCACCAGAAATGTCGGAGTTTTGAAATCAAAGTAAATGTCTAGAAACTTATATTTAGCCTTTCTAATAGTACTTTAGACTTTCTCTCGAACTTTCGGAGAGAGAAGTAGTTTATTGTGATCGTCAAAAAAAATCTAGCTCGAAATTTTAATAGTTGCCGACGTTTCATGACCCCCTGAAACCAAAAAATTAGTCTTACCACTGTATGTCTATATCTCAGCCTAGAGCTGAAACCATTTTTCCGATCGGGCTAAAACTTGGTATCAAAAATTTTCATAATGGTCCCCCAAGGAATTTTTGGAATTATAATCTAACCCTAAAATTAAGGGTAGTCTACTAAAGGGCAAAAAGATGAAAATCTATTTTCCTGAAATCCGCTCTAACGAATATAATAAATTGAGTATATAAGCAGTGTTTATTGACAAACAAAATGGCAATTCTCATTCTACCATTAAAATTAATTTGATGGTACCTTACATAAGTGGAATTTTCCAATTATGATAATATCTTCACAACTATTTGAGGTAAGAAATCACATATCCATGTAAAGTTGTGGTATTATGAAAATAAAAGAAGTATATTTTATTTGAAATAAAGTTTTATAAAACCAATAGTTTCTGAGCTATAGGCGTAGAAAAAATATATATATATACATTAAATTCTTTGAAATGTGAAATTGATTGTTATGAATTATGGTGGACAGAGTTGGTCCTCTTTTTTTTTCCTCTTTTTTGCTCTTTGGATGGAATTTTTCTTCAACAATGTATTTTGTTTCGTTTCACATCTCTTACGAGTTTTGAGTAAATGTGTTTATTTTAAGACAAAAGAGAGAGAAAGTATTTTTTGTGCACCGTACCATTTATTTGATGGAACCACAGCGGGCAGTTACTAAGATAATTGAAGATTGTTTTGGTGGCTTTGAAGTTTCAGAACTGCCATCGCCATTAGAAAGACCGTAGTTTAGAATACAAGTTTTTTTTTTAAAAAAAACCTGACCTTAGGTTAGTATGAGCTTCTATAGACGAAAAACTTAACTTATTCGTAAAATTGACTGGATCTGTTTTTAATGAGAAACACATTACTTTTTGTTGGGTATACCATGAATTGTTGCAGTAGTAAAGAAATACCGTGGGTAGGGGCTACCTTAATAATATATAATTATAATTTCCACTCTTTTAGTATCACATTTTATTAACCAGCTATAACATGTTATTATAAGAATGAGTAACTCAATTGGATTAAATGTACTGCAGCTACTTGCGATCATTGCCATCTTGGGATTTATTGAGCACAGTAACATATGGCACTGATCGAGGTATGTTCACGCATGCGCAGTAAGGTTGGCCTGTAAGACTTAACGCTGCTCCACAAACACCATGAAATCACATTTTATAATGGCTCGTTTCATCCCAGTTGTTTAGCCAAAAAAGTTGTTAACTTTTGTGAAATATAAGATTAACTCGTTTTTTTTATCGTCATATTTGAATTTCTTGACAAAATGTGTTGAATCGTTTCGAGAATACACATGATCTAAAAAGAAAAAATTAACATGTTATTACTTTTTATGATTTAGAATATATAGGCTAGTTACTATATTATAATATAATGAATGATTTAGATAATATTTCAGGGAGAGGGTGAATATCTGTTCTCATAAACCAACTTCTTAAGCTTAAGTGTGATCGAGAACAAGTTTTTAAATGCGTCACTGTGAGTTTACGTTTGCCGAAAAACAAGAGCATATCTCCAATGTGTTCTGGTGAAGAGCTCTAAGCCAATCACAAAAAAATCAGCACGAACTGCGTAGGTCGTTCTGCACAAGTAGAAACAACCTTAGCTTTGTCAGCGCTTCTCCATAAAATATACTTGGAAGGACCAATAAAATTTCAAAACCATGTGTCTCAACCAGTTCGCATGCATCTATAAAGAGAAATACAAGCTGACAGCTGCATATACTGTTGTGAAACAATTTGAAATAACTTGTATGTATCGTTCTCGTTTTGTTTTGAGATGTTGCACTACACAACACAATAATTGGAAAACATCCATCCTGGCCATAATATAAAATATTTGTTTATCCACTAGAACATTACTATACAAATATATGGAATAATCAACGAAAAAATGCGTTACAAAAGGCCTTTAATATCCGATATTAACTAATCTCTTAATAAAGCATTCACGATCATTTGCACTTATGTTTAGGAATCGAAGCATCATGAATCGAGGTATTTTCTCGATTCTCGATCTTCTCGATACCCTTAAGAATCGATAGGTATCGAGGAATCAAATTTCCCATCTCTAGTGTGTCTTGTTTCAATCGGAAACTTCAGAATCTTGATGTGTGTGTAAGTGCTATAAAAAATTATGTTTCTGATAATTTAACACTGAAAAATAATAAATAATCTCCCCCCTCACTTCATATTATCCCAGAAAACTGTATTTGACAATCATAGTTTCCATCCTTCAATCAAAACTTGCTCAGTCTTACGTACGTTTCGAAATGAATTGCCGAGAAGGCGTTGACCAAAATAGGAAGGGGGAAAAAAAATGCCCTAAACATGCGATGTGTGTAAATAGTTGTCAGGGTCCTTGTAGCACTCTTCTGATTGGTCGGTTGGAGGTCAGGTGGGTGTGGTTGAAGGTGTAAGGGGCAACGCACAAACAGACCTTAGCTAGAACCTAGAGATGGTTGTATTTAGTTTTATTTCACTTATGTTAATTTATTACTGTAGGCGTAAGGTTTCAAACCGCATGCCTAATACAGAGAAATGTACTTTTATTATTCTTGCTTTCAGATCATTAAGAGAGTTTTGTGAAAGGTAATAAATTACTTGTAAAAACTTTGTGTTTTTTTTCTCTCTCTCAATAGTTACAAACATTGTAAACAAAGATTGTGGGGGAGTTTCTGACATATAAAAATAAAACTTGTTCTCTTTAAATATTCAGAGTGTTTTAAGGAAGCCATATTTTCGAGATTGTAGGCCAATATTTCTGACACCACTATTTATTAATTATTATTTAATGTTGTATTAGTGTTTGTTTTTCATGTGTTCAGGTCCGAAACGCTTGTCTCATGGACTCGTGTTAAACTGGATCGCTGGTGATGGGGAGACTAAGGTTCGGATACCGGTTGGGTCTACCGAGGATGGTTTTTATTAAATAGTTTTCCTCTATACCTCCATGCAAATTTGTGTGCATTTCCTCTAGACTTACATTTTCATCCCTAATTCATTAGTGTAATTAATGTATGTGTATAATCGGGAAGGTGAAAAATCATACATCGGTGTGTATATGGGCTAATATGTATTAAAGTTATTATTTTAGCACCACGTCTTACTAGCCGTCTGAGCTGTACGCTAATGGTTTTAGGCATGAGGAAGGTTATATTTTTAGGAAGTGTACCCACATTCACGTGGAAGGAAAGTGTAAAACCATTTAGGCAAACCACCCTCAGTACACCCAACTGAGATTCGAAACTAGATCTCCTCGTCATTGGTAGTCTAGTCTACTGCAAGAGTACCGCGCTAGACCACGCGGCCACTGAAGCGGTTAAATTAAATTTAAGAAAGATTTGAAAGCTTTCTTAGCTTTAATTTATATCTACTCCTTAGGCCTACTACAATTAAGAACATATCCAAATATATATAGGCCTACACTATGGGCCTATATGGTTTTCCTCTATAGCTCCACGCAAATTCGGGTACATTTCTTCTAAAATTTTATCTTTTGATCTCTTATTCATCAACGTAATTAATGCATGCGTATAATCTGAAAGATGTTTAGGTAGACCTATAGGCCTACATAGTTTTATATATTATATTAGATTTTAGCCTATATAGGCCCATATTTCAGTTTTTTAACATTTCTTGTAAATCAGCTTTGATCTTGAGGGCATTCAAAAACTATCTTTATTATTTTTTAAACCACGTTTTTTCCCTTATCTTTAATTCATTTCTTGGCTGGTGCATACAAACCGCTAGTTTAAGATTTTACTTATTTGATTTTTATAATAAAATAAAAACAAAATTGAAAGCGTTTTTAGAAATACCATTCTTATTATTAAAGACCTTAACTTTTGGTTCAGCAAAAATTATTTATAAAAATCTTATTTTCTTAACATAGAAATAAATAAATAACATAGGTTTTTGTTCTTTAAAAAAATATTTTGGATCTTTTACACTGTTTTTATTTGTAATGTATTTTATTCGGGCTCTTTACAGTTGGTCAATCTGCATTTAAAAGGATAATGTTAGTCCCACATTACAGTTGGGCAACCTGCGTTTATAAGGGTAGCGTTAGTCCCACATTACAGTTGAGACATTAGTACCTTTTTGGGAATTGTAAACAAGACGTACTTGTGTACTAACTCGACCCAGGATGTTGTGGTGCTTGATTTAGGATGCTTGTATTTGTTTTCTCAAGCTGAACGAAAAATAGCAAATGATGGATTATAAAACTCAACAAAATGCTAAGCTAGCCTAACCTAACATAACCTAACTTACCACAACATGGCCTAAACCAAACCAACCTAAATTAAGTCACAGCACGATCATAACCTAAGCAAGCCTAATCTAATATAGCCTAAGGCAAAAAGGTAAAATTCGTATTTACTCGCAGGTATATCTGTAAAGATTGTTACCCGCTAGGTCGCGCCCCACCACACCGTTTCGAACCGCCGCACAGTGTGAAACATTCCATCCGCCTACCTCCGGAGGTTCGCCTATATATTATTATTAGCACCGCCTCTTACTACCCGTTCGGATTATACGCACTTACGCTAATGTGTAATGGTAGGGGGATTGTGAGATGAAATGGAGGACCTACAGTTTAACGTGGAATCCGAACCACGGTGCAGGCCTGGCACTCCTCACATTCACAAGTTGTGATTAATACACATCTTGTCAGAGGTGAAGGAAGGGTTTGGCAATCAGATAAATCTATGCCGGGACCGAGGATTGAACCCCGGACCCTCAGCACAGAAGTCTGACACCTTACCCCTAGACCACCAGGTCACCGCCTACATAACGTGTCTCAGTCGTGAAAGCTCACACCATTCTGAAGGTTTCTATAATCCTCCTGGTCAGTGGCCATGGCCCAACTAAACTATGACGATAATCCTCCTGGCCAGTGACCATGACCCAACTAAGTTATGAACGTTTGGGAAGAGGGGTTCGTGGCCTCACTGTAATGTGTTGTTTTATTCAATCGTGATAAACAATGTTGTATTTATTAGTGTTTGACTGTAAGTTTTTTGTATTAATGACAAGTACTACAATGAATAAAATCAAAACGAAATGAATCATCATATCACAGAAGATTTAATGCAAGCAAGGTTATTAATGAACTTAGAGCTCTTTTTAAGCCTCTAACCCTTTTGATTTCTCATCACATCAAGACTAAATATTTGACTAAACCTATATTTCAACCAAAGTCTCTCAGAGTATCAATGTCCAAATCAGGGCTGGCCTTTCATGTTTGGCCACCCATTACAAATTTAAACTGATTGACCCTTTCCTTATCCATCTTACTCTCTAATTCACCCTTTCCCCTCGCACCTACATTTTAAAAACATCAATATTGTACAAAAAACATGCTAAACAAATTTGTAAACATAAACAACTTAAAATCCCTATTTCTTGTTCCAGGAAAATTTAAGTGAAAGACATGTTAGAGCCAATTGAAAAAAAATTCGAATTTCCAATATTTTCTGTTAGTCAACAAATGTTCGCCCAAAAACCAATAATACATTGCTATTTGTCGTGTTAAACAAATCCGAAATAATATGCATTGTAAACACAATTGTTAAAGCCATTTTCAAAAGAATTGGATTTTTTTTTAAATCATTCATCAGTGAACTCCCCTTAATTTGAGGGCTAGGATAAAAAATTAAAAATATTCAGAAGTATAGTCCTGTTAGATCTAAATGTGAATCTAATCATTTTGGATCCCTGGGCAGGGATATACAGATTGACAGACAGACAGACAGACATGGGGACAGACATAATTGCAAAATCCACTGTTTTGGGTTCGGGTCCACATAAAACGTAAAGATTCATAACAATCTCTAAACCCACTTTTTTTCGCGATTACATTACTTTCTGTTGCCAAATGAAGAGTGCAGAAATCAGCAATTCGATACGTTGCCTGTTTCGAGCCTAGTTTTTTTTTAAATCTAATATCCCGGCTAAACAGTCGTGAGACGGGCTCTTATCAAGAATAGGTTATTTCATCCCAGGAAATTCATTCCAACCTCTGCTCTTTGAATCAGTAAAACAACTACACACTGGTTAATAAACTAACTACTGTTGGCTAATACCACCCATTACTTTCAACTTAAACAAATGTATCTGACACTTCATTTCAGTCGGTATTGCGTCTATGTACTGGGTTAATATAGGCCTACCTGCTTTGGTGGCAACATGGTCTGAGGCATCATTCTCGTGTTAGATTTAACTGCCAATGAAAGGAAAATTTGGCTTCAAATCCCGGTTAAGTGTACTGTGGGTAGTTTTCCAAAATGGTTTTTCACTATTCTGCCATGCAAATGCGGGTACACCTCCTCTAAGCTCAACCTTCATCATCTCTAACTCAACAGCGTAATTAGTACGGCACTGCTTTTGACCCCAGTCTAGCACCAGCATTCCCCTCCACACCCTTCCCCACCAGCCCACAAAAAGTGGATTGGGCAATGCTGCCTTGCCGTACAATTTCCCTCCCAAGGTGGATTGGACAATGCTGCCTTGCCGTACAATTTCTCTCCCAAGGTGGATTGGACAATGCTGCCTTGCCGTAAGAGTTCCCTCCCAAGGTGGATTGGACAATGCTGCCTTGCCGTACAATTTCCCTCCCAAGGTGGATTGGACAATGCTGCCTTGCCGTACAATTTCCCTCCCAAGGTGGATTGGACAATGCTGCCTTGCCGTACAATTTCCCTCCCAAGGTGGATTGGACAATGCTGCCTTGCCGTACAATTTCCCTCCCAAGGTGGATTGGACAATGCTGCCTTGCCGTACAATTTCCCTCCCAAGTTGGATTGGACAATGCTGCCTTGCCGTACAATTTCCCTCCCAAGGTGGATTGGACAATGCTGCCTTGCCGTACAATTTCCCTCCCAAGGTGGATTGGACAATGCTGCCTTGCCGTACAATTTCCCTCCCAAGTTGGATTGGACAATGCTGCCTTGCCGTAAGAGTTCCCTCCCAAGGTGGATTGGACAATGCTGCCTTGCCGTACAATTTCCCTCCCAAGGTGGATTGGACAATGCTGCCTTGCCGTACAATTTCCCTCCCAAGGTGGATTGGACAATGCTGCCTTGCCGTACAATTTCCCTCCCAAGGTGGATTGGACAATGCTGCCTTGCCATACAATTTCCCTCCCAAGGTGGATTGGACAATGCTGCCTTGCCGTAAGAGTTCCCTCCCAAGGTGGATTGGACAATGCTGCCTTGCCGTACAATTTCCCTCCCAAGGTGGATTGGACAATGCTGCCTTGCCGTACAATTTCTCTCCCAAGGTGGATTGGACAATGCTGCCTTGCCGTACAATTTCCCTCCCAAGGTGGATTGGACAATGCTGCCTTGCCGTACAATTTCTCTCCCAAGGTGGATTGGACAATGCTGCCTTGCCGTACAATTTCCCTCCCAAGGTGGATTGGGCACTGCTGCCTTGCCGTACAATTTCCCTCCCAAGGTGGATTGGACAATGCTGCCTTGCCGTACAATTTCTCTCCCAAGGTGGATTGAGCCCAACCTAACCTAACTAAGAGTTAATTTACCTCGGGCATACTTTACAGAGTAGCTAACGTTCAGCTGGATGACTTATACTAAACCGTGATCTGCTGGCAATTTGTTTTCATTTCCAAATAATTTTATTCTGTGAAATTCCTAGGCCACCTGTTTACAATTTATCCTGGTTGAGTCGATGGTGTCCAACGCAACAGTCCCTCACATAAAAAGTTTCCAATCCCCCACCGCTCGTTAATTGTATACTAGACTAGATTATATTCTCAGCATCGTCGAAAAGGGTACTATTGATAAAATGTTTCCCCTGTCACAGCGACAAGGACATAACTTATTTTTTCTAATTTGGTAAATAGTTTCACTGATTTCAATTTTACTGCTGTCTAATGAAGACTCTAGTTTACCACACTAAGCTGAGACGCTTTGTTCAAGATGTGTTATTTTATGAATCAAATAGCCAAAGCCAATATATTTGTTAGTTACGGTTTTATCCGCATCTAGATATCATATTCTTTAGATTGAAAAATGACATCTGGACACAGGAATTGAACCCAAGCCAAACTAAGCCAAAGGTTCCGGGTTCGTTTCTCGTGTCCAGGTGTCATTTTTCAATCTACAGAATATATTAACTTAGTTACGCGTTATCCGTGGGGGGGGGGGAGGGGGGGGAGACGTCGTCTAACGTAGGAAGATAACACATCTTGGACCAGGCGTTGCAGTGTAGTGTGGTAACCTAGAGTCTTCATTAGACAACGGTGGAGTTTAAATCAGTGAGACAATTTAACAATGTAAAATACAGGAAGATTGAAAAATAATTATTTTAAAATGAACAAACTATTTCACTGAAACACAGCTCGTTGTTGTTGAATGAAGAGATTCGGTGTGTGTGTTAAATATTTTAGTGTGGTCTAACCTTCAATGAGCCGCGGACAAATCTGAACAAAACAGCAAACAGCGGAATGCAAACAAAATAAAAACTAATGCTAATGTAATAAACCAATAAAACTTATAATTTTAAAAGCATAATCTATAGCTAATATACTATATATTATTATTATTATTAGTGAGACTATTCCATATGTTTTTGTGCCGCAAGTTTTTCGATAATGTAGATCAAGGTTACGCCTTGTTATATTATTATTATCTTTTAAAGTTGAGGTTGGTGGACAAGAAGAAAATGGGTGGTGGGCCATGGGTGAAACAACACTCAAGTATACTCAAACCCTAAACGCAAAATTAAAACTAGAAACTTCTATGTCAAGAGTCCCCTTATTAAGGGTTTAGAGATTGTATTTGTTCTCAATTGTCACAATTTGACTTGCTTGAATTTTGCATAAGACAATGTTAGACAAATATTATTGATTTTAAGAAATAGGTTCCTTTATAAAAATAGAGATGTAATAATAACTTATTGATTACACCCACCACGGTGGTCGAATGATTACCGTCACTCTCACAATAAGTTGGACTTCCAATGACGGGTTCGAATCCCGGTCGGATGAACTGAGGGTGGCTTTCATTAAATGGTCCTCCACGCAAATGTGGGTACGTTTAATATAAATTCAACTTTTCGCATCCTTAACATTTTAGCGAAATTAGTACATAAGCGTAGTAAGACGTGGTGCTAAAATATAAATATTAATTATATTTATCTGATACCATTGTTTTATTTATAAACTCAACTTATTTTTCTACCTCGTCTTACTAGATTTTCGGGCTGCATGATTTCAATCTCTATAATGGAGTAGGAATGAGGAAGGTATAATTTAGACGATGAACCAGCACTTGCGTACCCGCGTGGTTTAACGCGCTACTCTCGTAGTAGACTAGACTGCCGATGACGGGGATATTGAGGTTCGAATCTCGGTCGGGTGTACTAAGGGTATTTTTCAAAAATTGTTTTCCACTCTCCCTCCATGCAAATGTGTTTATGATTTCTATAAATATAACCTTATTAACCCTAAAACCAATATCGTAATCAGTACATGAGCTTATAAACCCGAACGGGTAGTAAGACGCGGTGCTATGTATTTAGAACTTGCGTGGATTATGATTGAGAAACACAAACACATAATTCGAACCCTAATCTACACATCTCAGGCAAACCATAAATAATGAACGTGATGTTTAGTCCACTTCCTCACCGATGTGGATGACCAGGGATCGATTCTCGACTAAATATTTTACCATAGCTACGTATTTTTGAACGTGCCGTTGTAGATTATATCTAACTAGCCCTAAAACTAAGAGTTGAGAGAGTATTAGGGTATTGATACCTTAGGTTAGATCAGTGGGTGGTTAATTCGTGTTTATGTAATATTTGCAATACTATAGATAAAGTCTGTTCAGCATAGGAATTGTTTTCTGAAAGGCCTTTTTCTTTACCAAAAATCTATAATATTGTAACCCACCTCGGTGGCGTAGTTGGCTAACGCGCTAGTTGTGTTGAGCTCGACTGCCGAGGGCGGGGAGATCAAGGCTCAAATCTCGGTCGGGTGAACTGGGGGTGGTTTTCCCTAAATGGTTTTCCACTCTCCCTCAACGCAAATGCGGGTTCACTTCCTCTAAATTCAACCTTCCCAATTCCTAATCCATTAGCGTAATTAATACTTAAGCTTATAGCCCGAATGGGTAGTAAGACGCGGTGCTAAATAATAATAATAATATATATAGTAGGATATTGGTAGAAAAAATACCTTTCAGAGAGTAATTCCTACCTTGAATGGAGTATTACTATTATTATTACTTATTAGTAATCTAGTTTGAAATTGCACACATAAGAGAATCAGTAGTATAGTTCATATATTTTGAGGCAGGGTGTACATTTATCGGACCTTCTTGATCTTCCACGAGGGAAGGGTGGTGCTGTATAACCAGGCAGTCTGCTTCACAGGGATAGATGTAGGGGGTAGGGGGGGACCAGGGAGACGAGGGGAGGTAAGAAGGTTCTGCCATGGATGGATGGATGGCTTACCTCTCTCCTTTCTTAATTCCACGAGGCATACACTAGATTCCATGGTCTGTTAGATACTGGCCATAAATAAGTCACTACCTGTGGAATTAACAGTAATAACCATTCTACAATATATAACACTTCATTTTTTTATCTTATTATTATTTCTTTAAAGCTCACAGCCTACACAGCTCGAATTATTTATGAGAGTATTATATAAATAAAAATTAAATCTAAAAAAAAAACATGAAAATAAATAAATATAGTCGTGAAAATAACAAGTAAATGAATGTTGCGATAAAAAGTACCGCAAAAATTTGTGTTTAAGTATTTTCACACGATGAAACTAAAAACACTTTACCTTGAACTTTTATGCTTGAACCTCAAAAATAATGGAGTAAAATTTAAAGATAAATATGGCAAGCATTGTTTACTCAAGCTTGTAAACTATTAGTTAACCCACCAATTTTATTATGACTTGTTTCACTTTTATTTTTCAAACCACTTGTGTACACTCTTAATAATAATTTTTTTTTTAATGTGAAACCGAGAATTTTTGTTTGCTTAATTTAAAGTTTTTAAAAACAATTCTAAAACATCGGCTAACTTATAATGAAGAGTAATTTTACTCTAAAGAGATATAGAAAAAAAACACCTAATTCAATAATAAGAGAATGCATATTGGATTTGATAGTACAACTATAAGCTTGATTAATTGACACATTCCATAATAATTGTACTTATGAAGAAACTTTGTTTACAAAAAGTTAATGATGCATTTTTTTGATTCAAAGAAGAAAATAATTAAAATAATATATAATAACCCCTATTGCATTAAATATACTACCTTTTTCTAGTTCCTTGTATAGATTTTAATGCAATGTTCGTGTGTTTGATTTCTGAGAATCAAGTTATTAGAGTTTTAAAAAAACTTTAATGATTTCTGTAATCACATACTTCTAGATAAATTATCTCAATTTTTTTTATACAGCTCATAATCCAAACTATACAAGTATGTCTAGCTTTATAGATTAAATATTACATACTAATTATTTTATATGAATAATATTACATGTTATTTATGTTATATTTGTTACATAGTATATTTGGTTTTTTCTAAATTAATTCTGACTCTCAATAGTTAAATACACTGTAAAACATCGTAGTTGGATTTGAACTGAACATATTGTAGTATACAAAAGGCTTATTCACAATAAAACATTTCTGTAAACATAGTAATTAGAAACTGTATATTTGTTTTATATAATTAATATTTGTAGGATGGGGGCGTTCAAACCTAAAGTCTATATTTAGCTTATTGTTGTAAGTCAAAAGGAATGTTGGTAATCAAATTGCAAAATAAATGATCAAGCCCTAAATTAGCAATTTACACATCTAGTAGATATAATGTAGTCAGCCCATTAATCTATCAATGGACTAAAATACCAACTAAAAAAAGGCAATCCGTAATAATAAACTAAGGGTATTTCTAATCAATCTATTCTACGATTATAGTTTGGCTTAAAGAGAGTATTTATTTATTTGAGGTATATAACGTGTAACTGTCTGAATCAAATAATTATATGAGCACACAACTTATAAACTAACTTAAATCTAAAACAGACACAACAGCCAGCCCCCTGCCTTTAATTTATCAATGTGTAAGGGGGGGAAACCCATATTTCACCAATGATAAATTTTTGGTCCTACCAGGAATTGAGCACGGTACCCTTAGCTCAGTAGACATACAAGCCACCAACTTATCTAAGGTGTTGGAAGAGATTATTATTATTATTTAATAGTTGAAAATTATAAAGCATAATCCATTTCTAGAAGTCTTTGGTTTGATACCCCGTGGTATTTCAAATAATTGAATGTTTTGGGAAGTCTGCTATAAAAAAAATGTATATCTCCTTTCTTTGTAGTTAAAGTGTATAATATTATGTTTGCTGTATATCTTGAGCTAGTTTGTAAATTATCTAATATTGTAAGTGTACCTCAACATCAAGTAAAGCCTAATCATAGTAGCTACTTATTCAAGACAGAGATTGTTTATTTAATTTAGTGAGCTTGGCAGTAAAAACATTATTTTGGCAATTGTTTTGAAAAACGGGGATATATTTATCTACCTTGTTAATGATTCTAATATTCCAAAGAGTAGTCCCCAATATTGGGGACCTAGTGTAGGGGCCTCCTGAGAAGCTTGGTTTTAATTCAAATAGTGCATAAGTAATTTAATATTGTAGTATCGGTTCATACTACGACTCAGTATTTTGATTCCTAATACTAGGATTGATTGTGTGATATCATACATGATATCTTAGGTTAAGTTAGTTGATGATTGAGATGAACGAAAATGGTGGCAAGTCGTAGCCTATGAACCAACACAATCTTGTTTTCTTCGGCTCACTACATATTCGAACTAATAAGATTGCATGTACCTGGAACAAAGAGGAAAATTTAGTATTAATGCACCAAATATTGAAATGACAAAACACGTGAAATTACTTTTAAATTTAAAACAAATTCAATACTAAGAATTAACACCCAGAGCTATTATTTATGCTTATTAGTGGGAATTACTCCTTCTAGATAGCATATTCTGAAAATTGAAAAATGACACCTGGACATGGGACAAGTTCGATTCCCGTGTCCAGGTGGCATTTTTCAATTTTCAGAATATGATATCTAAATTCAATACTGTTCAGTTACATAGCTGTCAAGTTTCGAATCTCAGATAATTTGCATTTAATTAACCATCTAAAAAGTTTTTAAGATTATATTTGTTAAGAAAATAATGTGTATCAAGTTATTACTAAGCCAAAACAGGTAAATATTACTTTACTCTGAAAGAGATGGCATATGTTTCATTAACTAGCAACATTCTCGAATTGTGCCTTTGAATAACCAAGAGTCAAATAGTACGAATATTTCTAAAAAAAATCCTCTAGCAACACATTCAAATATTTTAAATGTCATTTCAGTGTCAATGTGTTGTCTTGAATATTTCTTGATCCAAATTGTTATCTTCTTAATATATATATAGCCTAATTCTTCTGTTCGTGTGTATGTCACTGAACTCCTCCTAAACGGCTGGACCGATTTTGATGAAATTTTTTGTGTGTGTTTGAGTGGGTCCATGGATGGCTTAGATTCACAATTGGACCCGGTAGGTGGCTCTGCAATCGAGTTCTAGGAATTTTTTTATTTTTTAAGGATTTTTTGGGGATTTTTTAAATTTATTTTTTAAATTTTTTGCATATCAGAACATGTAACCTCAAAATTTCACCCCCCACCCCCATATTTATAGTAATGAATATAATATTAATAATTGACCGTTAAAAAAATCATAAGTTCATCAATAATTGACCGTTAAAACCTTCTGAAAAGTTCATGAATAATTGAACTTCTGAGAATAATTCATAGTTATGTTTGTTTTTCGATACAGCTGATATTTGTGGAGTTGTGGGCGAAATGCCAAAAATGAAAAGATGTTTTATTTTGTATGTTATCTTGACAAACACTGAATTTGTAATATTTGTGTTACTCACTAATTGGAGTTCATGGTGAATTTGTAATTGTGATGATCACATAGTATTTGTTTTATTATCGAAATTAATTATGCCACCCAAACGAAAAGCCAACGTTCGGGCAGGACAACGTCTGTCGGGTCCGCTAGTTTATAATAATAAATGAGAAAATAAGACTACTTAAAAGTAATTTTGTATAAAATTGTCTTAGAAATACTATAAAAGGCAAACAAAATATTTAAATTGAAAATAAAATACTATGAATTGCCTTTCATAATAAAATATTTAATCTCGGTTATAGTCTATCATATTAAATACTGGAACTACTTATTTCACGTCACTTTTATATACAGAATAATAATGTGAAGATGTTGCACTGTTAGATTTTAAATCTAGATTCACATTAATATCTAATCCATTTTAGTGTGAAAAAGAAAGCTCATCTACCTAAATAAGGGTCTTAAACAAAATTGAAAGACTTATTCTCGGCTACAAGAAATCATCTTCCCTCAAAAGTGCAAAAATATATTTATTTTTGAAAATAATCTGTAAGAGTTAAATGTTGTATTTCAAAGGTTTTATTACTTTTATTAGACTGACGTACAATGCAAAAACAAAAAGAAAAAAAAAGATAAAAGCAATTCTATCATCATGAAATAGAAGAAGAAAAAATTGTTTTAGTTGGAAAATATGAATTATTTATTTGGCCTGTTATCTTTATATGAAAGTTCCATATTTATTTAACTTTCTTAGTTAGATTCTAACAAACACGAATTTGCAAAATAAACATTTTTAATGCGATAATTTGTAAACGAAGAGGTATTTTACCTATAAATCTTTTTTCAATCTCTTAAACCTGTTTAGTTTTATTAAAGTCATTATTATCTATTTGCTATGTTTTAATCCAATCATTTGACCTTAGTTAGCATATATATATATATATATATATATATATATATATATACACTAATGGGCATGTGACCTAGTGTATTTTGCTGTTATGGGGGAGGTCGGAGTTTGACTCCCAGCCGGGTGGATTGAAAGTGGGTTTTCCTAAAAGGTTAACTAATCTTCCTCAAAGCAAAGTTGGCTGCATTTTCTCCATCGTCTCCTTATTTTTTTATTTTTAAATCACGTCTTACTACCCATCTATGGTTTATGCATTTAACAGCCCTCAATATCTATGGATGAGGAAGGTAGAATGTATAAGAAATGAACGTATAGGAATAATTGGAAACCAATTATAAAAATCAAAAACCCTAAAATTCCTGGGAAAGTTTCAAACCCAAGCCTTAAGTTTACTAGATGAGCCTGATCTTTAGTCTGCCTGTTCACCGATTCTCTATACAGCTTATATTAACAAACGAATGAGGATTAACTTTCAGTTTTCAAAATCTAATCTAAGGTTACCATTTCAAATCGCACAACTACCATTATTCGTTTCATTTAATGGTCCATGGTCTGTTACGTCACGTCCAACAAGCCATCAAAACGTGTTACCAGTCAATACCGAAGTAGGGGTACAAAGCTTGGTATAGAAATATATTTCAAATTCCTATTAGGTCTAAGATATTCTTATGGGCAGTGCTGTACACTTCTTGTGAACTGGAAAGCACATTTCATATTTCATTTTTATTATATTTTTTATTCGTATTATGAGACGTGTTTCCCCGCCCATCTTCCACAGACATCAAGATTAGATTGACTCGAACCAAACCTGCCAAATACATATTAATATTTTAAGACATAGCGCTGGATGTAGACATTTTAGATGGATAGCCCGAGTCCGGCTTAGTTCAAAACATCGGACGCTACTAGCCAAATGATTTATGATACTGCGAGCATCTGGGTGCAAGACAAACACAACTCCAGTTATTTCATACATCGTGTCCTACTATCCATTCTTACCTATATTTACACTTGAGAGGAAGGTGGAATTTAGAGGAAATGTATCCGTATTTACATGGAGAAAGGTGGGAAAACTAGTTAGGAAAAAATCCACCCTCGATAAACCTTGTTCAGATTTTAACCCTGACCTCCTGGTGACTGTCAAGCTAGATAATATTTACACCTTTAATTCCACTTACCATCCTATGAGGCTTACAACTCAAAGAACATAGCTCATTACATTTTTATAAGAATGCCAAATCGTATTCATCATAGTATCTAAATATTTGTTTTACAAACTTGTTACAGATAAAAAAAAATTTAAACACTGTTGAGAGGGTGTGGGGGGGGGACTCTCATGTCAACATTGTGTTACATGGGGGGAGGGTGGGTAAATCACTGTGCTACGTAATACAGATCTTATACTTAAATATTAATGTTGAAACAATCATTTATAATCAGGATTTAAAACGTATTCTGAATAATATTAAATCCGAGTCCTTTTGTGTCCCAAAGCATCCCTAAGAAATAATGACATTTCACTATTGATGTGTAAAGTTACGTAGCACAGGCTACTGGGGGAGGGGTCAGACTTAATGTCTACTTGGTGGGGGGAGGGAAGGTACCGGTTTTTTTTACAAGTTTGCGAAAAGAGTTTTTCGAGGTTTATGGTTGGTCCCTAAATAAAGTTGTCGCTGGTAAATTCACTCGTCCAAGTGCAATCAACACACATCTCGACTTCAATAAAGAAGTATTTGGGCACTTGGACACTTGGCACAGCCACTCTCTGTCACGTGTCCATATTCCCGTGTGAACGCTTATAAGTTGAAACAAGAAAATATTCTGGAGCATTTGAAAATCAAAGAATGGTTTAAGTTGTTTTCGGTTATTGTTAACAAAATCACAACAATAAGCTTTTTTTGTTACTGTATGTTACTACCCATCCTTGATATACCTATTTAATTACATTAATAGGATTGTAATGATGAAGATAGAAATAAAATTCAATTTACTATAATTTCGATAAAGGCATAGCGGAAAACAATTTTTAAAAACGTCCCTAAGTACACCCAGCTGAAATTTGAACTCAAATTTGTCCGTCACAAGCAAACAATAAACTATGAACTTGACAATTCGTCCACGTTCCCACCGATCAACTGCAAAGGTGGATGGAAGGCGACACGAGAAAAGGCCAGTTTTTTGTAGTTTTTATGGAAACACATTTTTTTTGGCAAAAATAAATAAAATATTGCTCCAGTACAAACAAAGAGTTTAATTTTCTTCACATGTTGATATCAACAGTTCATTAATAACTGTCATAGCATGGTGGCATTATCTAACAAACTTTTTAAATGAAGAGAAAAATTTGTCATTAAAATCCAGGACACCTTTGACAGATATTCAAGAAATGTTGAGGTCACCATGTGAAGAAAATTAAATTCTATATTTTACTGACCAAAGAAATATTTTACCATAGAAACTACAAAAACACTGGATTTTTCTTGCGTCCCCTTCTATTCCACCTTACTGCTGCACTCATTCTCAGTTGTTTAATTATCTAAAGAGGAGTTGAAAAGATAGTTTTAAAAATTTATTTGACATTACTTTTAACACTAAAGCCATTAAAAATGTAATTCACTGGGTAGGAAGGAAGTAAGTTGTCTAGCGAAAGTGTACCCACATTAGCATGGAGATGGTATGGAAAAGCTTCAGTGATAAGCAACATTGGAAAAACTCCCCACCACTCCGGTACATCTATTGACCCTCCCCCCTTTTTTATCTTGTCAGCGGTACCCCAATATATTGCGAGCCTGCCACCTTAAGCTACGTGACCACCGATGACAAATACAAGGGTGGAGGGTAAAGTGATCCTCTACTTTTTTTCAAATAGATTCACAGAGCATTAATTACGAGCGAGAGAAGATTTGTATCTTACAAGACAAAACCATATATAATTTAAAAACAAATTAACACGTTTAATTTAACTTTTACTTGTGACTTAAGCATTTGTTCCCCTGACAAGAGCGTAATCTTTTTAATCTGACATAAACAATCATGAGGGTGAATGATGGCTTATTGCAAATGCAAAGAGTTCAAAAATCCCGGAGTCTTGTTAAGAAACTTCTGATACATTTTATTTTCCTCTCTCTAGACCCAAGTTTTATTATAAAAAGTAAACGCGGGATGAATATTAAAATATTAATTAGTATTTTTTTATCTTTCTTTGTGCTATGAATGAACTGTGTGATCCTATCCAGATTAGTACATTGTTTGAATTCTTACGAATTATAAAAAAAAGGAAGCCAAAACGGTAGTTATCCAATTTTAATTTAGATTAAATCCAACAACAGGAGCTACGTCCAAAAAAAGATTTGTTTTGATTAACCACATGAATATGTTAACGTTCATCAAAATAAAATAGACTTGCAGTGTAACATACCATGTCTTCTGATGTGTGAGATGGATCAAAATAGCCACCAGGCTACTTAAGGGGGGATCGAAGGGGACGCGAGAAAGGCCAGTGTTTTTGCAGTTTTTATGGCAACACATTTTTTTGGCCAAAATAAATAAAATATTGCTCCAGTACAAATGTTGAGTTTGATTTCCTTCTTATGTTGATATCAACAGTTCCTGAAATATCTGTCATGAGCATTGCGGTGTTAGCTAAAAGCTTTTTAAATTAAGGGAAAAATCTGTCATTAAATTCCATAACACCCTGGACAGATATTCAAGTGAAGAAAATTAAATTCTTTATTTAAACTGAAGTAATTTTTTTTTATTTTGGCCAAAAAAAAGTTTTGTCATAAAAACCGCAAAAACCCTTACCATTTCTCTCATCCCCTTCCATCCCCCCTTAATTAGGCAAAACTACTGACTTGATGAATGTAAATATTAAGCTAGAAAACTAATTAAGATGGAATTAACAATTTACTCATTTAAATGTCAATTTAATGTAAAATATATATTCCATCTTTTAAATAATTTAGATATGAACGGTAAAACTCTGTATAGGCTGAAAGGTAGCAGCCTTGACGGGTTATACTATACTAACTATACTATTATGTATTATTTAAAATGTTTTTAATTATTTAAAAGCAAACTACTAAAGCTAAATATCACTATTCTACCTGTTATATAAGCTACTTTGGAAAACATTATTTCTGAATAATTAAAAAAATAATGACTTGGCTTGATATTCAATTTATATAAACAATTTTTTAATGCTATAAATAATTTTATAAAATACAAACAGTACATATAAAATTAATGTTAACAACTTATTCATGGATTATTATTTTTACAGACATTTTAGACAAGTGTCTAACAGAACAAAGTTAAAATTTGGGAGTATAAGCTTTGAACAAGGTCAAATCCACAAGAGGATTTTTTTATCCACAATGTGTTTTTTTTTACGTTTATTTGGTCAACCTCGGTGGTCTTGGGGTAAAGTCTCTCCTCAGGACCCGATCTTCGTGGGTTCAAATACAGTCGGGGTCAACACTTCTTTTGGAGGGCAAGTAAAGCCATCGGTCCGATGTCGATTGTGGTAAGCTATGTAAAATAATCCTGAAAGCTCTGTGAAAATACCTCTCCCGTCAAAATTGGTAGATTCTTTCTCACTCGCTCGTAGACATTTTTGTGTGCTGACATAATCAGTTGGTTCAGAAAGTGCACGTTAAATAACTCAAATAAAAAAAATAAAACGAATACATCTTATTTTCAAGCTAACACCAGGAACTTGTCATGCATATTCGTATCTTGTTAATTGTTAACTTAAATTATCTTGTTTATGTCGCTTAATGGAAAGTTTTGGCACTTGAACCTACAAGTAATAGTAATAATAAAGTTTGTAAAGTCGTAAAGTTTACTCATGATTTATTTATCAGTATATTTTCTCATTTGGCTAACATTCTAGTTCATACAACCTGTTTGCAATAATTATTTCATCACCGTTCCCTCTTGTTTGTTTAGAAGGGACCGAGAAATTTAACATGTGCTGAAAAATTCACCCACGAGAGTACATTAACATAACAAAATTAAAAGGTAACCTACTTTACTTGCATACAATCCTTTGACGTGAGCCTCCTCAGTGCTATATGGAAACAAGTCTGAATTTTACTTTGTTGAATAAATGTTTATTAAAGAATAAACGTCACGATGTAAATTAGAACTCTTACAAGCCTAGTAGAGTGAATTGAATCATTTAGGGCCGAGAGTGAAGCTATAAAGCACATTCGAATGACAACAGCCAAATCCATGCATCCAAATCTCTATGTATCTAACAACTGTTGTCATTAGAATTAACTTAATAGAATCTGCCATTAATTCAATTGATCAATTTGGTTCCATATAAAGTTTTGTGTCAATAAACCTACTGTGATTAGTTTGGGCTTTTTTTTAAATTCAATTTAGTAGGTTTTTTTTCTTGTGTGTCTTGCTATCCGTCTAGACGGTATTCATTTTAACTACGCTAATGGGTAGGGATAAGGAAGGTAAAAATTTAAGTGAATGTACCTGCATTTACTTGTATGGTAAATTGGGAAGTATTTTGCGTCAAACTGCCCCGATTTTACCCGTCCGGGATTTGAGCCCTGACCCTCTAATAACCGGTAAACTAGACTATATGAGCCAGACTTGTATTACGCGTGGCCACTGATGGTAGTTTAAATTTGATTAGTTAAGAAATATACAGTAGGCCTACTAACAATTAGTACTCTACTATCAACATGATACAAAAATTGAATTCAATACAATTTTAATGAGATTAACGTCATATGCAGAGTAAATAGTTGGGTATCATCAGTGTGGATTTTGACGAAATAGATCAACAATGGATCAGATTTTTACTACATGGCAAGTATAAAAAAAAGTGGGAATACAACATTCCTGTACATCAAATATAAATAGATTTTTAAAAGGCCTATGATTCATTAAAGATAAACAAATTATATGGAGTTTTAGTTAAATTTGTAAAACCTAAAAAAACTGGCCAAGCTAATTGAGGTATGTTTGTCAGAGAAAGATTGGCACAGTATTGTTACAACGTAACTTTCCCGAAAATTGTGCCGAACCCTTTTGCTAACGAAATAGCTTAACATCGACTGTGAATTGAAGAGAGAAGTAAAAGAAAAATTTAGTTACGGTTTCAAACAAATATGTGAGGAATAGCGCAGTAAAAATGTTGTATTTAAAATAATATTCCAAAACAACTCTTATGTAAGGGTGTTAATACAAAGGTACTCAGAGAAGTTAGCTTTGGTTGTTTTTTATCATTGATCAAAAATATGATCTACTTTTAAAAATGTAATACAGAAATTTATTTTAAAATATGATTCAATAGTCAACTAAGGGGTTCTAGCCGTGATTAAGGTTAATTACGATATTTTCAATGGAAATAAATAGACAAAGAAATGTGTCATTGTTACTTCAACGCCAGTTCTAAGACATTTTATCCAGGCCTATAACTCAGCCACCCCTGTAATGTATCTATTTTAAATATGGGCGTTGCTTGAAACTCTGTAAACAATACAATCAATCTGCTCCATAGTTCAGTGTTGCATGTCACACAAAGTACTCCCGCTAATTTGACTCGTTCAATGCATATTTAATAACAATTTGTAGGTGGGTTAATGAATATCACAAGATGTGAACGCCTTATTGATAAATATTCATTACAAGGGATTCGTCATTCACTACCATTCATATTGATGAGAGCATTGCTTCATTACTCTTTATTTTTAATAATATATAATTCGCTGTTTATACGGAAACAATTCGTGTCGCTTATGTAATGTTTAAGAAAATGTTTATTTTAAAATTTAAGTAAAATTTAACTTAAATCATTCATTTAAATTTATACACACTACATAAGCTAAAAATGGTTTGGATTATATAAGGTAGGTTAGGTATATATTTAATCTACGAGCTTATATATTTTTTATATATATTTATATGTATTTTTATATATATATTTAAATTAATTAGTTCATTTTCATGGGGAAGTAAAAGGTTTAACTAATGTAATATTTGTATATTCTATTGTAACGCCTCAACCGCCGAGGACGGGGAGATCGAGGTTCGAATCTCGGTCGGGTGAACTGGGGTGGTTTTTCCTAAATGGTTTTCCACTCTCCATCCACGCAAATGCGGGTTCACTTCCTCTGAATTTAACCCTCCAAATTCCTAATCCATAAGAGTAATTAGTACTTAAGCGTATAACCCGAACGGGTTAGTAAGACGCGGTGCTAAATAAAAATAAATAATAATAAATAATATTGTAACGCACACTCTAGGTAGTTTGATTATGCAAGTTTAGTAAACATATCTATATTGTTTAACCTTCTAAAATGATCGATTAGCTAGATTGTCTGTATATTTAATACATATTTAACTAGCAATGAAAGAAAGTATGACTGAATAAATTAATTAAGAGAGCGAGCGACTCCATTTTATAAGAATAACTTGACCTGATCTATTATCTATGAGTGGATTTGATTTATTTGTTCAAGAAGAATTCCTTTCGTTTGTAATGAATGCTTTATTTTTATTGTGTTGTACTTTTTAAAATAAAAATGATTAGAAATACGTATTTAAATAATTTGGAAATATTTTTAAAAATATTTGAAAGTAATAGATATTTTATTTTTCCAAAAATATGTAGTTCTTATACCAAAGTTATCAATTTTGTTCACCTTTTCAGAAAATTTAAAAATAGTTTTTGTCAAGTAATAACTATGTTGTTAGCTAAGTACAAACAAATGCTCATGTATTTTAAAAAGTACTAACTTATTAACAAATACATATTTACTATTTATATAGATAAAAAAAAATTTTAATTAAAAAATTAATGTTTAACTTGTAACAAATGTTTTTATTTTATTTTATTTTATTTACAATGTAGGGCTAAATATGTTTGGTAAATTAAATACAGTCTCCTTGATAAGATGAACCATATTAATTTAATTAAAATAACTGTTTACTATTTTGTTAGATAAGCTTAATATTAGACAAACTCTTATTTAAGGCATTTAACTTTTATGTCTCTACTTTTGTCAACTCTTCACACTTTCAATTCACGTACTGTGTACTAATTACGCGGAGTGGCAGGAACGAGTAAGGTATTACTTAGATGAAATGTGTCCAAATTTTCAGGAAAAGATAGTGGAAAGCCATTTATTAAAACCACCCTTAGAACACCCAACCAAGATTTAAACCTCGCCCTGACCATCACTAGCCAAACATACTAAATGATTTTGACATTTAGACTGATTCTTTAAACATTTTGAAATAATTTTACCAATTTTAGAACATTATTTGATAATAAATAGGGTATTTATGTTTTGTAATTGATTCCAAATCAAAATCTTATACAACACATGAACTTTAAAAACGGATCCAAAGGAGAGTCATTCTTGCGATATTCAAGTTCCCCCTCCCCCCCTTTTCCTCCTATTTTCACAGACAGGCAGGCCTCTCTGTATTCTGAATGCGCCCGAAGGTGTGTTTTGTTTCGGAGCCGCAGTGAAGTTCTGGTCCCGATGTTTAAACCAGACAAGTCTTGATTGATAGCTCGACTTTTCGTGGCTCTCTAAGGCCGCCCTGGGCTATAGACTTTATAATTAACTTCAATTCCACCGGCCAACATGAAGGATCTTCTTCTTGTGCTTGCCATATTGACCCCCACCAACAGAAGGGGTGTACAAAACGTCATGGTTTCGTTGAGCGACTGAAATGAACGGTCGAGCTGGCTGTGTCTGTTTTTTCTGTACCACCGCTTCGGGTTAGCCTTATACGCTTATGTACTAATTACGCTAATAGCTCTAATAGTTTTAGGATTATGGAGGTTATATTTATTGGAATTTGCGTGGAGCGAGAGTGGAAAACCATTTTGAAAAAAAATCACCCTCAGTACACCCGACCTAGATTCGAATCACCATCTCCCCGTCATCGGCAGTCTAGTCTAATGTGAGCGTAGCGTCTTATACCACGTAGCCACCGAAGCGGGTGATTTGAGTCTGTTCATGGTTCATCTGTACAGATCTGGTCCCCTTCTAAGAGTTATAGGTCACAAACTATTTATCTTCTTTAAGGTGGATGGAATGGAATAGAAGTTAAAATAAAATCCATATTTTTGCAATTTTTATGGGGAAAAAATATCAAAGATTCCTTCAGTAGACAATTAGTTATATCAACAATCTCAGGATTCAGGGGATAAAAAGTTTCTAATCAAATGCCATTATTCTCATTACAAATATTCAAGAACTGTTTAGATTACTATGTAGAGAATATAAATAAATGTTTTGCTAAAGCAATACTTGATATAGTTTTGATTTAAAAATGTGTTTTGCCATAAAAATAGCAAATAAATTAGGCCTACTTTAATTCGCGTTTCCTTACAGTCCAGCATAATGAATTAGCACGCTACTGGGGTTATTCTACATATTTCTAGACATAGGTGGTCTGCCTAAAGAGAATGAACTATGAATATATGTTGGTTATTTTATTAACTTTCACCCCAAAGTCGTATTTGAGCCATTATTTGTAAAATCAACAGCTGTTGTTGGTTGAAGACCTCAACACAATTATCGAGAAATGGCTGGTTGCAGAGATGTGTGTCTAAATCACTCAGATGACCAGAGACGAACCCCTACCCTCGCTTACCATCCTCACGCCAAACTAGCGAAAGTGCAGTTCCTTTTAATTAATCCCCACGTCTTTTCAGCATTGATAAATGGCATTAGCAACCTTTTACAAGACGTATGACATGGCATCTTATTTTTAAATCTTTGTTTAGAAATTCGATCTTAATATTGTTCGTAGCCTATTTACCAATATCCAGATCTATTACTGCTAGTTTTATTACAACTCTAGCTCTATATTAAGGTTATACACTTCATGTTTAGAAAATCTATCACATTTAAAATGAACACACACACACAAAAAAACTTTGTCACACGCAAATGACTCAGTTTGTAAAATATCTCTAGGTAAACACTAAAATTCTACCATCTAATTTCTTAAATACAAGTCCTATGGTACTAGAAACACAAAAATCCATGGCCGTACTATACAAACATGCAATTGTATATCCAGTCCACCTCATACACCCTATCCCTACCTAGCAATAGTTCTATCCAGTCCACCTCATTACACCCTATCCCTACCTAGAGATAGTTCTATCCAGTTCACCTCATTACACCCTATCCCTACCTAGAGATAGTTCTATCCAGTTCACTCATTACTCCCTATCCCTACTTAGAGATGTTCTATCCAGTTCATCTCATTACACCCTATCCCTACCTAGAGATAGTTATATCCAGTTCACTCATTACACCTATCCCTACCTAGCGATAGTTCTATCCAGTCCACCTCATTACACCCTATCCCTACCTAGCGATAGTTCTATCCAGTCCACCTCATTACACCTTATCTCTTTCAGGTTAAGTTTAATGTTACTCTCCCATCTGCGTCTAGGTCTTCCCAATGGTCTCTTTTCATTGGGTTTGCCAGCCAGTAACCCGAACAGGGTTCTAGATTCTCTATTTCACGCTGCATGTCCTGCCCACCGTAACCTGTGTTATTTGACTATACAAACAATCCGGTGATTAGTACATAGCATGTAGTTCATCATAATGTAACTTCCTCAACTCTACATTATCGTTATCCATTTTTGGGCCAAGTATTTTCCGAAATTTTTCTCGTACTCATTTCTACTCTAATATGGTCAATCCTGTCATCTACTTCAAGCAATTAGCAATTATTCGATTTATTAACAGAGTCATGATTAACAAAAACCTTTATCACTGAAGAATTTGGATTAGTCTGTATAACGCATATATAAGAATATGTGTTTAAATATCAAGAACACAATATTACAGAAAGAAACCACAAATAACTCATCGCTAACAATATCACGTTGTCATTAAACTTTTAAGTCCAGTTTTAAACATAACTCCAAGTAAGCCAATGAAATATTAACAATTAGATTGCTCTTCAACAAATAATTTAGTATTGTGTTAAATATGAATATAAACCAAAGTATTGTATTATACACATTAATTATATCCATTTATTTATTAGTTATTTATTTAAAAAATCTAGTTAGTCAGTTTTGTAAACGCTATAAAAATATAGCCTACATGAAGGTGAAAATAAACTATTTACGGATACAGACATATCTGTAATCGGCTTGAACTATGAGTGAAGAATAACCCTGAGCAGGATGCAAATGCTAGATGGTTCAGTAATATAAAGTATTGGTTCTAAGTCAAAGGTCCCAGCTTCCATTCCTGTGAGCAGGCGTCATTCTACAAATATATTTAATTCAAGTAAAAATATTTGGTTTAAGTGTATAACATTATCAAACTCAGAAATGTATCAATATTTATATAAAGTAAGGTGTATAATATTTATATAATAATCAATCTACAACTAGATATACAATCATAGTAAAACCTATCAATATTTCTTATCACTGCTACATTAACTGCAGTACACAATACAGTACAGTAACTACAGTGAAAGGAAATAGACTTACACTTTACTATATATTTATTATTATCATTATTATTATTATTATTATTATTATTATTATTATTATTATTATTAGCACCGCGTCTTACTACCCGTTCGGTTTTTACGCACTTACGCTAATGTGTAATGGTAGGGTGATTGTGAGATGAAATGGAGGACCTACAGTTTAACGTGGAATCCGAACCACGGTGGAGGCCTGGCATACCTCACACTTACAAGTTGTGATTAATACACATCTTGTCAGAGGTGAAGGAAGGGTTTGGCAATCAGATAAATCTGTGCCGGGACCAAGGATCGAACCCCGGACCCACAGTACAGAGGTCCGACACCTTACCCCTAGACCGCCAGGTCACCTCTATACATATAAACTATCCATAATAGATATTAACAAATTTCATTGCACCTTGCTTGGTATACTGGTTTCCTACAAATATATTTTATTTCATCTGACTGATTCATAAATCACCCGTGCAACTTTCACTGTTCGGAGCATAGTGCATACCTACCGCCCTATATCATTACAAACTTACCTATAGTTCACTTGTTTTACTACTATCCCAACTTAAGTTCCCACACTCATCTCCCAATAATAATTATAACCATCGTTTTCCACGCTCTAACTTTATATGTAATAGTAATAATAATAAAAAGAGAGAATCCCATAAAGTTACTCGCCTGACCTGGCGTCTTAGTCTCCAGTCTGGCTTGTGCTTGTCTTCTGTAACCAGTAGTTATCTAACACTTGTTTAAAGTCGACCTGTGGTTTGTTGCCAAGACTGACAATCCTGCACCTCCCCCCCCCTCCCTCCCCCATCACCCTATTTTCCACGGTGCTTTAATTACAAGATAATTACACAGCTAGGGTTGACACTCCACGGGTTTATTATAGTAATTCGGACGTCTTTATTTATTAGCGCTCTCTTACGTGAGACCGAAACAAAGGAGAAGTTAATTTGACAATAGCTTTATCAGCTGAGTGAGCGTTAGAGACCCAGCTGTTTAAAAGAGGGCCATTATTTGGAGTACACTTTGCACTTTTACTACCTGTTCGCTAGTTATTTACTTTTGTTTGGATTAATTTTGATGTGTTTTACAGTGTGTCAAGGTCGATTCCTTTGTTTATGTCGTGTCTTAGGAATCATAAGCTACTGTGACACTAACACAAAGCCATTTCAGACTGTAGAAAAACTGTTTTTTTTTTATTGGATGTTTAATTTGAATGACTTCTCAACAAGTCCAACATTTTAGCTCATTCTGTAGCGTGTATGTCTATTGAAAAAGGGTTAAGAGCTTGATTCAAGGCAAGGTCAAACAATTTATCACTGGTGAAATGGTAGCTGCCTTCATTTATAGTGATGAGCTAATTACCTGGTGACTAGACTTTGTGTGTTTTAAATCGGTTATTCGTGCTCTGATACAAACAGTTGAATCAGAAAGTACACATTAATAACTATTCATGATGATAATAATAACAATAATAACACCAGCCAAGGTCATGAACCGTGGACCTTTGATTTTTTGAATAAATTTCTCCATAAATCGACTTTGTTTTATATAAATGAATGCATACAATAAATGTGTTAAATGTAAAATAAAATGTTTTATATTCATATTTACACTAATTTTATATCGTTTGAAAAAAGGAAACAGATTTCCTTACCCGTTGAAATAGTATTTTTGCTTTCTTTTCCCTTTAGAGGTTCGTGAGGTGTTACCTGACTGGCCCATCTATAATGAGGTAGAGATTAGGAAAGCAAATTTTTTAATTTTCGTGGAAGAAAATTGGAAAGCGATTCAGAAATCAAAAATCACTAACTGCATCAAGCGGCAATTTGGTCCCGTACCAGCAAACCAGACAATACGATAGTTACACCTTTGTCCCTGATGTCATCAGTGCATGCTTGAAGATATTGATTTAGTTGTTATTCAAGCAAACTTAGACTAAATAATACTTATACTTAATAAAGGAATGATTTAAAATCAAAATTTGATTTGTCTGCAATTTTTCCCCATTAGAATTAATTATTTTATATTAAGAAATTAGCTCAGTAATAATTAAATTCACAAATGTGGATTGTTATCATCTATGATTTTGCCTGTAAAACAGGATAAGATTTTAGGTAGCTATTTCATGGGAAAATAAGATAAATATCATTAGTTTAATCTGGTGCACCCATAACAAAAATTTTAAAAGCTTGACTTATTTTTGATTTCTACAAAATACCTAAAATTCACTACTAGGAAAGCACTACAAATTTTGAGATTTAAATTATTTATTTTTCCCCGAAATCAATGCAGAAGAAAATATGTTCAGCCTTTTGACTTCGCAGAAAGTCTCATGGTTCAGTAACTAGTTTGTTAATAATTAGCCCAGTATTTGTTTTGCCCATAAGCTCTAGTGGGTTGGCCCGTCTAATAAATTCACGTTCAACGAAGATACTTGAGATTTTTACCAAACTGAGCCATTTACAAAAATAGCCTACATTTTAAAATAACTAATAAAAGTATAATATTTATCTTCAAACAAAAACATCTAGTTAATGATCATGTGTAGAGAAATCATAGGATTCAGCTATTCGTTAGTTACTAAATTATGAAATAGTTAAAAGAATAACCTCATCAGTGGCCAAGGGACTAAACGTCAAGCTATTCTAGTATAAATCTCCAGCTATTAAATAGTTTACCACTCTCCCTCCCCATAAATGTAGATATATTTACTCTAAATTATATCTTATCCATCCCTAACCTGTTAGTGTAATTAGATTCCGATATCCTGGACACGCTGTTAAAAAAGTTTTTGGGATTACAAGATCTATCAGTTATCAATTAGAACAATTAGTGAATTTTAAATTTCTATTTTTGTAAGACTCATAACAAATGCTCTACTTAATTCCCACTGGGAATATAGGCTATGTTCATTGATATCTGGACAGTGAGCGTTCTACTGAATGGTGACTGATGGAAATAATAAACTTGTACAGTTTCAATTAGGCCACTACTTGTTTTTTCTGACAAAATGGACATAAGACCTTTTTATAAATTACAAACATATTTTTTGCTGTAAACAATGATAACATTTTACTGCTGAATTATTTGTGTTTTTATAGGTTTTAAAACACTAACTCAACCTTTTTTTAAAATATAAATAGACCTAGCTGACGGATAAAAGTTACTAGACCTACTATCACGTAGACTATTCATACGCCAAGTCATTGGATCTGTAACTTTCTATAGATATTATCAAAACCTATAAAATAACACTAATAAAACAATAAAATGTTATCAAAGTTGACCACAAAAACATATTTGGATTTTTAAAAGGGTACTCCAAATGTTCATTCCTAAGAAAATCGAGATATAGGCCTATCTATAAAAAGTGACAGCTGCAGATCAAATGACTGGACGTATGAGCACGGGAAAATTCTAGGCCTTAGCCAGCCAATAATTTTAGGGGGGTTTTGGTGGGCACATCCCCCAATTTACGTAGGTTAGAAAAAATTATATATGATAAACAGTTCTAGAAGCTATCTGAAGTGTTTTTATGGCAACATAGCCCCCTAACTGCCTAAGGCTAGAAAAAATTATAAATATTAAACATCTCTAGAAGTGTTTTTTTATGACAACATAACCCCCTAACTACCGGAGACTATGACAAATTCTAAATATTAAACACCTCTAGAAGTGTTTTTTATGACAACATAACCCCCTAACTACAGGAGACTATGACAAACTCTAAATATTAAACACCTCTAGAAGTGTTTTTTATGACAACATAACCTCCTAACTACCGGAGATTATGACAAATTCTAAATATTAAACACCTCTAGAAGCTTTTTGAAGTGCTTTTTATGGTAACACAGCCCCCTAATTTGTACTTTTACCTTAATTTTGATATTGTTTGAACCATAAATAAAGCCATATAATATATTTTGTTCATAAAGTTTCGAGGGTCGGGGGGGGGGAGGGGTTTGAACCTCCAAAACCCCACCCAAGACTACGGCCTTGCGTGAAATAGCATCCAGTTATTTTACTAGCTGGCCCTTGTTTTTTTATGAAAATTGAACTGTACTCGAGGCATTTCTATAGGCCTACTGTATCTTGTGTGGTTGCGTCAAACTCCACCCTTCCCTGGCTCGCCCGCGTGAACCTCGATATGTTGTTTGTACGTCCTGTGTAGATGGCAGCAGTTGTCAATGCGCTCGGCGGTGAAACCAAGGCTCCGAGGGAGGGGCGGGCAGAAGACATGTTGGTTCCGACCAGACAACATCAGCCATGTCTGACGGCTTCAGAGACCACGCCTTCCAACAACCACCAACAAACAAACAAAAAAAAAACTGTTGCCAGGGAAACATGGACGTTTGAGATGAAGGAGAATGGAGGCAGATGGAAATAGAAAAAAAAAAAAAACACAGTAATATTATTAAATTCTTCATCTCGAAAGGGAATTTAACGCGCACTTTTGAACCAACCGTTTTACATGAAATATAAAATAGTCAACCTCAGAACAGGTACGACAGCCTGTCCCCCTGCCGTTAATTCATTGTGATAGCCCGTTTTGGTGGGCACGTGGATAGAGGCGTTAGTCGTATCTAGTTGGTAGCGGGAGGTCGGGGATAGAATGCCAGCTGAATTCACAGAGGAGGCTCTCTACATCTTTGTTTTCCTATTTCCTGCCAAACAAATTCGGGTACACTTCCTCCTAAATCCTATCTTCTTCACCTCACATTTAGTGTAAATATGCGAATCAGCCGAACGGCTAGTGAAACGTGTTTACCCAAAATCGTGTGTGCTTACTCAGAAAACAGCTGCTAAGTCCTATTTTCTTATGAAGTGCCTTATTAGACATCTATAAAAGTTACTAGATCTAATTTAAAATTGCAAACCCAATGGATAGAACTGACTTAGGATAGGGATAGGGTGTAATGAGGTAGACTGGATAGAACTAGCTTAAGATAGGGATAGGGTGTAATGAGGTGAACTGGTTATAACTAGCTAAAGATAGGGATAGGGTGTAATGAGGTGGACTGGATAGAACTATCTCGAGATAGGGATAGGGTGTAATGAGGTGGACTGGATAGAACTAGTTCATGATAGGGATAGTGTGTAATGAGGTGGACTGGATAGAACTAGCTAAAGATAGGATGTAATGAGGTGGAATGGATAAAACTAGCTCGAGATAGGGATAGGGTGTAATGAGGTGGCCTGGCTAGAACTAGTTCAAGATAAGGACAGGGTGTAATGAGGTGGACTGGATAGAACTAGCTCGAGATAGGATGTAATGAGGTGGAATGGATAGAACTAGCTCGAGATAGGGATAGGGTGCAATGAGGTGGATTGGATAGGACTAGCTCGAGATAGGGATAGGGTGTAATGAGGTGGACTGGATAAAACTAGCTAAAGATAGGGATAGGGTGTAATGAGGTGGACTGGATAGAACTATCTCGAGATAGGTATAGGGTGTAATGAGGTGGGATGGATATAACTAGCTAAAGATAGGGATAGGGTGTAATGAGGTGGACTGGATAGAAATAGCTCAGATAGGGATAGGTTGTAATGATGTGGACTAGATAGAACTAGCGCAAGATAGGTCTAGGGATAGGGTGTGATGAGGTGGACTGGATAGAACTATCTCGAGATAAGGATAGGTTGTAATGATGTGGATTTGATAGAACTAGCTCGATATGGGTAATAATATATGGTGTAATGAGATGAACAGGATAGAACTAGCTCAAGTTAGGGATAAGTGCATACTTTTGTAAGTGCAGAAAATTAAGGGCCAGTTTCATAGTCAGACTTAGCATGCCTAAAGTGCGGTCGATACTAAATACAGGACGACACCTACTAGACCAAAATGGAATGGCCACTTTCGCATATGAAACTGGCCCATTTCATTCAATTTCAGGTAGGTGACGCCTTGTATTTAGTATAGCGCCGCACTTGAGGCGTACTAAATTGACTATGAAACTGGCCCTAACTTTCGAATTCCTAATGCCATGGGACAAAGTGTTTTCTAAAAATATCTTCCTATAAAAATTGGACTCTAGCCATCCAGTTGGGTATTTGCAGTCCAAACAGCAAATAGTTTACATAAATGTTCAAGACATGGGAAGTACAAAATAATAAAATACGTAGCGTGGAAGATGTGTATAAAGGAATAGTTTTTGTCGTCAATAAGTCTAAATACAGTGGCGTGGCGTGGCGTGTTGTCAGGATAAGCAAAACTTGAATATATACCTGTGAACTGTTCTTATCGCTCGGTAGGACAATCATAGACCAGGTATCATCATTCCCATGTGAGGCATGAAGAGCAGAAACTATTATAGTGTGATTGGTCAAATGGGGATTAAGCGTTGGAAACCTTAACCACCAGTACAGTTTTAACAAGCTCTGCATACCTTGGCAACACTATACTGGTGCATTTTAAAGCCGGCACTAGACTTTATATTCAAAAGTATACTGTTGTGTATATCAAAGGAGCTCCTATTATTCACCAATAGAAAGAAGCACAAAAATAATAGCCTTGGTGCATGATTTGTCCCCTGAAACAAATTTCTGAGTACACCACTGGCTAAAAGTTTTAAATTTAGGAAAAAAATATATTGTGAAACTGTTAGATGGTATTCTTGTTACTTAGGGTCTAGGTATTAGTATACAGTAATCAAACAAAGGGCTGTATCAACATATGACTTACAGACCCCCTTTAACCTATAAAACCTTGATCAAATCCAGTGGCGTGTTGTGGAGTGCACCAGGGTAGGCTGAGATTGTTAAAACTGTATCTGTGATTATGTTCTCAACTACTTTCTCCCCATTTGACCAATCAAACCGAGTCTCTGTCCTACACACCTCACATTATGGTTGAAACCGAGTCAATGCGTGTTATACTGAGTATTGAGCAAAGTTTACAGGTACAGTTTCAAATCCGCCTCGGTGGCGTAGTTGGCTAACGCGCTAGTCGTGTTGAGCTCGACCACCGAGGACGGGGAGATCGATGTTCGAATCTCGGTCGGGTGAACTGGGGGTGGTTTTTCCTAAATGGTTTTCCACTCTTCCTCCAAGCAAATGCGGGTTCAGTTCCTCTAAATTCAACCCTCCCAATTCCTAATCCATTAGCGTAATTAGTACTTAAGCGTGTAGCCCGAACGGGTAGTAAGACGCAGTGCTAATTATTATTATTATTGGAGTTTCAAATAACTCTGCTTACCCTGGAAACACTATAAGACACGCCACTGACAAGACCCTGATGCCCGGAGCTACAGTATCAAGGACCTGATCCGGTGGCTGTATGTTCTAAGTTGTCACTCTTGCAGTTGTCTAGACTACTGATGACAATGAGATCAAGGTTCGAATCCCAGTCGGGTGTACTGAGGGTGTTTCGTCCTAAAATGGTTATCCATGAGAATGCGGTCCTCTAAATTCAACCTCCCTCATACTTAACTATTTAACGTAATTATTACATATGCGTATAGCCTGAACAGGTAGTAAGTATTAGTGCTAGCATAAAATTTAAAAAGTACAATATTAAGGCTACAGTATAATTCGATTATGGATATTACACTCCACCTTCTTGGGATCGAACCTGGTCCCTCTAGACCTGCTGTGTATCTGTATAAGAGTCATTCACCCTCTTCCCCAAATGTAACAGTAAATAGATATTTAACCTGACAACTCCTTCTATTACCTGTGTTACTTGACTTTTCACATCAAGAGTGAATGTCAATATTTCATTGGAAAGCTTTTGTGACAGTAAAAGAAGAACTCAGATTTTAATACAACTCAGAATCAGAAGATGTTTATAAGTATATTTACTAATGGTAAAAACATGAACAATACTATTGTTGTTCAACATTAGAATTTAAGTAGGTCAAAGTTATCTGTGTTAAGTAAAACTGTGTTGTATTTACCCTCCCTCCATGTAACACCATGTAGACATTAGAGCTCCACCATGTAGAGCCATGTAGACATTAGAGTTCCCCCTCCCATGTAACACCATGTAGACATTAGAGCTAACACCATGTAACACCACGTAGACATTAGAGCTAACACCATGTAACACCAGTAGGCATTAGAGCTAACACCATCTAACACCATGTAGCCATTAGAGCTAACACCATCTAACACCATGTAGACATTAGAGCCATGAAGCTTAAAGTACTTCTAGAAAGAAAACATAAAAACATGTCATCATGATTTACTGGCTGTCCATAACTTATTTTCAGCAAAAGAAAACGCATTTAAACGGATTAATTTAAAGATGAGACAGGATAGTAGTAATTCGCATCGGTGGACACACGGAAAAAAGAGTCAGTTTTGTCTAGTCTGATTTGACGTTAACATGAAGGTTGGGGTTCAAATCACGGACAAGTGCAATGAAGTGATTTTTTTTCCTGAATATTCTCCAACTCACCCTTCACACAAATATGAGTAAACTGTCTCTAAATTCTACCTTTCTCATCCCTACTATAATAGAGTAAATACATGAATAGGGTGGATGGAGAAAGTAAGAAGAGGAACACAATAAACCAAGAGAGAATAATAAATCACAATGTGTATTAAGAAAACTCAGGTTCCTCTTGATTAGAGAATGTGGCTCCAGCTTTCCTGGTCAGAGTCAATGCTTCAAATCCCACCAGATAGCTTGGTAACAAAGAGATATTTGTTTATGTACCACAACCCTCCAATGACAGAGTCCATGCTTCAAACCCCAGCAGATATTGAAGCCATAACGCTTGGTAACAAAGAGATGTTTGTTTATGTACCACAACCCTCCAATGACAGAGTCAATGCTTCAAATCCCACCAGATATTGAAGCCATAACGCTCGGTAACAAAGAGATGTTTGTTTATGTACCACAACCCTCCAATGACAGAGTCCATGCTTCAAACCCACCAGATATTGAAGCCATAACGCTCGGTAACAAAGAGATGTTTGTTTATGTATCCACAACCCTCCAATGACAGAGTCCATGCTTCAAACCCACCAGATATTGAAGCCATAACGCTCGGTAACAAAGAGATGTTTGTTTATGTACCACAACCCTCCAATGACAGAGTCCATGCTTCAAACCCACCAGTATTGAAGCCATAACGCTCGGTAACAAAGAGATGTTTGTTTATGTACCACAACCCTCCCTTGACAGAGTCCATGCTTCAAACCCACAGATATTGAAGCCATAACGCTCGGTAACAAAGAGATATTTGTTTATGTACCACAACCCTCCAATGACAGAGTCCATGCTTCAAACCCACCAGATATTGAAGCCATAACGCTTGGTAACAAAGAGATATTTGTTTATGTACCACAACCCTCCAATGACAGAGTCCATGCTTCAAACCCACCAGATATTGAAGCCATAACGCTCTGGTAACAAAGAGATATTTGTTTATGTACCACAACCCTCCAATGACAGAGTCCATGCTTCAAACCCCACCAGTATTGAAGCCATAACGCTCGGTAACAAAGAGATATTTGTTTATGTACCACAACCCTCCAATGACAGAGTCCATGCTTCAAACCCCACCAGATATTGAAGCCATAACGCTTGGTAACAAAGAGATATTTGTTTATGTACCACAACCCTCCAATGACAGAGTCCATGCTTCAAACCCCACCAGATATTGAAGCCATAACGCTGGTAACAAAGAGATATTTGTTTATGTACACAACCTCCAATGACAGAGTCCATGCTTCAAACCCCACCAGGTATTGAAGCCATAACGCTCGGTAACAAAGAGATGTTTGTATATGTACCACAACCCTCCCTTGACAGAGTCCATGCTTCAATCCCCACCAGATATTGAAGCCATCAAGCTCATCAACAGAGCGATATGTACCGGAATCTCTAAGAGAATCATCATCAGAGAAGTAGACTATCGTCATTAGCCCCGACGATAAAGCAGTGTCAGGAGGAACACTCGTCATAACTCTTATTACTGACGTCCTTAACTCGACTCGTTTCACTGTAATGAGGGAGTTAAGTCAAAATAATTGAGGTATTCCCTTCCCTCGTCCTATCCCCTTCTTTCTCTCTTTTTTTTTTGTACAATAATAATTATAATTATGGAACAAGTCAAGCAGCTTCTTCCTGGAAGTTTATTGTTATAAAATAGCGAACAATAGCTTTATTTAATGAGGTGTTTGCACGTTGAGATCGTGGAATAAGTTGTTTTCAAAACTGGTTTCCTCGCAATCTACCAGAATCATCTTTGGAAACAACATTATTTTATTACTATTACTACTATTAGTATTATTATAATGTTTATGTATACTCTTATTTGAGAGTATGAAGGATTTTTTCATTCATACGAGGATGAAAATTATTAGATAAACATGACTAAGCTTAAAAAATATGATTAATTCGGTGTGTGTGTGTGTGTTAGATAAATTAGCCATTGTGTATCAAATACATTGTTTAAATTTCAATAACAAATAGATTACTGTTCGTATAAAGGTAATACCTGCGTAGCTGCTTGTAGGTGTAGCATAAAAATAAAACAAAAACAATAAAGAATCTGACCTCACATTGAAACTTTAGATTATTATTATTATTATTATTATTATTATTATTATTATTATTATTATTATTATTATTATTATTATTATTATTATTATTATTATTATTATTATTATTATTATTATTATTATTATTATTATTATATAGAGGCTAGGACGCAGGTAGGCATACATAATTTTAAATTTCAATTACAAGATTTCCGCACCGGTGGTATCATAGTGAACGTTGTCAGACTAGAAATATAATGGACTTCCAATGACAGTAAGTCCAGGTTCGAGTCTCAGTGTGTGCACATAGTGTTTTTCTCTATTCTAGTGTTTTTCATACCCCCTCCACAAGCTAGTGTTGGTGAACTTTGTCTAAAACTACCCTTTACAGTTATAAGCCTACTGTGGTCCACCAATAAGCTTGGTTTTAAAAGTAGGCCCTACACTAGATAATATAATATAAGAAAATATAATTACGAAAAAAGTTTTGTTTTGTTTAAATTACTTAGGTGTTTTTTTTTCTTTATTGCTTGGTTAATTTCAAAAAATGTCATTTGGTTAAGGTTTATTCTATTTTAAAATTTTACATATTAAATTATCAGGTGGGATAGAAGGGGATGTGAGAAAAGGCCAGTTTTTTTTTGTTTTTTGCAGTTTACATGACAAAGATTTGTTTTTTACAAAAGGTGACCTGGTGGTCCAGGGGTAAGGTGTCAGACTTTTGTGCTGGGAGTCCGGGGTTCAATCCTCGGTCCCGGCACAGATTTATCTGATTGCAAAACCCTTCCTTCACCTCTGACAAGACGTGTATTAATCACAACTTGTGAATGTGGGAATGCCAGGCCTCCACCGTGGTTCGGATTCCACGTTAAACTGTAGGTCCCCCATTTCATTTACAATAACCCTACCATTGCACACTAGCGTAAGTGCGTATAACCCGAAAGGGTAGTAAGACGAGGTGATTATTATAATATATAATAATAATAATTTTGAACAAAATAATTACATTATTGCTCCATTAAGAACATAGAATATAAATTTCTTCATATAGTGACTTAAATGTTTCTTGAATATCTGTCAGAGTTGTCCTGAATTTAATGAAAACTTTTTCTTTCCATTTAAAAAGTTTCTCATCTAATACTGCTAGGCTCATGATGAATATTCAGTAACTGTTGATATCAACATGTGAAGAATATTGAACTATATGTTTGTACTGGAGAAATATATTATTTATTTTTGTCAAAAAAATGTTTTGCCATAAGAACTGAAAAAACACTGGTCATTTCTCGCTTCCCTTCCATCCCCACCTTAACACCCGATGTGGAGCAAAGGGGCACCCAAAAGTTCGATACTCCGGTTATTCCTTGTTGCAGTTTCTGTAAGAGGTTAATATCCCTGCCACAACCTAAATGAGACCAACGGCTTACTTCCCTACGAAGGAAGTTGTGCTACTGATTTTTATATTACAAGAAAAATCCGTTGACCCTGGCTCAGTGTGAACCCAGAACATTGAGCCCTAAGGGGAGCATTTTACCCTAAGACCACAGAGGTTGACCTACATATTATATGTTAGGCCTACTACTTTAATATACTCATTTTAAAACTGTTAAAATTACTCACTAACTCTTCAAATCTAGTAATTATAGATATAAATAATAACAAGGACCTCGGAGACAATCGGTTCTTAAATCATGCCGGTGGCGTGGAGGTCAGGGTTTGAATCCCCCATGTGTGAAATGATATATTTTGTTACTAAATGATATGTAACTTCCCCTGCAATAAAATAGGGGTATAACTCCTCTAAATTCTACTTTTCTCATTAATGTAAATATTCCAATAGTCCGGATTAAGGGACGCTTATCACGTTTAGTAATAATAATAATTCATTTCTCTTTATTAAAGTTGTACTTAAACTTCAAGATTAATGAAGGTTAGCACCGAAAAGATTTCTAAGGAACGCATGGATTACAAAATAAAATAACACACTATCATTGTACTAAGCAGGGGTGGATCCAGAAGGGGGAGGGGGCAAACGCATCCCGCCTCCCCTAAGAACCTTTTAATTAGTATTTACAATTCTATTACAAAAAATTGAACAATTAAATCTATTTTATAGTAATTACTAGTTGTACTGCCACGTAATATCTCACTAGAGGGTTGCTTCACGTGTCAATCACTGTCAATAGTTTGATTTACATGTTCAATCCCTAAGTTAATTTAACTAACCAAAATTAACAACGAATATAAATAAACTATCAACGTGTATGTGTTTTTTTTGTTGTTTTTTGTTTTTTTTAATTTAGTTAATTTCTAACTTAGTTTCAAGCCTACTCTCAAATCTTGAAAGATTTTCCCGTCAGAATTTTCGGGAGGGAGCTTTCCCCGGTCGAGCCCCGTGAGAGCGCCCGCGCCCCCCCTCCTCATGAAATTCCCCCCTCACATCAATCCCGGATCCGCCCCTTGTATTAAATGTAGGCCTTAAGATTTCCAATAAAACACATATAAGAACAAAGTTACAATAAAGATAATAATATTAAACAGACAACAGTAAACATAGACTTGAGTTAATTAGTGATAATGTTAGTTCTTAAATGGGTTATACAGGGTGGGGCAGAAAGTGTTGATATACATTTAATAAAACTCAACTAAACTTAAAATAACAACTAAAGATAGACAATTTTCTATATAATCTTGAAATTTTTCATGTTTTTAAAACAATGTCGTTAAGATGGCCACCATTATATACTATACATTGTTGTATGCGCTCCGCAATACTTGACATGTCTTTGCGTTGTGTGTCTTGATGAATTTCTTTAGCTTCAACCATAATTATATAAGTTGCTGAATTGTTCTTGGGTGAGTTGAGTAAACATGACTCTTTAACATGCCACCACAAAAAAAAAAACTTCGTAAATTTTAAGTCTAGGGAACGTGGGGAGCATACAATGTCCCTAATTCGTGAAACAAGGTGCCGCAGGAAATATTGTGTGAATAACCTTCAGTAATGCTCTAACTTTCTGACCCCTGAACTGCAATGTAAGTGTACGTTTATGCTGCATCCTCTCTGCTGGCACATGGGTACTCGCCAGGCACCTCGATGCCATTACATGGATGCTGCCTCCGCCAGGGCACCTCGATGCCATTACATGGATGCTCGCCAGGTACCTCGATGCTGGCACATGGATGCTCGCCAGGCACCTCGCTGCTCGTATGGAGCATTTACCCTGCATCTGTTCATATTGCTGTAATATTCTGGCATGAGAGGTTAATTGTGAGTCGTGTTTCGTGTTATTGGAACGTGTTAAGTCGTGTTTCGTGTTATTGGAACGTGTTTCGTGTGAAGGAACGAAGCTGTCTCAGTCATCTGATGACACTGATAAGGATTAATTTTTGACAAAATGTAGTTTATCACAAGAAGAAAGAGGAGAAGGTATGGAGTGCATCCTTTGAATTAAGAACGCCATCGCCAAGGTTACTTTCCCCAGTTCTATAAAGAGCTCAAGAACTATCCAAAGAGGCTTTTCAGGCACTTAAGGATGTCACAATCAACATTTTTGTATATTTTTAATCTTATTGAACCAGAAATTATGTGAAGGAACCAATCATAGCTCAAGTTTCAAGATGCCCGGCGATGGTCGAGGCTCGGAAAACCAAATGATTTGTTATAATTGCTATAGCGAGGATAGCAGCGGGCAGTGAGGCGAGCAGCGCTGATGCAGGAGAAATGCACCAACAAAGGTGACTAGTTTTGTTTCATCATCGCCACAGTCACATCCATGTTCATATCTCGGCGATGTGCCAGCAGCGAGGATGCAGCATAAACGTACCCTAAGGGAATCTATATCAACAACATGTAGTTCCAGCAAGATGGTGCAATGACCCACACAGCCCGAACATCGGCCTATTCCTACCGACTACCCTGCGGCCAGCCGCCCAACCCCGTCACAAATCGGGCGGCCACCACGTACTTTTTATTGTGGGACATGTTAGAGAATCATGTCCACGCAACTCGACCAAGAACAAATCATTAACTTAAAGCAATTCAACTAGTGGCATTACGCAAAGTCATATGAAGATTTGAGAAGCGCATACAATACTAATATTGCATATAATGGTGGCCATCTTAGGTACATTGCTTGAAAAAATAATTCAAGACTATGTAGAAAATTGACAATCTTTTGTTGTTATTTTAAGTTTGATTTGAAGTATTTAGTAGTTAAAATAATAAAGATAGAGTGTTATTAAATGTGTCAACACTTTCTGCCCCACCCTGTACTAACAAGATAAAATAAAATACTGTCCCTATTAATATTACAAATATAGTCCAACCCAGTTTAGTTATTGTACGAATGAACCTGTAAACCTGATTGGTTTAGCTATTATATAAATGAACTTATACACCTAGTTAGTTCAGCTATTATATGAATGAACTTATATACCTAGTTGGTTCAGCTATTATATGAATGAACTTGTCAACATGGTTATTTAGCTATTATAATGAATGAACTTGTAGATCTGGTTAGTTTAGCTACTATACGAATGAACTTGTAAACCTGATTAGTTAAGCTATTGTATGAATGAACTTATAAACCTGGTTAGTTAAGCTATTATATGAACCAACTTGTCAACATGGTTATTTAGCTATTACATTAATGAACTTGTAGATCTGGTTAGTTTAGCTACTATACGAATGTACTTGTAAACCTGGTTAGTCTAGCTATTATATGAATGTACTTGTAAACCTGGTTAGTCTAGCTATTATATGAATGAACTTGTAAACCTGGTTAGTCTAGCTATTATATGCATGAACTTATAAACCTGGTTAGTTTAGCTACTATACGAATGAACTTGTAAACCTGGTTAGTCTAGCTATTATATGAATGAACTTGTAAACCTGGTTAATTTAGTATTATATGCATGAACATGCCACCTTGAGCTGAAACAAAATACTTATACATCAACGGTCACAGATTGAAATTATAAACCTTTTCTAATTTGTTCCAATTAGATTTATCTCGTAATATACGAGTGTAAAATCCGTGAAATGGCTAAACTGTATCTTGTTGTAGATGTATATTGCGACCAGGCCAGCGTGAAAAAGGAAGAAAGAAAGTAAAGGTCATTTGTTTAATAATTTACCTGTGGAGCACATAACGACGTCAATTATACGCAACGGAGTGTTGACATGTTAATGAGCAATTATGTCGGTTGCTACAGTCCAATGGCCGTGTCAGCAGACTCGCTGACCTACCCCAACACAATCACTCGCCACACAGGTGCAATTAGCGTAGAGGAGAGGGTGGGAAGTGGTGGGAAGCGTGGTGAATCGCTGCTTGTGGTGTATTAACCAACAATCAGATATCACTATGAAAACATTATTGTTTTTTAATTATTACGTTCAACCCAGGTGTTACTATAGTCTCTGGAGTAGAGAAGAAGGAAAGATTCCATATTAGCTTGGGTGATCTGGTGGTCTAGGGGTTAGGTGTCGGACTTCTGTACTGGAGGTCCGGGGTTCAATCCTCGGTCCCGGCACAGATTTATCTGATCGCCAAACCCTTCCTTCACCTCTGACAAGACGTGTATTAATCACAACTTGTGAATGTGAGGAATGCCAGGCCTCCACCGTGGTTCGGATTCCACGTTAAACTGTAGGTCCTCCATTTCATCTCACAATCAGCCTACCATTACACACTAGCTTAAGTGCGTATAACCCGAACGGGTAGTAAGACGTGGTGCTAATAATAATAATAATAACATAGGCTTGATGGGAGTATGGGGAAAAAATAGTGTGAAAAATATTTTTTTTAAAAGCAATCCCCTGTCGTGTCTGGGGATATTCGAACTTTGATATCTTGTCACTATCAATATAGTACATTGTGTACTTTACGTCTTAGACTTCGTGACAATCCATATTGGAGTGAATTATTGTCAAAATCTAACATTTATTGTTCATATTAATACTATTATTTATCAATATTATGTATGACCGGAACATTTTTCTCCACGGGCGATTGAGGAGACGAGGGCTAAACGTCAAGCTCATCTATTTTAGCTTGCTGGTGACTTTGTGGTTCGAATCCTAACCGGTTGTACTAAGGGAGCTTTCCTTTAAGTGCTCTACAAATTTTCCTTAACACAAATTTTGGGGCATTTCCTCTAAATGTTACCGTCCTCATCTCCACCTCATTAGTGTAATTAAATTGGGAAGGCCAGACGATAATAAGAAGCTGAACATGTAAAAAAAATATACACGATGGGGTTGGTGCAGTGTTCCAACCATGAGGCTTTGGTTCAATATCTAACAGGTGCATTGGGAGAGATTATTTCCCATTATTAATCTTCCCACCCGCGACGAGTGTTTTACACTATTTTCAAATCAACCACTTATCATATTTATTTCATCTTATGTTGTCCTACTATCATATAGTAATACCAATTTTACTGAGATAGTGATCGTGTATATATGGGGCTAGTGATCGTACTCTTTCTCACAACTATAAATAAATGGTGCGGTGCACAGATTTATCTCTCTTTTATCTTAAAATAGACATTTACTTAAACTCGTAGATTTGGTGAAATTGAAATAATATACATTGTTGCAGAAACACTTAAAAAGAGCATAAATAAAATAGTATACACTTGTTACAAAAACGTTGAAAAAGAAAGGACCTTCATATTCTATTTATATAAATTATGGAGGTCTTTGAAAATTATATTGATAGTTTATATATATATATAATTATCAATGTCATTTTATATATATTATATTTATATATATTTGATTATATCTCAGAAACTCTTGGTTTATAAAAACATATTTCAAATAAAAAATTCGTATTTTTAATATACAACTCTACAAAATAATGATTTCGTTTCTAAAACGTTGAGGAGATATGATAAATTTGAAATCTCCACTATAATACCTGCCCTCAAATTTATGTTTATGGCCAAATGAAACCCCATTTTGTTTGTAGTATTAAACAATTTAATCAAATAATCATTAGAGATGCTTTGGGCAATCGATTTTTTATCTTTTGCACTTCAGTATGCTACCCAATTTTAGGATTAGATATATACGGAATAAGTACTCCATAAAACTCTTCGGGGAGCCTTATGAAAACCTTAGATACAAAGTTTTAGCTTGATCAGTAAAATTGTTTTGGATTTAGTCCAAGATACAGATACACACACAGAGTCGCGGAAAACAAAGTTTTCTGTTTCATGGGCTATGAAACATCGACATTTACCAAAATCTCGTTTTGATTTTGTTTTATGATAAAAAAGTCTCTCTCTGAGAGGTGGAGAGAAAATAAAGATAGCTAGCCCACCTTATTTTGGAAAGAAGAGCTAGCGGGAGGATTCACTAGCAGGTAAAGTGGGAAGGGGAGATTTTAAAACAATGAATTTTCGTTCTTTCTTTCCCCTTTCCCCCCAACGCGTCTTAACAACCAGTTCGGAGTAGCCACAATCACATTCTAAGTTAAGGAATGTGGAATTTAGAGCAAATGCACCTGAAATTTCGTGGAGTAATAGTGGGAAATAATTTAATAGGTAACACCCTTAATACATCCATCACCTAGGTGGGTTCTGCTCTTTTGATTGTAATCGTCAAGCGCAGCAATCAGTAGTTACATTTACGATCAAACTTCTAATATATTCGATGAATAGTTTGTATTCCTAATGCGGAGTTGACATAGTGGATACGTCCCCTGCTTCTGATGCAGTATATCGGGGTTTGAATCCCAGCAAACTACATTGAAGAGGGTGTTTATATGGGTGGAATCGTGGTACAAAGATAGGTATGAATATATATTAATATAGTCCCTATATATATTATATATTTAAGGAACAATTTCCGATAAAATTTACAAGTACTGTTCATTACTACATCATTAACTCATTTTTATACCCGCAAACCCCATCTTATTACCCATAGGGGTTCTTCATCTACTTATACTAATGAGGTAGAAACGATGAAGTTATAGTTTAGAGGAAATGTACTCGAATTTGCCTAGAAGAAAGGTGGCGTACAAGTTTAGGAGAACCATAAAGTAAGTCTACAAACAAACGTTATTCTAAGACCAACCTTCTCGAACAAAAAAAAAAAACGGACAAAAGAAGACGAAACTGATTTGTCCACATACCAGTGCACGAGTTGGATATAGCTTAACTTAATTTCAGAGAGGCTTAAATTAATTAAGATTGAGCAAATGTGGTTTTACTCTTTAAGAATACTTTGGCAAGTATTGACATATATTTTAATCATGAATAACATTAACTTTACCCTTCCATTCAAAACATATTATACTCATGGTATTATTTCAAAGTGTTTAGTGTAGCTTTGCTAAAAAATATTCCGTCTATCTCCTATTTTTTTTATTGTTTCATGGAAAATAAATTAAAACTTTTGACGAATGTTTTGCGTGAGTTAGTAAGATATATTTAAGTGCCTGTAGATTAATTATTATTTTTAAAGAGCGGATCCACCTTATGAACTTTCCCATATAAAATACGTCAAATCTTTTAACACATAATATCACAGTAACAAGACCGGCCATTAAAAAATTAGTAGAGCATAGTAAAAAGCGTCTAAATCCAGGCAATGGTATTGTGGTTTTTATTAACGTTTTAGATTAGATAGCTAGTTTAAATTTAAATAATGTATTAAATGTACAGTATAATACTGTGGAAATATATTGATTTGTTGGGAAATTGTTTCCTCCATTATTTGAGTTTTCTTGAAATAATTAGGAGATATATTACTCTGAAAGAAAATAGTTAAATCATAGTATTTTGGAAGAGTAGGTCTGTTTCCTTTGTTTAAATAATCGCGTTGATATTTCAAAGTGATAGGTACTTATTACTATATTCAAGAGGAACAGAAAAAGGTATATACATATATTTTTTTATGTTTGAGATTATGTTGGTTGGGGTTTTCGTGTTGGAAGGGAAAAGGTTGAATCTAAGCGTTGCGCAATCAGCCATAAAACATCCAGTTTCGAGGCACACATCAGGGGAAAGGGTAAAAAAGGGCACCTCACCCAAAGCGAGATCATGATATTACAAAAAATGTGAGTGGAAAAAGCTTCTAACAAGCAAATTCCGACACAAAAAATAATTACCCACTGTTCGTTAAATTATTACAAATGAAAATAACTGTCAAAAATGAAAACTAAAAATATTACATTATTTTATTATTAATACAATTTTGTGTCACTGTCAGTTGGAAATATTCACTTATTTTAACAAATACATATATCATGAAGATAGGCAGATAGTTTAATTCATGGAGTGAAGAAGAAGACATACACAATTTGTATTTACATATTTGGTTAAATCACAATATTGTAACCAAGCTATAAAAGCAATAGACAACGTGTTTATCTATAAACTATACCTACAAACCAATAATAATCGCGCTGTAATAAACATTTTGTCTTGTTTTAAGGATTAACAATTAAATTACACATTCTATTTCACAGGAAATTTTAAATAAATGTATACTAAATTTGTTACGAAAATATCTAAAGTTCTCGAATGTGCTACAATTTCCTCTTCGCTTCTCTAAAAAAAAAAGGTATCCCGGTAGCGAAGAAATTGGCTCACTTTTAAATGATCGCCATTCATGTTCAAGGGATTGGGATCAGAGAATAATTCACAACAACAACAAAATCAGAAGATAATAAAAAAAAGATTGCGTTGGTGAGATTAAAGCGCTTCACTAAAGATTATTATAAATTTTATGATTAACAATTGAAACTTAAAGAAGATAAGTCAATCCAATAATTAATGCTGGTAGCAAAGTTCTCCATCTGGAAATAGCTATACTTAATAAAGTGAGCTGAGGAACGAGTATATGTGTGGGAGGGGGGGTGGGGGACGGGATAACAGATGTTTGTAAATACTCAAGCCAACCTTAACATTATTTCAAATATTATTCTCTGGAAATCAAATCTAAACAAATAATGGCCATTAAAGATGAAAATGTTCAGTTCATTGAATCCCAGGAATAAAGATGTGATCGTTAAAGCTTTGATTATAATATTGGCATATTAACATTAATATATGGTCTATATCAGACCCGGTATTAGTGTCACACTCAACCGCCGGCTGCTGTAATCGATACATTAATGTGAGAATAAAACTAGATTCGATGGTATTTCATTTGATGTTTCTGTTGTTAACGTCCTTAGGAGAAATGAAATGTGAGTTTACACTTTGAAACTTCGGCTATTCAGATTGTATTAATTAATTTTAAATATATCAAGGACGGGAACAATTAATTATTAAGATGGGGTACTAGTGGGCGCGAGTTTAGTGCATTTATTTTGCAGTTTTTATACGCGTAAACATATTTTGGCCAAAATAAATCCAATATATCTTCTATAAAATCATAGAGTTTAGTTTTCTGCACATGCTAATCTCAACCGTTCTCGAATATCTGTCAAAGCTGTCCTGGAATTTAATGACAAACTTTTTCTCTTTATTTAAAAAGTTTGTCACCAAATGCTGCTATGCTCATGACAAATATTCAAGAACTGTTGAGACTAGCATGTGCAGAAAATTAAACTCTATGTTTCTATAGAAGAAATATTTTATATATTTTGGCCAAATAAATGTTTATGCTATAAAAAGTGCAAAATAAATGCACTAAACTTGCGCTCACTAGCACCCCACCTTAAGGTAAAGTTGTTTATTTCCCATCTCTAGTGTTATTCAATGATAGTTCTAAGTAGATGATAATTTAAAACTACCCAACAGATTCTGTCTTTAACTACAAGAGAATAATTACCCTGAACAAGACATTATTCCTGAATAGCTTTGTATTAGAGCATTGCTGCACTAAGTTAAGGTCCCCGGATTTAATTCCATATTTAGGCGTAATTTTTCAACTATGTTTAATTTGATTGAAAAACAAATAAAATGCTAAAGATAATTAAAAATCTGCACTAGGTAGCTATAAATTGTTAAGAGTATGAACCAACCTTGATGGCCTGGCTACCTATAAATTGTTAGAGTATGACTCAAGCTTCAGATGGAAAATATAAGTCTAATGTTAAAAGAGTAAGAGGGGAGAGAATATATCTTCCATCTTTGTCTCGCGTTAGTTCGCTTCTCTACCGCTCGAATCTTCCGTCTGGTCTCTGGTGCTCCAGGTGTTGGTAGGAAAAGCGTTCAACTCTAATCTTTGTTTGTATTGGATATGTTAGCTAATTTTAAAACTAATTATCGAGAGTGGTCTTTGTTTTTAAGGTAAGTATTCTTTAAAATCGTAAGTACATTTTTCAGGTAGATCGGTCATAAAGATACGGTAGGTCCCAATTCAGAACGAGATCACAAACTGTAAATAAAATACTTAATGGGGCATAGGTAATGTCGGCTCACTCTAAGTTCAATCTTTCCTAACTTATCTGGACATTGGTGATTAACTAGAATCATGTAATCATTCTCTCAGGTGACTTTTTTTTACCATGCCCTAATACCCATCCGAACTATCAGCATATTTACAATACCTGGGTAGGGATGAGTAAGTTATAATTTAGAAAAAGTGTACCTACATTTTAATGAAAATATGAGTAGAGAATCATTTAAGGCAGTAGTTTCAGCCTTTTCCATAGCGGCCCCTCTGAAGCCAATGATGATTAGCCTCTGCCCCCTCCCCTACCCTAACCACATGAGGTATAGTAGTAATATTGCGCGTTTGGGCTATATCACTTGTAGCTCAGTAGTGGAAAGATTAGTCAGTACTAATGTACCGTTCGTTGCCTAGGGGACGCCTTATTGTACTAATCGTACATTTTTTCCATGTCCCGATGAGGTGAGATGATGGTGATAGTGAGTATGAGAGCGTTACATTTAACTTAAGCCTAACCAACCAAACTCTGATGGCCGTTGGGATAATTCCCGTTTCGGGGAAAAATACCCGAGGTTCCAGCCGCGAATCGAACCCGAGACCTCTAGGTTTGTAGTCAAGTGCACTGAACACTACATTATTATTATTATTAGCACCGCGTCTTACTACCCGTTCGGGTTATACGCACTTACGCTAATGTGAAATGGTAGGGTGATTGTGAGATGAAATGGAGGACCTACAGTTTTAACGTGGAATCCGAACCACGGTGGAGGCCTGGCATTCCTCACATTCACAAGTTGTGATTAATACACGTCTTGTCAGAGGTGAAGGAAGGGTTTGGCAATCAGATAAATCTGTGCCGGGACCGAGGATTGAACCCCGGACCCCTAGCACAGAAGTCTGACACCTTACCCCTAGACTACCAGGTCACCCTGAACACTACACCACGGGGCCCGTACCACATGAGGTGAAACTAAAAGCATATGAACATGTTGATTGTACTTTACATGATCCGTTTAAAACTAACAACGGATATTACAGTTTTATATTGCGTTATTACTAGAAAAAGAATGGGAGGTTTTTAGAAGTCTGTGTGATGATATTTAACATAAATTAAACACTAATCCAATTTGATGATTGGCATTGTATTCCAGCCGTCAGCTTTAAAAGCTAGGATCAACGGAGAATAATTTCAATCCCAGGTCTGTATCTACACTAAGTCTGTGTATATGTTTATATTTAATGCGAACAAGAGCAAAGAACGTTGTCTCGCGTAGATAAGTGGTGGCAAATGGCACCAAGTCCCTTATTGTACTTTTGGAAACATCAGGGTATACGAAGGGAGCTTGAAACCAAAAGTCCAACAACGGTATTGAAGGAAAAAAACATCTTCTATGTGGACAAAACAATATAAGTTAGTCTTCTTCACTCGTTGATTCGTGGACCCCAACTGGACTCCTCTTGGATCCCCAGGTTGGGAACTTATTTGAGGTGTAAAATACTTATCACTTCAGACTGGTATTTGAACCTATGGTGGTTTGATTGCTAGTGGCGAGGATGTCAATGGGGATACGGGGAAAGGTTAAGGAGACGAGAGTTTCCACATTAATTTATTAGGTTTCCATGATCCGGCCACGTGGTGTAGTGGTCAGTTCACCTGGCTACGAACCCAAGAGTCCAGGGTTCAATTCCCGGCTGGTACCTAGGGTATTTTTCTCTTAAGGAGGATTATCCCAAAGGTCCCCAAGGGTTGGTAAATTAGGCCTAGACTGGTACTTTTATACAACCTCCATATTCACTATCATCTCATCATCTCATTGCTGGTACTTGTAGACAACCTCCGTAGATGCACCCTGGGAAATACTCTGTGCCACCAGAGCGGCTAAATAGTCGACATACAGGCGACCAAAATTAGATGTCATGTTAATCTCGGCCTGTTACGCTAGTAAATAAAATTATGAAATACGGATGTACTTCATTTAATACTGGTCTCCCCATCCCCTCTTAGAATGAGTAGCTATAACCATTGAGTTAAGGTGGGACGGAAAGGGGTGTGAGAAAAGGTTTGTGTTTTTGCAGTTTTTATGGCGAAACTTTTTTTTTAGCCAAAATAGATAAAATATTGTTCCAGTACAAACGTTGAGTTTAATCTTCTTCACATGTTGATATCAACAATGGTTGAATATCTGTCATGAGCATGGTGGCATTATCTAACAAACTTTTTAAATGAAGAGAAAAAGTTGTCATTAAATTCCAGAACACCCTTGACAGATATTAAAGAAATTTTGAGGTCCCCGTGTGAAGAAAATTAAATTCTATGTTTGTTCTGGAGCAATATTTTTTTTTTGCTAAAAAAATTGCCATAAAAATTGCAAAAACACTGGCTTTTCTTCGCTTCCCCTTCCATCCCACCTTAATGATACCAATTAAAAATCAATACTCTTTACGGCTTTAGCTCCTGTCTTACTCACCGGTACCCCATGGATAGCCATGTCAAGCCATGGATCGCATGGTTGTGCGACATCCTCCCATCTTGAATGGTAAGCACTTAAAGTAAGAGGATTAAAATTGGCTTAACATATTTAAAATAAAAAATGGCCAAATTTAGATTTAAAAAAAAGTACAGTATTTATCCCAATTTAGCTGTAGCAAAGTAAATCGTGCCAAATAAAATATCAAGCTACGATATCTGGCTTGATCGTTGTTTAGTATTTAACTTCCCGGGTAGCCATAAGCAGTAGAAGCTCTTAAACGGCATTTTTTTAATTCAATTTTTATAAAACCCGACTAATTTAGAACCAACGGACAAAGAAGTTGGCCTAGCATTGTTTGCTTTAGCGGTGATGGTAAGGTTAGGATTTTATTACCAGTCGGAGACACTCAGGACTTTTTCACAATGGTTCCCCAAGCTCTCTCCACGCAAATGCAGGTACATTTACTATAACATTCTACCTTCCTTCCAATCCATTACTTTTAAGGGAGTATTAGAGTGGGGCCCCGTCTACCTGTTATGACCTGCGTTTAAAAGAGTATCGTCAGTCCCACATTACAGTTGGGACACGAGTTTCTTCTTGGGATTTGTAAACAAGGTGTGTTGTAAAATATTTTCTCAAGCTGAACGAAAAAACAGCAAGTTATGGACAGTAAAACACAACCAAATATTAAGCTAATCTAACCTAACCTAGTTTAACCCTACTTAGTTTAACTTAACCTAAACAAGCCTAACCTAAAGCAATCAAAAAGATTGGTGGGGCCAAATTCATATCCACCCGCAGGTCTATTATCTATTATAGTCCTGGTTGGTGACCGTGGCAGAACTAAGCTATGAGCTTTTGGAACAAGGTGTCCATGGCCCAACTGTTATGCGCCGTCTTTAAATATACGAGCAGCCCGAAAGAGTAATAAGACGAGGGGCATAAAAAAATAAAATAAAAAATATTGTAAATGCTTATATATACAACTGTACATATAGTTTGTTTGAACCAAAAGTAAAATAAAATTCTTATACATTTACATCCTGAAAACTATGCTAATACCATTAAATTGTATCCAAAGTTTCGGCGTACAACGCCGAGAGAGCAGAGTTGTTCAAGCATTTGTGTACAACAGGTTGCATAGGATTTAGGCGCACGGCACTACTCAGCTCGACATTTTGGAGCATGGCAGCAGATCAAACCACAATTAATAGTAAACAACACACCAGTCCATCTATAAATGCGAATGCGTTCTGAGGGTCATCATTAACGGTCCTACATCACATAAAGTGATTACCATTATTACATCTGCAGTGGCGTCCGCCTAACTCCTGTGCAACTTGCTGTACACGTATGCTTGACAGCTTTGCTATCCCGGCGTTATACGTTGAAACTTTGAAAATAATTTAATGGTATTAGCATATGTTTCCGGATGAAAGTGTATAGGGATTTTGTATTAATTTTTGTTAAAACAAACTATATGTGCAGTTTGGGCTATGAGTTTCCGAACATCCTGTATATAATAACAATAATAATACTACTAACATCATCTGACAACTTAACGCAGTACATAGTACGTATGTATAGTGAGCTTATCATCCCATATTCGATTCCCGGCATTTCTTAAAAAATGTATCATCGGTTAAATTTTGGGCTTCCCCTTTCACGGTCATGAACTAACAGCCAGAGGACTGCTTATTGCGTTTATTCTAGAATTATTTTTTTAGCACTCCAAATTACAACCCGTTCGGGCTTTACGTTTATGTACTATCCACACTAATGTGTTAGGGATGAGTAATTTAGAGGATTGTACCCGCGTTTGCGTGCGGACAGAGTGGAAAGCTATTGAGGAGAACCATCCTCAGTACAACCGACAGGGAATCAAACCCTTATCTCCCCGTTATTAACAGTCTAGTCTATTGTAAGAGTGATTCCTTTAGATCGTTCAACCACCGAAGTAAATTAGAATAAAGAAGCTCTGTAGTTCGTGTGTTGATGTAAACATTCAGTTCCAAAAGTGCACATTTAATACCTCAAATAAAACGTAACAACATCTTGGTTCACCATACGGGCAGAAACGCGGTTGTGCCTCTACAGCCGCTCACCGCCTCATGTTTGTATGCATGCATGCGAGTATGTGTGTGTACGCGCCGCAGTGTTTCATAAATCTCTCCACCAGATGACAGCAGGGGTCATATATTCTCTCGCTCTCTCACTCGACGAGTAGAGTATGCCCGGCGAAGGTTCGCATGATTTGCTGCCGTCTAACATCCGAGCGGGTGCAACGCATGCACATTATTCACGGGTATCGGCCACTTTCAACTACCGACCTGCGCGCTCCGTGGAAAATACTCGCAAGCCACAAACTTAACCGTCTTCTTTCTTTCTCTAGCTTTGTTCCCTGTCCCCCCCACGGACACCAAGGCTGCTAGGAAACAAGTTACATTCCGGAAGGTACAAAGGAGACCATTCGTCTCTGATTTTAGAGAACAGTACCTGAAATAAGACTTACGTTCCGAACTGATATTTCCTTGATTTGTTGAATAAACTAATGCTATTTGAAATGTATAGGATTTAAATAGCAAGATTCGAATCAAATCAGTTGCTAAGATGTTTAATTATTTTAAACAAATCTGGCAGCAATGTACAACGTCAAAGCCAGCGACGAGTTTGTTTCACTCAATCCGAGCTTTTGTCAAAAAATTTGGCTCTAACTGTACATTTGGGCCATTTTCAAAGTTGATTTAGTACGTCTCAAGTGTAGCGCTATATTAAAACCAGAAAGATACCTACCTAGACCAGAATGGAATAGGCCAGTTTCATATGTGAAACTAGCCCATTCCATTTGAGTTTAGGTATGCTCCATCTTGTATTTAGTATAGCACCGCACTTGAGGCGCACTAAGTCTGACCATGAAATTGGCTCTTAGCCTAGTCCACTACATTCTTGGACCATCACTTTCAACACATAGCGGATTGTTACAAGTAGATTATCGCGCTAAAACGTGTTCAAAACTCTTTATTGGTAAAAGTTATACAGAATGAGGGCACACTCGGCTTTTTAGTCAAAGGTTTACTCGTCAAAGGCTGTTAACTTTCCATAGATTTTGAACTTACGGTGTTTAATTTTAAGTGGAACGTAAAATTAGGTTACCTTCTCCATGCCACGATGAGAACTTTAAAACTATCTCACTGCCATCTTTCTATCTATTCGTTGCAACAAACCATTTAGATAAGAATTGAGTTGTTACTATTTTTATTGAAAGATAGATATTTTATTTGCCGATATACAACTATACACAAATCATGGTTTCCATGGTTTCCATGGTGGTGTAAACACTGCGTGGAGCTCACGCAGCAGAAAATCTAGAAATTCGCTAGAAAAATCTAATTTTCGTTGAAAGCTACCATTTCCCTAACATAACAAAGAAAGCTATTTTTGTATCTAAAATGCAAATGATATATTAAATTATATTGGAAGAAATCTTTTCCGAACCAAATAAATCAATTCACCATATCGAAACTGTTGTAATGTTCCACGAGCTTGAATATGGATAAAATATGATGATTCCCCACTAGACCGCCTTCCTACAACACCACATTGTGTACAGCACTGTACTCCCTTTTCCCCAATCAGATTTCTGTCTATACATCGATCCTAAGAAAGTTTGTCACAATCAAGTTAGAAGCGTAATATTTTATGTTAAATATAATTTTTTTTTGTCTTCCTTGTGGACCTTTCATGTCTAACTCGAACCCTTGAATTCAAATATCAATCACCTGACATCCCCAAGGTGGAAGAACGGGCCCTGGGACTGTGATCAGTAACCTTGAAGCCCTGGTGAAGTTGAGGTGAAAAAGAGGGGTGAGAGTTTAGCCATCGGGACTAATATAACGGTCATCAAAGAAGTAATCACGCAATGCGCATGAGCATTCGTGCGTGTTTTGTTTTTTATCACTTTTTATGCCCGCCATTTGTTTCTACATCAAAAATTTTGAACAGAAATAAATACAAAAAAAATATACATGACAAATAATATCGTGAAAATGATCCCTAGAGGCCTTCCCCTTTCACCCCGCTTCATCCCCCCTCCCCCCGTCCCACCATAACCCTCATACGATAGAAAGCTGTCTGTGGTTTTGACCCTTCGTTAGAGTTAGAGAATATATATAAAAAAAACGTAAAATCACCGGAAGTATCAAACTTATGGCACTCCCTAAAACTTAGAATGACAGATTGGGGTGGGTTAGTTTGAGTCCTAACATATTTCCTTCCTAATTTCTGGTTAAATTAAGGGCTGCACTTTTTTTTATTGTCTCAAATGTTTCTTCTTTTTAAAAAAAATGTTTTGACTGACGTTGAGTTTTCCTTTACCATGAGATTGACATGCCAATGTGTTGTTTAGGGGGGCCATGGAATAAAGAAAGGGCAGTTAGAAAAGTAACTAAAACTATTTTCATATATTCATGCGTCAAGTCCAGTGAACAGCAGATGTCACTTTTGATAATAATTATTAAACCCATTAAGATTATTTTAATTATTTAATGAAATATTAATAACATTAAACGAAAAATATAAAGTTTGGATTATATAAAACTTACTTCCTACCAAAATCTTAGCATATATGTATATATATGTATATATTAGGGCTGGGCCGATGCCGATTATTAATCCGATCATCGGCCGATTATCGCATAACCCGCGATTCCGATGATCGGTGTTTGAATCTCCGATTATTTATGCCGATTATTGAAAATGTGTGGGTATATTTTAAGTCTTAAAAAATAATATTTTATCTCTGCTCTCTTGTATGTGATCTTGGAATAATTAGCTTGTTCTTAGCGACTTAGGTTTGAAATAAACAGCACATCCAACATTCCAAACAAAATATATCAAAATAAATATATTTACCATAGGTCTTTTTCCAATTTATGCACGTTATTAGAAATAAAAATACTCACAAGTAACAAATTTAATAATCATAAAATAAAATATTAGCAGATTGGTGTTGTTTTATTTCGATTTGTTAAAGATGCCCAAAAAATGAAACATTGGATGTAATAATCTCGCACATACGCACATTTTGTTTTAAATGGAAACAGTTTTTAAAATTATTAAAATTGAAATCAAAAATAATCGGCATCGGTAATCGGCCTAATCGGCAACAAATGATCGGCATCGGACTAATCGGCAAAATAGATGATCGGCCCAGCTCTAGTATATATATTGATTGATATTCATGCTCATTTATGTCGAAAAACCAATTTTATGAACTGTATATTTTTTTTAGAAATACTTGAAGCTCTGTAGTTAGGAAATACTCATTGTAAATCATTAAATAGATATAATCTTAAAGGAAATTTCATAACCTTTAAATTTAGTCCTATTCAATTTTCGCTTACAACGCACATATTTAAATGTATTAATTGCTATTTCATTGAAAGTGTGATTTGGGCGCCATTTTTTAAAATGGCGCCGAACCTACAGGTAAGACAATGGTAGTCACTTCAGAATCTTATTCCTCACACTTATTAATATCTGTTGCAATTAGTTCCCCAGTAAACCATAGATTTCCTAGACAAGATATTAAAACAACACAATTTGAAGAAAATTAAACTCTATGTTTCTATTAGAGCAACATTTGATTTATTCTGACTGACTGAAATAGTTTGTTGAAATGTAATACGTTGGAAAAATAATATTACTAAGAAAGTGGGTATTGAATTATTTTCACATTGGTTGGTTTTTGCCGTATCTTATTTACAATCCATCCCGATTATACACATATCTACATTAGTTGGAAAGGAAGGGACCGTGGGGAATTTTAAAGGAAGTGTACCCGCATTTGCGTAAAGGCAAAGTAGACGGGTTTTTTTACCCCTAAGTCCTACTAACCATTAGTGCTATACATCTTTAATTATACTAATTGAGTTGGGATGAAAAAAGTATAATTTAGATAAAAATGTGTCAGTATTTTGATAGCGGGGGAGTGGGACACAGTTTAGGGGGGGGGGGAGGGGACCTTTCAGAACACTCCAGTGGGATTTGTGTTCCGACCTTACCATCCCTGGTAGATCGGACAATATGAATGACAATTATTATACTTGCGCACCGATGCGGGTAATATTGGGAAACATTTAATTAGAAACTTCTCGGTACACCTGACTTGAACTCGAATCCCACAATTTGGGCTACTGCAAAACCCACTATAAATGAGACTAACGACTTTGACTGTATGTCTACTGATTGGTCTATCTCTGACATTAATGGCAAAAGGAAATATATATTTATAAATACAGCCCGTATAGCACAAGAAAAGTATAGTATTGAAAATATTATAAATATATTTCCACCATTGTGTTAGTGAAATGACACGTGGACAGGGTATTCCCCTAGGTCAGGCTCCAGGTTCTCATTTGGCTAATCAAATAATAATCATTCATTTATAAGATGTATAAAGTGTATAAATAATGTATTAATTTAATATATTATTTATTAAACACTGATTTTCAATAAGTAGACACACTCAATTTAAAAACTACACTATACGCACATTTTTGTTCGAATGAGTCATCAGTTGAAGTCGACTAAGCTAGAGTCGAACTTATTTACAAGTTGAATCCAAGTTATCTTACGATAAAATAGCTATACATTAATGTAAACCTAACCATAAGTTTAAGGCAACTTAGCTACAATATAAGTGGTGATATCTATAAGTTTAATATGAGTCAGTAACAGGTGTGATTTGAATTAGCTGTGTGATTAAGTCAATTTAGTTAAACTATTTGGTTGAATAAGCTAGCTACAGGCTTAAGTGAAACTAGCTGTAAAGTTAAGTCAACTTATTTAGAAGTTGAGTTCAACTCATTTACAAGTTAAGGTAGTCTTAGTGCCTGTATGAGCAGGAGTTGATTTAGTTACAGATTTAAGTCAACTTATTTACGGTTTGGAGTTGATTTAGCTACCAGTTAAAGTATATTTAATTAAGAGTTGCAGTCTTATTAGTTGCAGGTTTGAAGTCAACTTAGATGCAAGTGGAGCTCGATATAGTTAGAAGTTTGAAGTTGACTTAGGTACAAAGTAGTCAACTCAGTTCCAAGCTGAAGTATTCTTTGTTGTGAGTTGCAGTTGACTAAATTAGAAGCTGAGGTCTTCTTGGTTGTGCGTTAAGTTCAACTTAGTTAAAAGCAGAAGTCTTCTTGGTGGTGTATTGAAGTCAACTTAATTAAAAGATGAAGTCTTGTTGACTGTGTGTTGAAGTCAACTTAGCTATAGGCTGAAGTCTTCTTGGTTGTGTGTTAAAGTCGACTTAGTTAGAAGATGAAGTCTTCTTGGTAGTGTGTTGAGGTCATCTTAGCTATATGCAGAAGTCTTCTTGGTTGTTGTTGAAATGGATTTCACCAGTAGATGAATTCTTCTCAGTTCTGGGTTGAAGTATAGGCAACTTAGCTAGAATCTGATGGGTTGTGATTTGAAACGAACTTAAGTAATGGGTTGATGCCGACTTATTTGCAAGTAGGTGTCGACTTAGTTTGCGGCTAGAGCCGAATCAGTTACAAGTTGAACTCGATATTGGTGGTGTAGGAGTGGTCGTCGACCATCAAGAGGTCTGGCCCGATGTAACTTCTGCGACAGCGCGTATCAGCTCTGTCCCTCCTCCCAGGGATTCGCGAGGAGGCCTTCCAGGAGTACTCCAGTACCATGATCTTCAACACTCCATCCTGGCAGCCCTCCAAGCTGACGTGGCGGTTTGTCGCGTCAAACCGCTCCATGCAAGTCACCGGAAGTTCCAGTCCTGGCAATCTGGGCACCACTGGAGCCCAGAACACGTGGAGCACTCCCATGATGACTTCCTAGTTCACTCTTTCAAACAACTAGATGTCTCAAGAGCTAGATAAGATTGTTTAAAAAATAAAAATAAAATGTATATTTGAGAAAAAAATATAGTTATGAACTTAAAATTTAGATGGTGGAAAAGTGGTTAGTTAAAAAAAAAGTTTACGTGGTTGCTGAGTAAGACTCAAACAAAAGAATAATTTGTTGTAATAATTGTTATTATGTTATTGTTGTTGTTGTTTTTTTTAAACACCGCTTCTTACTTCCGTCCGGTTACACGTTTAAATACTAACTACGTTAATGTGCTAGGGGTGAGGAAGGTTGAATTTAAAGGAAGTATACCCGCATTTGTGTGGAGTGAGAGTGTATTTAATGTATTTTAGGTATTTAACGTGCATTTTCTTAGCCGACTGATTATATCAGCACACGAATTACAGACTAAATTAAATATAGAACGGACACAACACGCACCCACAAGCCGTTAATTCATCCCTGTGAAAAAAGTAAACCATATTTCATCAATGATAAACTTTTCGTCATGTCAGGAATCGAATCCGGGACCATTAGCTCAGTAGACAGACACGCTACCGACTGATCTAAGGTATCGGGCAGGGAGAATGAAAAACCATTTTGTAAAAATACCCCCTCAATATACCCAACCGGGATTCGAACCCTAATCTCCTTGTCATCGGCAGTCTGATCTAACACAAGAGTGACACCTCAGACCATGCGGCCACCTAAGAAAGTGTATTTTCTTATTAAACTATTTAATGTTCTGAAAATTTACCGATTATGACCGATCAAGAGTATTTTGGTCACACTCAAACATATTATTTGAACGTACTTAATATATTTGTTGATTTAAAAGACTCAAAGTTTGACTTTCAATGAAGAAGTAGCTTTCCTACGCAATCAATTGAAAATCTCTGATGATGGGGAGATCGAGGTTCGAATCTCACTCGGGTGAAATGGTGGAGGGGGGGTTGTTCCTAAATGATTTTCCACTCTTTCTCTATGCAAATGCGGTTCACTTCCTCTATATTCAATTCCTAACCCATTAGCGTAAATAGTACTTAAGCGTGGTAACCCAAACGGGTGGTAAGACGCGGTGCTAAGTATTATTATTAATTGAAAAGTTCTGCAAGATTGACCGGTTGGCCATCCAACCGGCAACGTGTGTTATCTTATAGTTAAATTGATACTTATTTTTGTTTGTGGTATTATATTATTTTCGGTCAAGTGGGAATTGTTATATTAATAAAATTCACTCGCATCGGTGGGCACCCTGACTAAAGTGTCAGGCCCACCTTGTCTACATATTATTATGTAATTAAAAGCGTATAGCCTGAATAGATATTAATATACAGTGCATAAATAAATTATAATAAGGTAGGGGAAGAGTGGAAGGGGGTGAACACAAACCAGCATGGCGGTCACACTTGTTCTTTTTTTTTCTTCTTCTCTACCAATAATTATGTCCTACCATCATTTTAATTAATACTGCGCTTTCTATGAACATTCAAAATAAACAATTTACATAATATAAAATTTTAAAATGTAAAATATTAATTATTAATGAAGCTGATTAAAAATACTTGTTTGTTCACGTTTCTTCTTTTAATTTTTAATATTCTTGAAGTCCAAGCATAAATTATACATAATAAACAAAAATCCATATTGAGGATATCACCAAATGAAATTAATTTTGCACCCCCACCCCCTTCTCAAAAAATAATAATATTTTGTGAGCAGCATCATAAAATAAATCAAATGCAATTTTCTTTAAATGTCACCTAATTTTATAGAACTTGTTTTCATCCAATCAACACTGGCGTGCTTGTAAACTCTGATTGTTTATAGGAAGCCCACTTTAACCACCAACATTGATTGAAAGTAACTAAAATTTAGACTTCTAGAAATATGTACCATTTGGTTTAATAATTCTTATAAAAATCAATTAAAAATTTAAAAAGATTCAAAAAATATTCCCTTACGGAATACTGTATAATTTTTCTTGATATTACTAACCAAACGGACTAAGAATATAAATATATTTGTAATATTTTTATTTCCACCATTGTGGCAATATTTTTTCAATTTTTCAAATAGTGGGCTTCCAACGAACATCAGACTGTAGGTAAAGGACTCGGTCTCGTCTTAGGTAGCTCGCAGATGAGGGTAGGCTGAGCTTCGAATCCTAGCCTTATGCATCAAGGGTTATTATTCCCAAATGGTTTACCCCCTTTTTCTATGGAAATACGAGTACATTTCCTCTAAAGCAATATCTTACTCATCCCTACCCCATTATTGTAATTTTTCGGGTATCCCTGAAGGGTAAAAAAGGCTTGGGGTATTGTTGAAAACCTTTAATCATAGAAACCTATTTGACCATTACAGGCCCCGTGGTGTAGTGGTCATTGCACCTGGCTACGTGCTTGGGAGTTCCAGGTTCGATTCCTGTTTGGACCTTTGGGTATTTTGCCAAAATGGGAACCCCACGGTCACCAGAGTTCGGTTTATGAGGCTAAATTTATATTTTAAGTGTTTCCACTGGTTTCAAGCCCTCATACTCACTATCACCATCACCTCATCTCATCGGGACATGGAAAGAGCCTCCACGGAAAGGATGAACTATTAGTACATTCGGGCGTCCTCTAGCCAACGGTACATTCGTACTGGCTAATCTTTCCACTTTTGGGCTAAGAATAATGTAGCCCAGACGCGCAATATTATGATCTTATTTTTTTACCATTAATTAGTTTTATTAATATATTACTTATTTTTCTCTTAATATTATGCAATATGTAAAGTATTAAGCAACAACATGCAGAGTTTGACGTAACTATTTGCTTGGTTTGGACATTTTTACTCCATATCTAAAGTTAATAATGTGGTGATATATTTATTTCTGAAACAGTTTAAGCTATCAATGAAGAAGCCATTGATCCCAATTTGCCGCAATGAGTTTTTTTTAAATATAATATTTCATTTAAATCTCATGCTAAGTTTTAAGCCGATATTAAAATTAATCCCCTTTCTGATGTCATCTTTAGATGGATAGTTAAGTCGTTAAGGCCCTTGGCCCTGTCGATTGCAAGTCTAAAATCTATTTTGTGGGATGGTGGGGGAGGGTGAAAGGCGTGCCGTGGCTTCATAACCGACCAAAGTATCCTTCCGCGCCAACAATAACAGATGGATCACGGAAACCGTATATGGCGCTATCTACCGGACAGGCCTTGTGGAAAAAATCATACGTTTGGAAATATCCGTTTTCTCAAGAACGAGTGAAATGTTTGTGTTAATATTTTCAACACCCCTTCTAAAAATAAATCGAATGTTTATTAAATGTTACATTTTCTTATTTTTTGTTATGAAGCCGGCAGTTTTCTATTTAAAAATGTCAATATTATCGATAGTTGATCACTGTTAAAATTATAGAGGAGGTGTTTACATAAAAAGTATACTTAATCAACATGCTTCTATTCTTGAACAAACCGTTTCCGAAAAGAAAATTGCAAAACAATAAAAATTCTTGAAGATAACGTTTGTTCCCATGGCTCTGCATTTTCACCCAAATGGAAAGGGCCAATCGCCTTAATATTAAAATGCTAACTTATGACTGAAATTCCTAGCTAAAATCAAGCTTAAAGTGTAGTTTTCTTGCCGGGCTCTATTTCAAATATAAGTTTTGAAGTTTGTATTTATTTCGAAATATACTAAATAATGAGATAACAGGAATCAAAACAAAAATACACTATCAGAACTTTTCATGAAATTAGTCACCAAGTTCTTAGTGTTAAAATAAAGCCTTATTTATACATTTTAATTGTTAAAGCCTGTATAGGCTTTGTATGTATGTATTTATATGTGTCTAGAGGGTTTTCGTAATTCCATAAGTTATAAAGCTAAATTTTGAGCAATTATAGAGCATAATCAAGGTGCGTAAATATAGGAAACTTAAGAAAATATTTTATTAATAATTATCAAATAGGTATATCTCTTCAGAAGATTTTTAGAACTTTCCGATGAGCTCGAAAGTTAAATTTGCAGCAATTGTAGATCAACACTTGAAAGTTTGCGCAATCCGAAAATCTTAGAAACGATTAAAACAAAAAACAAAAAAATGCTAACAGAACAGCTGAAACACTAAAACACATGTTTTCGGGTTTTTTTTTAGAATCGCGTTCTTACTACCTGTTCAGGTTATACCCGTAATTATATACAATTACGGTAATTAACTAGGGATGAGGAATGTTAAATTTATAGTAAGTGTACCCACATTTGCAGGGAGGGAGAGTGGAAAACAGTTTAGAAAAAACTCAGTACACCCGACCGGGATTTGAATTCCAATCTCACTGTCATCAGCTGTTTAGGCTAACACGATAGTGATGCCTAAGACCATGTGGCCACCAAAGCTGGTCACGTTTTAATTGATCATTATAATTCGTCAATTATGTTACAAGCCAGCTCAACCTAGTGAAACTTAGGCTTCTATTAATCTACTAATTAAATGCTAGGTAATGTTAAGTTTAGTAGTGTCAGACTGTCGTATACATATTACAAGCAAGTTAAGTGAATTAATGTAAGATTTTGGTAAGATATCAGTAGAAGTTAGTTACTAAGGTTACTAAAACAATTTTAATATAGTCATACTCAAGTCATTTTATCTAGGTTGTTACTTTTGATAGATAATATTAATTCATATAAAATCATCCAAACAATATGTTAAAATGTTATCAATGTTGTTCTCAAAGAAATATGTTTTAATTTTCTAAAGTGTTCTTTCAATCAATATCAGGGTATAGACCGCCCCCCCGGGTTGCGTTACCTCGGCACTCGCACGCCAAGCACGTCACGTCCCTTACGAGTGCTCGCCACACATGATCGGAGCGAGTATCATTAACCGTAATTTCAATCATTTCATTGGAAATATACATTTAATACACAACTTTTCCATAAGTATGTTCTACTGTATAATATAAGCTTATGAGCGTTTGTAGATTTTATTTTTAGATTGAGTAGTTTTAGCTGCAAACATAATAATAATTATTTTATCAAATTTAGTATAATTTTAGAAATTATTTACATTAATTTTATCCCAAAGTTATTGAGGTGTATGAAATTTAGAAAAGGTAATAACTTTTAAGAAAAGAAAAAATACAATCACGAAGTGTATTAAAAAACTATAATTAAAATAACTAAAATACTGTTACTATTAGCACCGCGTCTTACTACCGTTCGGGTTATACGCACTTACGCTAATGTGTAATAGTAGGTGATTGTGAGATGAAATGAAGGACCTACAGTTTAACGTGGAATCCGAACCAGTCAAGCTCATCTGTTCTGGTTTTCCGATGATAAGGAGTTGAATATCAAATACCAACCGATCGTACTAAGATGTTTTTATTTAAATGATTTTAATACTTTCCCTACAGGTAAATGAGCGTACTTTATTTAAATTATAATTATTAATCTCTACCCCAATAGCGTAGTTAAAGGCCGACCACCCGAACGGTAGGGGAGATGGTGTACAAAATATATTTTTAAAACATTAATTTGATTTTTAAATCACAGTTAAAATATACAGTATATATGTTTATGATATTATTATTAGCTGATTTGAAATCGCCATAATAGTAAATATATTTAGATATTTTCTGTAATATTCTCATTTGCTACTTAGAAATCAAAGTTATAATATAATTATGTTCAAAATTCAATATACTATTCTATAATTTAGCTGATTTGAAATCATAGTTATAGTAAATATATTCAAACGTTCTATATAATATTCTAATTTGCTGATTTAAAATAGCATTTATATTATATTATGTAATGTTCTGGTATGATGCTTTTAAGTTCCAGTTATAAACATATTTACACGTTCTACGTAAAATTCTCATTAAAACCCACTGCGTTTTATAGCACGGTCCTTAGATTTCAAGTGAAATTGTTTTTCACAGTCGATTGACGTTAAGTATCGATAAGTATCGCAAGCTCACTCAGGGTAAACAGTCGATTGTTGTTAGGCACGAGTGAAAGCGATAAGCCATCACAATAACCATTTAATTTAATTGTTAAAAAAAAGAAGTGGTGTCTAGCACATCATAAACGTTTCCTGTTTTAACACATAACGGCCTCTTTTTTTTTAGACGGTGATATAACGTTATTGATAAAAATAATAAAAACAATTATGTGAGGTTTCATGACCATGACACACATTCTTTTTTTTTAAGTGGCTGCTTCCATGAGACTATATATTTTAAAAAATGAAACAAAGATTATGTTGGAGAACCTATTTTTAGTAACTTTTTTATCGACGTGCGTATTTTTATATTTAATTAAATTATTAATTGCAATGAGGGGTTCTGTGGTGGTAGTTCCATAGCTTAAATAAGTTCGTAATATACTGGATTGCCAGCGATGAGGTTTAAATCTCATTCGGTGGTTTTTTCAAATTTGATTTATTGCGTGGTTTTCCCAACCTCACTTCCTAATAATATGGGTGCACTTCTTCTAAGCAGCCCTACTCATCCCTAAGGCGTTAATAATCATGATGTCAAGCATAATAATTATAAATACAAAAAAGCCTACATTCAAACAAAGCCGGTAGTAAATATTTTCTAAAATTTTTTACACTTCCTCTATATATTCTTAATAAAGCTGTATTAAAATAATAATAATATAATAATAAACAAATATATATATATATTTTAAAATAATTTAACCCCTTGGTGGTAAAATAGCTTAATCACAATCGCAATAGATTGGAATTGCCGATGCAGGGACATCAGGGTTTGAATTCAGGTTGGTGTACTGAGGGTTATTTTTACTCAAAATACTTTCCCCTCTTACTCCGCCCAAATAGGATACATTTATTTTAAATTTCGGCCCTCTTCATCCCTAGCTCACCAGTGTTATTATGTACATGCCTTTAGCCCGAACGGGCAGTGAGGCTCTGTGCTAAATAATTAAATTGCACTTATAATTTATAGTAAACGTTTTTTAAAACACGTTTTAGAAGTAAATTCAAACAACTTCAGAAAATTGTAGGAAAAATATATATTTATATGCTAAAAACCTTTGAGAACATGTAACATTTGTAGTTCTAACCTAATGGAGTATGAACGAATACTATGTTGGACATTTTATGTATACAGTTAGTTCCAAAACGTTAGTTAGCCGATTTATAGTGGAATGGCGGTAGAAAGTTAGGTCTAATACAATTATTATTTTTCTTTCTAGCAATATTTACAAAATATATTTGATATTTTTTTTTAAAGAGTTACAGTTACAAAGCTCAAAACTGTGGGATGCCAAACTTATCTTGGATAATTTTAAAAGTAACATTTTTTTAATTATTTCTTAGTGTAATCACAAAGTATGCCAAATTACAACATATGTTTTTTCCCATTTCCCCAATTGACATGTATTTTGTAGATGTTATGAGAGTATAAAGGTTCCCGGGGAACGGAATAGTAAACAGTCGGTTACGAGGCTTTCCTCAGCCGTTAGCAACTTCACAGTGTTGTCGGGGAGTTGCTAAGAAACCTCAATCAGGACTCACTATCTAATATTCTACTGGAAATATAAAACAAAAAGCATTTTAAATTTGACAATACAACACAAATAAAAATATTTTAAACATTATTTTAATAACGTTTACTTGTCATCTGAATTATTGATGGGTCTCCTGATGGGCTGGTCCCAAACGTTTTACAGTTTCCGGTTCTACTATTTATGGCTCTAAGATCCCGATTTCTTATTGTTATTATTATATTACAGTCTTACTACCGTTTAGTTATATAGCACTTACGCTAATATTTAATGTATTGATTGTGATGATTAAATGATAGACCGTCGCTTATACGTGGGATACCGACACGTGAAGCTGCCAATTAGGCTATGTGAGATAATAGACACGTCTTGTCAGAGGTCGAAGGAAGTCTGGAATTCAATCAGATAAAATCTGTGCCGGGACCGAGGATTGAGCCTTGGACCCCCAGCACAGAAGTCTGACACCTTACCCCTAGACCACCAGGTCACCCTTCGATACTTGTTCAAAATATCATTTAATCACAACAAATCTTAAGTTTTTTAATTGTACTTTGTGTCTCGTTCTGACTATCTTACACTCACGAGGTAGGTATTGTATGATAGAATTTAGAGAAAATATATCCAAATTTGCGTGAAGTAGAGTGTAAAAACGTTTAGATAAAACCAACAGGAGTAAACTGGGTGGGATCCCATGCACTGGTAAACCAAATAAGACGAAACTGACGCCTGTATCTGCGTGTCCCCTGGTACAAGTCTAAATCTATTAGGTCTCCATTATTTTAGTATTTCTGTAATAAGGGCGGTTACAAAATTCGTTATGTGACGAGCCGGATAACTTAAAAGGTGTAAATTGTTTGTAAATTAAAAATAGAAACTATTCTTACATCAACTGTTTTTATTTAATTTTCAATATCTATTAGTATTTCTTGGAGGGGAGGGTTCTTAAGTGAAAACCAAAAACCAGGAACCTACTTTCTAGAATTTTGTTTTGGTTCTAATCAGTAAACCTATCTCATAAGAATTTTTATAGGGAAACGAAAATATATACTCAACTATCATACATAAGTCTCTCCAGATACCCGTTTTGAACATCATTAAAAAAGTTCCGCAATTTTTCAATTTTTAAAAAATCAGTATTTAGTAAATTACCTTAAATCAGCCTACTAAAAAAACCACATACACAATGTTATTCACCATGTCAACCACTCTTCAAATAAGGCTTCCGTTTCAAACAAAAAAAATCCGTTTTTGGAAAGTATTAAATTTTTCAAAATCAGTGGTTGGTAAATTACTCTTAATTTAAAAAGGGATATAATCAAAACATTACTTGTCCTCTTAGTGTGACCAAATGAATCTAAGTGTCAAATTTGAACGAAAGCCACTAAAACCGTTGTGGCTGTAGCCTCAGCTACAAAGACCCACATGGGGGTCATTGTGAGGCCCACTTTTAAAAAACTCAGGGGCACATAAACGTCAATATGCATCATTGTATTGAAATCAATATTGTTCACAATTACAATACGTGCTTTATTTCGATGAGAAAGTAAAAAAGAGTATAATCGAAAAATAACAATTTTAATTAAGATATGACTAAACTGATATAATGTCACTTTTTTCAAATAAAAAATGGGGAAATTACACTTTAAAAAGTTTTTTAATACTGTATCTAATATTTCGACTAACCGGCGTGAAAGTGGCTTAAGAGTCGATTACAGAAGAACCAAACCGAATACTTTATGCAAACACCTTAGGTAGATATTTATTACTCAGAGCAGAAATCAAAATGTCAGCTTGTGTACTTCCTTTCAAAAATATTAGTTGATCTTTCCATCTAAAATTGTAAAAATGTAAGATTATATTTATTAAAATTTAGCCACTACATTTTTTTGACTAAAACTTGTCTAAACAAACAAGTTAAATTTGTACAGGACAAATATAATTTGCGTATTTCTTGTAAACCTGTTTTTAATTTAATTTGATAGAAATGGTCCAATGCATCACTACGTAAGTACGATCTGATTTGTAAGGACCGAAATAAAAAATGGTTTACAAAGAATAAAATTTTAATTAATAATTATCAGAAAAGCAAACTTTTAGGTGGTTTCGAAAATTTGTGTGGTCTGAATGGCTTTAAATAATTAGGGTTTAGTTTATACGCTCTTGTTTTATGAGTTGTTTCATATGATTCCACTATATAATTAAACCTATCCAGAAAGTCTATAGCCGTACATATTTAAATACACTTTAATAGTCACGAAGTAAGCTATTTAATAGTAGTATTGTTTTAAAAAAATTCTTGTGTGACTTTGTGCTAGCATCAGCTAATGTTGTCTTACTTTATTAAACTTGTACAGGATGATAACGGGGAATACTAAATTATAATTATATACGCCATAATTAGTGTGAAAGGAGGTTAGGAAACCAGTTTGTGGAACCCATGCTCACCTTAACTCCTGTGTAGCCGGTCGAGAAGGAACTCAGGACTCCCTTACATATTATAGTCTACAGCTACGGCAACAATATCAATCATCGAGTTTATAGTATCTAAAATAAAAATGGAACGTGATAAAGTCTTTTCTTGACATTGCCGGTGATGGGAAGGCCCGAGTTCAATCCCAGCTAGGTGTACTCAAGTGTATTTTCATAAACAACTACCCATTCTTCCTTTAATAAATCGTGAGTTCATGACCTCTAAATGTTACCTTTCTTATCACTCTTTTAATTAAAACCCAATGTTTAACTAAAACATCCTAATTATAATATAATAATACATAAAATATACATATTATATTTATGTATACTAAACATATAAATATATATGACTATATATTATAAGCATACATATAAATTTTGGCATAGGCATATATATATATATATAATGAAAAACTCTATGGCTCAATCCGGAAGCTAGCTAAACTGACCGAACAACGATCGCCTTTAACGATGATGGTACCACATTTGAGATAAAGGGTGCCACGTGGTCAGCACAGCGAGTCCTTCAGCTGTTAATTCTAGCCGCTAATTCCTCATTAATAGCTCCTATTTGTCCTCACAAGGCTAAGTTTGACCCCGTTACAGACACACTTCTTCACAGGTAAACTTTGGAAGCGTTGTGGATCGAAACTCAGAACGTCTGGATCTGTATCCAGGAACTCTGACAATTCCACCACAGAGTTATTCTATATTTATATTTAATAGTTCTATTGAAAATCAGAAATATTTCATAAATCGGTGCATGACTCATCTTACAGCCTAACTTAACCTAGGAAGGCAAACTGTCATAAGAGCCTCTAATTGTTCCAAGACTAGCATATCTCAGCACTAGTGGGCCTACACACTTTAACGTAAATAATAAAATGTATTACTAATAATATAATAGATTACACACGTCTACTACCGTCGGTTATACGTTAAGTCTATTTACCTATGGATCAGAATTGGGAGTGAATCGAGAAGTGAACCGCATGCGTGGAGGAAGATGAACCATTTAGGAAACACCCCATTCCGACGAGATTCGACCTCGATTCCGTCTCGCGGTCGAGCTTACACATAGCGCGTTAGCAATACGCACGAGGCGGGTAACGTAATAAAAAAATGGTTTAGCTGTCGCCTGGATAGAACAGAGTACTAGACTTTAGTGGCCTATTTACTTGGACTTTGATAAAGAGAACAAGGAAGTGAGGCCATGGAATGAGTTTTGAGGATGCTAGCTGTTACCAGAGAGATAGTTAGGAATAAGATGTAAGGATAGAGTTGAGGTACATGAGATAGTAGAGGAACTGATGAGATGTAGGGAGAGGATTCCTAGAAGTTTAGTGAATATGAAGTATGTAGGGAAGAGACCACAAGGAAGAGATGGGAGGAACAAAATAGCAGCAAGTGTGCAAGTGCGAGGAGGAGAGGGGAAGAGAGTAAGGAGGAAGAGTGGTGGAAGGACAGAGGGAAATGAAGGCATTTTACTAATGAGACCTGGCCACAGGTTGGAAACAGTTATCATGATGATGAATGATTTAGCTATTTATTATTTTGGTTACTAGAAATTTTTTTTAGCACTGAATCTTACTAAAGGTTCGGGCTTTATGTCTATGTACTAATTACACTAATGTGTTAGAAATTATGAAGGTTGAATTTAGATTGAAGTGTACCCACATTTACGTGAAGAGAGAGAGATGAGGAGTTGTAAAACCGTTTAGGGAACACCACCCTCAGTGCAACCGACGGGGATTGTATACACTTTTATTTGAAGTTAATATTTAAATGTTTGATTAAATACGAGTTTAAACGTTCACTTTGAATCCCTGACTACATTTTTTACCTCTCAACTTTAATTTAATTGTATTCAATAAAATACATCACAACATCAACATCAATAACTCTTGACTTAGTTGATTCAATCGGTCAGCTATTGCATCCCTCTACCACTAAGAATTTATTTCGCAATTAACTGTACAAATGAATGATCAACTCTCAACTTAGCTGATAATTTAACAGTCGCCGGTAAGTTATTTCATCCCTCGGCCACTCAGGATTTATTTCTCAAATAACTGCGCAAGGCATCTTTTTATAGCTTGTCTCAAAAATTTGGCCCGGGGGATAGCGAGCGTTCCCTTCACTTGATTATGGGTTGGCGAAAAGTTTCTGTCTATACCGCCAGAGCTTCGCCAAATTTAGCCTTCGGTGCCAATTTGGTTAGTTTCTCCAAAGAATAAGGTACACTTACTAAAACTTTGTAAACTTTTATCTATTGTTCTCAGTTTATAACATCATGTTGATTCTTTTTCACCATTTTACTTATGACTTGATATTTTTTTATTAAATACATTTTTTTCCCGCTCTTTGAACAATTAGAAGATACCACTCACCCACTCCCCTTATTAATGTTTCTTGTGGTAAAATACAAGTACGAGCTATTAGCGACCTGCTCCGGTGGCCGAATGGTCTAAGGCGTTACCATAGCAATAAAGTGAACTCCCGATGATGGAGAGATTGGGTCTATAAGGAAGAGGGTGTTATGAAGGTGATTTTACCAAATTCGAGTACACTTCCTCCAAACTCAACCCTCCTCATCCCTAACACATTAACTTAATTAGTAGATGTGTGTTTAGTTAAATGGTAGGCTATGGTGAGTTTGAGTCACTTTTCTGTATCTACGTTCAATCTCTTTCAGTGTTTGTTTTAAAATTAACAGTTGAAAATAACTGAATTAAATTTAATAAGGCAAGACTTCAATAAACTAATGGGTTTTTTTTTTGTATAAACTTTTATCTGTAGTCAGGATTTGTGTCCAATTCTCTTGAAGGGGTGAAACAAATCCCGCAAGCTAAATTTTGAAAATTTTACTGGTGACAAAATTCAATAAGTAGTTGACTATCGTGAAGATATCTTGGCCCACATTTTGAGAACGACTTGCTTGTATTAATTAGTTCTATAGGATAAATTAACAATAGTTATATAATTAAAAAAGACCAAATAGTTATTCAATTCAATAGCCTGGTTGAGTCAACAATTCACTTAAGTAGTGTCAAATGTAATTTGTCTTCTTTGAGTGTTCTCCTTTTATTTTCAGGGGGCTTCTAATATCTTTCTCATAATATGAGGTGGGGGGGGGGGGGGAACAAGTTGGATAATCCAACAAAATGGTCGGGGTGAAGCGCATGTTCATTAAGAAATGTTCAATGTGACTTGAAGATATAATTTCACCACATCCTGAGTGTCATTTACATTTATTCTACCAAAGCTTTGAGACATGAATATTTTTGAATGATTAGTCCAAGGTACCCTTTTATTTAGAAAGATAACATGTATTTTTGGGAATCAACAAAGAAATTTGGTGAACCTTATTAAATTTCTAGTTTAATGCAAATCATTGTGTATGGATATGACCTTGAAATGCTCAGTCGGTAAGGGATTATCCATAAATCATTTAAATCTTTTAATTGTTTTTTTCCCCCATGTAACATCTAATAACATTTAGACTGCCCCCCTTCCCCAAATCAAACTGTGTTAGGTAACACTGTGCTGTACCCCACCTCTGTGAATCAGTTGTAGACCCATACCTAAACAAAGGGCAAACACTTCAAACCATGCCAAGGGCACAGTTTTTCATATATATGTACATATATATAGATAGGCCTATATATAACATCATAGCTAAAGATATCTAAACTAATGTATGGAGCTTCACATATTAATGTGCTAATAAATGTAAACTACTAATGTATAAAGCTTCACATATCAATATGCTTTAAGCTACTTATGTATGTAATTTCACATATTAATATGCTCACAAATTTAAACTATCAATATATAAAGGTTTAAATACTGAAATGCTTTAAACTACTTATGTATGGGTTTTCACATATTAATAGGCCTATGCTTCATAAAATATAAACTATTCTTAGAAAAATAAAGTTAATCTTATAATATTTAGTTAATTTCCCATTTTCAAATAATAATATCTATTATATTTCATTATTTTCATAGCTTCTTATATTATTTCAGCCATTTAATTAATTAAAAAATATTTATTTTATTGCATTAAAATCACTTTCGTTTTTAAGGAGTTAAAATATACTTTCCACATATTTTTATGTTTCTAAATATTTCTTTATTTAAAATCCTATCTATGTTATAATCAAAACTATACATTTTAAAAACCTTTTCATACTGTTAAACAATTTTCCTTTTCTAAACACATTTTACTTAACTAATTTTCTTATTCTTCTTTTACTTATAGCTCAAACAAATCAATATTTTTTTTCAAATCTGTATTAATAAATTATATTAAAATCATTATATGTATTTTGTTAATTCTATAACCACATATCGTCCATGAAACCCACCACCAAGCAGGATTTTCTAACTTTGTGAGGTAATTTCAACCTGTTTGTAGACACATGCAAGCCGTGTGGATGCAGCTCAACACCCGACTGAGTTTAAGTCTGTTAGCCAATATAAATATCTCTAAGCTTAATTAAATACATTTGTGCCATTGTGTTTTTCAAAATTTTGTCTTGGCTTCCAAATAAACCCTGATAATACGAAACACGTGGTATTTCATCATGGACACCATTATGTTATTTTATCATACAAGCAATACACCATTTAATCATGTGGAACAAATTTGTTCTCTAATATGAACCTAGAAAGAAGTTGGGTACAAACAATATTGAACTAGCACTACTCTAAAATTGAAATTATGAAGTCTATGGAGAAGCTCTTTGTATTGTCCCCTCCAATAAACCTAGAAAAAGAGTACTAGAGCCACACTACATAAAACTGAAGTAGAATCTAGAGAATTTATTTGTAATTTCCCTTCAATAACTAGAAAAGGAATGTAATTTACTATGAGCAACACTACTTTAAAAGTGAAGTATGAATCTAGAAGAGATCTTTGTAATGTCCTCTCCAATAAATCTAGAAAAAGGGTATGTAATTCTACTACGAGCAAACACTACTCTAAACTGAGTAGGAATCTAGAGAGAAGCTATTTGTAATTCTCCTCAATAAACCTAGAATAGGGATTTGTAATTCTATATGAGCAAATATAACTCTGAAGTTGAAGCTAGGAATCTAAGGAGAAGTTCTTTGTAATTTGTCCTCTCCAATAAACTTAGAAAAAGGGTATGTAATTCTACTACGAGCAAACACTACTCTAAAACTGAAGGTAGGAATCTAGAGAGAGAATCTTTGTAATGGCCCTCCTCAAAACCGAGCCAAACATGCTCTAACGTGAATAATCCGGTAAAGGAAGAGCGCTTATCTCTATTAGCACGTAGCTATCTCAAAAGAGTTGTGAAAAGGAGGCTAGGTCAGCCCCCTGTTAGCACGCACCCCCCCCCCCCACTCTACAACTAGTGGCCAGTACGAACACCCCCAGGTGGAGCAAGATCCCCCAAAAGTGAGCTTGGCGCCGTCCTGCCTTCCTCTATAATTACAGCCCGACACTGCGGAGAGAAGCAGATACAATAAAAACAAAGTAAATACACAGTAGGACAGCAATAAGGACGAGCGAGCCCTCAGGACTCTAACAAGCAGTTGGGAGAGGTCCAGGGTGGACTCTCTTTTCCTGGAGCTATGGCGGGACACACGGAAGGACCAGGGTACCCTCAAACCAAACAGATACCTATATTCTTTTTCCTTCTGACGAATTTACAGTTATATTAATAAAATAGTTTTATTCGCAACTAACACTTATATTTAATTTATGAATTTGCCACGCACTTTCTAACAAAAGGTATGTAACGGCAATGACCTAAATCTAGCTTAAGGCAAGACAGAAACATTAAAGATAATAAATTTTATTTTCTTGTTTTTAAAAAAAAAAAATTATTTTTAATATATTTTAAGGAAAGTCACTAAAATCAGATGACAACAACAACAACTATTTTACCTTAGAAAGAGTAAAAAAAACAGTCTCAAAAAAAGAATATTCAGCACTGATTGGAATAGAGCCCAGGACTCAAAGATTAATAATAATTAATGGAAGACCCGCTTCGGTAGCCGAGTGGTCTAACGTGACACTCTCGTAGTAGACTAGTTTGACGAAGACGGGGAAATCAAGGTTCAAATCCCGGTCGGGTGTACTGAAGGTTTTTTTAAGTTTTCCACACTCCCGCAACGCAAATTCGTGTACACTTACTCAAATATAGCCTTCCTAATCCCTGAAATAATTAGCGTTATTAGTACATAAGCATATACCGGAACGGGTAGTATGAAGCAGAGCTAAAAAAATAATGAAAAAAGCTAACGCTATTTGTGTGTACTGAACAGCGAAACTTGGTAGATATAAAGTATTCATGTTACGGATATAGCCACATCAAGTATCCTATTCGTAGATTGAAAAATGAGACCTGGGCACGGGAATCGAACCTGGGAGTCTTGGCTCATTGCTGTAATGGACTCTGCCTTGTTCTCTGAGTAAAAAAGGACCCTGAGCATGGGAAGAATCCTGAATAGCTCAGTGGTATTGTATTGGCACATCAAGCCAAGCGTCCTATTACAGTGTTTAGGTATAATTTTATAAAATAATTTTTTAACACCGTGTCTTACTTCCCGTTCGGCTATACGTCTTATGTACTAATTACGCTAATGGTTTTGGGAATGAGAAAGGCTATATTAATGGGAAATGTACCCGCATTTGTGTGAGGTGAGAGTGAAAAACAATTCTAGAAAAAACTCAATACACCCGACCAAGATTCGAACCTCCATCTCTGCGTCACTGGCAGCCTAGTCTAGTGCGAGACAAGTGGGTTAGACCAAGTGGCCACTGAAGCGGGTTCATTTTACAATTTAACGAAATAATAATAGAACTAACCAGATGAGCTGAGGTATTGGAACATATCATTAAACACCCCAAAATATCACCGAGTCTTACCAAAGGTCCGGAATGTTCACATTCCACTACACAGTGATGAGGAATTTAGAGTTTAGAAGAGATGTTCCCTCATTTTAGTATAAAGAGAGTAGTAAAACGTTAGGGGGAAAATCAACTCAATACATCTGTCCCGAATTTAGAACCTTGATCGAAAAACCAGGCGAGACGATTCATAGTCCGCGTGCCCACCGTTGCAAGCTATAACCCAATAAAGTGTCAAGAAGATTATTATTTCTAAAAAGTAGGCTCTGAGTTTCGCTTCAATGTATTTAACTACCTACTAAAACTTTTTGAGCAAAACTGTTTTTAAAGATTCTTTTGCCGAAAGAAAACCTTCCAAAATAGTGCAACAATTATTAGGTGATTCTTCCTCGGGCTTCGCTTGTATAAAAGTTGAATGTGCTTTAATAGCTGCATTTTGAATACAAAAATTAAATAATTTAACAAATTTATTAAGGCTCTTGGCCCTGTCAAGTGCAAGTCTAAAACCTATTTTGTGGAATGGTGGGCGGGAGGGTGAAAGGCGTGGCGTGGCTTCACAACCGACCAAAGTATCCTTCCGCGCCGACAAGAACAGATGGATCACGGAACCGTAGATGGTGCTAGCTACCGGACAGGTCTTGCGGAAAAATCATACGTTTGGAAATATCAGTTTTCTCGAGAACGAGTGAAATTTTTATGTTAATATTTTCAACACCCCTTCTAAGATAATGTATCAATGTTTATTAATTGTTACATTTTCTTATTTTTTGTTACGGTATGAAGCCGGCAGTTTTCTATTAAAAAATTTCGATTTTATCGATATTTTATCACTGTTAAAATCATAGAGGAGGTGTGTAGATAAAAAGTATAACATAATCAACATGCTTCTATTCTTTAACAAACTGTTTCCGAAAAGAAAATTGTAAAACAATAAAAAAATTCTGGAAGATAACCGTTTGTTCCCATGGGTCTGCATTTCCACGCCAAATGAAAAGGGCCAATCACCTTAAGGTATCCATTCCTTTACTTCACTCGAATTGGAATCGTAAATGGGGAGCCTTAACCCTTAAAAATCCCAGCTTTCTTACATCTCCAGAGTTATTTTAAATATGATCGTAAATATTTTACTTGAATGGGAAGGTGAACAGCCTATGATTTTAGGTGACCATTTTTAAACTTGTAGATGCTTTTTACTGTATAACCCATACTACAATCTCTAACTGTCCGTTGGAGTTATAAGCATATGAACTAATTACGCTAATGTGTTAGGGGGAAAACTTTCATAACTTGATGTTATCTATAAAATCTCTATTTACTACCATACTTGAAGCATAAATATTTCATATTTACTTTAGCAGGATTTAGAGTTTTAGTGAAGGACATACTGAAGAGTCAATTGGTCCCACTTTCTAAATAAGTGTACAATCATATTGTGTTTATTTAGTATTTACAATCCTTTAAAACTAGCAGTAAAGAACAAGACCAATTTTAAAAGATCCCCTCAAACCAAGTCGCAGTTTTTTATATGTGACAGTGAACGCGACATGGGCCGATTTCTTTTAAAGAATGGAAATCGTCCAATGGGACACGGTGAGGGTTGCAAGAAGGCCTCATGGCAGCCGTTGGAAAAACATTCGCTATCACACTATCATACATATTTGACGTGACCTACACACCGACCAGTCACTCCAACTCAACTACCATTATTTGTAGGACCTATTCATTCTTTAGTAACCAAAATCAAAGTATGGAATAAATGAATCCTATTACTTAATTTGTGATCTTGAAATTATTTTATTTTCAACTTGAATCAAACACAGTATAATCGTTTGATAGGTAACATGAAACTACCTAACACCCGAACATGATATACTTAAATATTTAAATGTAGTGCTGAAATATAAACTATGCACGTGAGCCCAGGGTGATCAGGCCGTATGTATACTAACCCGGTCAGGATAAGAACCAAGGACACTGGGACGGATATGACCACGTGCTGTTAGATATTGAAAGGTACTTTTTTCTTTAAGATATGAAAATGTATTTTCATTCACCGATTTTATTAAAACTTAAAACATTTTTTGGGATTTTGTGGGTGTCTTTCGGATTTTGGGATTTCTTGGGTGTCTTTCTCTCCACCTTCTCGATAAATTTAAATATCTTGTCACACAGATAAGTGGTTAATAATTAATTGTTGTTTTGTAAATATTCAGCCCTAACCAATTCCCTGACCCCCATTTTAAATGTAATATTTTGAGATTCTACTGGTTATCCATTTAAATTTATTGAAATATTTATATTTTCTACTACCTACCAAAATTTTATTTTAATTTTGGAAATATTTATCCTCTTTTTGGTCCTTTATTTTGAAAGTTAAGCATGTTCATACCTTTGTGGTTATTTGGGGTAGTCCTTATAGCAAATTTCAAACTTCTACAATACTGAGAAGTAGTTTGATTCTTTTAGTTTTGGAAAATTAAAAACAACAATTTCACCAGTCCTACTTAAAAAGATAAAATATTAAACCCTTTTTTTTTTGTTATTTGGAGCTATTCCTCCACGTTAATGGAAAATTCTAATTTTATACATCTCCTAAAAGATTTTATTTTACTTAAATTCCCCCTCCCTCCAACCCCGTGGATTACAGAACTATATTTTAACTTTAAATGTTCATACATATTTGTTTATTTTTAGTTGTCCCGTACCGGCTTGCTGAATGTCAGAGAAGTACTAGTTGTCTTATGGTTTCCCATTACAGCTTAACGCAAATTGCGAAACATTTTCTTTGAATCACGCCTTCCCTATTTTTACTACATAAGTGTAAAATTAATATATCCAGAATGGGTAGTAGGACCTAGACCCACAGTAATAAATGGTACGGTTCACCACACAACTTTCTCTCTTGAAATAAAATAGAGACAATTGCTAAAAATTAGTAAGATTTTAAAACGAAATAATATTCACTGTTACGGAAACATTCCACGAAAGAGCATAAATTAAATAATATACACTGTTACAGAAACATTGAAAAAATAGGAATATTTTTGCCCACTAAAGAGCATAGTAATCAGTTTCACATTTCAAAGACCTACATAAAGAATTATATATATTTACATATACTAAGTAACTATTGGTTGTATGGAAATATTTTTCAAAAAAAATATTTTTTTATTTTTAATGAATACAACTTTACATCAATAAGTCATTTCGTATCTCAAATATATTTGGAGATATGATTAAATTTGGCTATTTCCCCTTATTTAAAGTACCCTCAAAGTAATTTTATGGAAAATGTGAGCTATCGATTCTATTTGTGATGATGGATTAAATAGCAAAGCTATTTTATTTTGCTAGTTACAGTTGTAGCTGCTTCTAGATATCATACTCCCGTGTCAAGTGTCATTTATTTGTAATGTTAAACAGTGCCTAGATAATAATTTAATCAAAATAGTTCAAAGGGATTTAAAGAAAAGTGATTTTTTTTGTCTCTGTTTGCCCCTCAATAAACTACCCTTCAATTTTGGGCTGGATTTATAATTTAATTCCAAAGATTCCTCGGGGCAGTCTTGGCTCAGTTGGTAAATGGTTTCGGCTCTAGATAAAGATACAGATAAACAGACAGACAAACATACGGCATCGCAAAACAACTTTTTTGGTTTCAAGGGGTCATTTAAATTGACATTTATCAAAATCTCGAGTCCTTTTTTTTTTTACAATCACAATACTTTTTCCCTCCGAGGGATTGAGAGAAATTAAAATGTAAAAACGGATGAAGACCTACTCTAAGAAACAAGAGCCTTACAGAAAATAAATTACTTTTCCCTTGCAAACACAAGGATACAACATGCCCATTCAAATTTGACGTCACCAGCCTTGATTATTGGGACTCCTATATACTAGATCAATAGAATTCTGTAATTAGGAATATCTGATATTCTATAATTTGATACGCTTTGATATGATTTGATCTGATAGTAGAAATTACGAGGAAATGGCTAGACAGATTTGGTCAAACAACCTCTCATTTTAAAAGTAATAGGGGTCCAGGATGTTGGTAAAAATAGTAGTTTCCAACGAAACTGTAATTTTCCTAATGAATTTTTTGTTTTTCATTCTTTGTTTACATCTAAATGGAAACCCTAATTTGTACATGATTTTATTCCTGTAAATTAAATATTTCTTCTTGGTTAAAAATAATTCAACTCTTAACATAATTATGTACAATGCAGCTATAAAAATTATGGCATGGATGGATTAGAACTAGATCATTTTGTTACCAATGATATTTTCCTTCTTCTTATTTGGCCGTTGTAGCAGCTGGTCGTAACACATATTTTACATATTATATTCTTTGATTGAAGGAATTAATTTCTTAGACTGAGAAACATTTATTGTTATTGGAATGTTGTTATCGTTATTTTGCATTTAAATACACTTTATTGGCTCTAATTCAGAAACTAAAAGGTAATAAGTAGTCAATTTCGTAAGATATTGTCTTAGGTTTTGTTTCAAGAATGAATTATAAATTAAAAACTATAAAAATACGTTTAAATATGTTTGGTATGTAATATAATTTCAAAAAATTATATGAATGCTTAGAAATGTTGTTTAGGAAAGTCCAAATACTTCAAATATAAATAAGTTAAATTATTTTTCCATTTTACCACTTGATTCGAGAGGATAATATTTCAAAGTAATGTTTTGTGATCCACTTCAGTGACCTCATGGTCTAAGGCGCTACTCTTACAGACTCTAGACTGCCAATTATGGGGGCATTGAGGTTCAAATCTCGGTCGGGTGTACTGAGGTGTTTTTTCTAATGGTCTTGACGTGGTGTTAAAAAAAAATTGTGTACCCATATATCTTCTCAAACCCCACTCTCACTCCCACACACTTACTCTCTCTCAACACTCACTCAGGTTCTCTCACACACTTTTCTCTCACACAATTTCTCTCACAACTTACACACAATCTCTATTATACACAACTTGCTCTCCCCTTTCACAAACTTTCTCTCACATATCTCTTTTAATAACACATATTTTCTCGCAACATCTCACACACTTATTCTCACACCTCTCTCATAAACACCGTATATTATACACACAAACTCTCTTTCTCACTTACACACCTCACACACACACACACACTCTCTCTCTCTCTCTCACTATAACTCGCTAACACTCACTAGATCATACTCACTTTATAACACTCACTCTCACAACTAACAATCTCACACTCACTTCACCATACATTGATGGCAAAAAAAAAGAAGCTTAAAATTAAAACCTAATTTCCTACGATTATCATCTTTTCCTTCTGTGTGAGCAGTTGCTCATATTACAACCATTCTTTGTTTACATCACCATGGAAACCATGATTTGTTTATAGCTGTACATCGGCAAATAAAATATTTCTCTTTGGTTACAACAGCTTAATTCTTACTTGGGTGGTTTGGTTAAACTAATAGATAAAGACTGAGACAGGTCATTTTAAGGTTCTCATGTGATGGAAGGGGGTAAATATACGTTCTGCTTAAAATTAAACACCGAAAGCTCAGACTCTATGGAAAGTTAAGAACCTTTGAAGAGTAAACGTTTAGCTAGAAAGTCAAGTAAGGGCTTATATATGTATGTTTTCCTAATAAACATTTCAGTGCAATAATCTGCAGCCATCGCTGCAACGATCCACTAGTTATAAAACAGTCCGACAATACGACTATGCATAGTTTGTATATCAAAAGGACAAAAATCACGTTGCACTTTATCGCTTTTGGCAGGAAATTTGGGCTCGAAACTTGCAGGGACAATTTCAGTGGGGCCCTAAATTGCTCTTGTTCTCCCAACCCTCTCCAATCTAATGTGGGTGTAGTTCTTTTGAAATAGCTCCTACCCCAGCCCAAACTCGTGCCTTTTAGATTAGATACATTTATTTTTATTTATTTTTAGCACCGCTTCTTAAAATCCATTCGGGTTATATGATATAACACATTAATAAATTTAGTTTTAAGCCCAAGATTAAAAAATGTATAACAAGTGACGTTTCATAGCGATATTTTAATTTAAATCACCGCCTGATTCCAAAAACCTCGTGTGTTTTTTTTTCTATTTTCAGATGATGGTTACATATTTATTTGAGGTTGACCCAACAAACCGTTTTGTTTGGATTCGATTGGACAGTAACTTGGAAACACTTGTGTTGAACCCACTTTGGTGGCTACATGGTCTAAGGCATCACTCTCGCAATGGACTGGACTGACAATGATTGGGAGATCGGGGTTGGAATCCCGGTAGGTTGTATTGAGAGTGGATTTCCTTAATGATTTTACCCTTTCCCTCAACACAAATAAGGATACATTTTATCTAAATTCAATCTTTCTCATCCCTTACACATTAGCTTTACTATTGTATATACATTTACATATAACCCAAAAGGGTGGTGAAACACAGTTACAAAAAAAGTGTAAACTATTGAATAATGAAAAGTAATATACATATTAATATATTTATTCTGAGTACACAATATTTTGTAGTAACCATTAAAATATATTTTTATTTTAAATAATACATATTAGTATGTTTCACTAACGTAAATCCGTAAATTATATGAAAATAGTCCTCAAATCTCAATAGTACTAGACCAACATACTACCAACTGTGCCGAAACACGTCGGTGTTTGTTAATGTTGGTAGTATTTTTTTTAAGGTTTATCACTAGTTTTAGATTAAAATCATGCTTTGTAATGTTAACATAAATAAACCATTTTACAATTTTACATAACTTTTATAATTTATATGACCCCGGGTACTTTATATAAAACCTAAGTTTGGTGTAATTATTTGTGCTAATAATCTAGAAGAATTTTAAATTGATTTTAAATATTACGGTATTGTGTAATTTTTAGGTAAAATAGGAAGGAGGTCAGAAAAAAAATTAATTTATTGAAATTATTATTGGAACGCCACCACTATAATCTATCGCTTACATTTCATGAAAGTTTGTACGAGCTATTTTAGTTTATTTCAGACAATATTTCTTCCAGTACAATACAAAGATACAATTAACTTAGAAAATTACCCATAATAAGTATTATGAGTAATGTTTATTGCTAACGTCTCCGTTCTTTGTAAAATTGTTATGTAAATATAACATACATGAATAACTTTATTTATTGGGCCCTGGAATACAATCACAATTAAAAGTGTATTAATATATTTTGTTTCATGCTGCGCGCCTAGCTACTCAGCCAGACCTTTCGAGAGTCTATGCTAACCAGTTAGAATTATAAAAATAAGAGTTAGAGGCAGTGTAGCCGCATTTTTGTGGAGAGAGTGGAAAACCAATCGGTTAAAAAAAACACCCTTAGTACACCTGACTGGGATTTGAACCCCGAACTCTCGTCATCGGCAATAAGGTATATTGTGAGAGTGACGACTTAAAACATTTGACCACTGAAGCCGGTAAGAATAAGTAATTTAAGCACTGCGTCTTACCACCCATTCGGGTTGTACGTATGTGTACTAATGAAGTTAATGTGTTAGGATTAGGAAGACTGAATTTAGAAGAAGTGTACACGCATTTTCATAGAAGGAGAATGGGGAAACTTGAAGGAAATACCACCCTCATTACACCTGATTGGGATTCGAACCCCGATCTTCTTGTCAGCGTCACTAATATAATGTGAGATTGACCTCCTTAGACCACGCGGCTACCGAAGTGGATAAGAAAGCTCTAAATCACCCGCTTCGGCGGCCACGTGGTCTAACGCGCTACTCTCGTGTTGGACTAAGCTTCCGAGTACGGGAGATCCGGTCGTGTGAACTGGGGGGAGGGGGATTTCCTAGATGTTTTTTCCATCCTCCCGCCACGCAAGTTCTGGTATATTTCCTCTAAATTAAGCCTTCCTAATCCCTAACCCATAAGTGTAATTAGTACATTGGCGTAAAACCCGAATGGGTAGTAAGACACGTTGCTAAAATAAATAAGCTTTAAATCAGAGAATTAAATCCCCCAGAGTGTTACACTACAAGTGTAGCTATACTTACGCAATGAAAAGAGTCCTGGTATTATTATCCATAGCACAATCATGTGTAAAAGTTAACGAGACCGTACAATTTGTTCTCGTTAAGAAGGATCAGTTATAGAAATCCTTACGCTCTCCTTAAAATAATCCTACCGACCACGACAAACTGCCCGACACGTCAACTCCTTACACTACATTCTTCAAAACTGACAAAACACGACTGAAATTTTCCTAAAACGATCCTTGACGATATAAAATATATATATATATATATATACAACACTTCACCGCTATTATTTTTTTATATCTTTTTTTTTCATTCTCCTTTTGCCTTTGAAAAATATAATTTTCCCCCCTTTTCTCATGCATGTAATAGGCTAATCTTTCTTACTTGTAGTTTACGTAGCTTATTACCGTAGTAAAAGAGAAGGTGGGGGTAGGGGGTTTGTTTAAAAAAATAGGGGGGGGGAGAGAGAAGCTGCAATCATGATCAAAATAAAGTTTCTTTTTAAAAACAACAAAAATAAAATCTCCTAGCATCGCCTTTTAACTAACTCTAATAATGATAATAATGACTCCCTACAAAGTTTCTCTCTATATATACGTATACACTTCCCCCAAAGTCTTTACTTTGGCTTCGTATTATACAAGCGGCAATTTCCCAGACGTACTGTGCGTTCCGAAAACATAGGGTTCTTAGAATGAGTTGCGGGTGACACGGCTTCGGACGGAGCTGGGAGCTGCGGGGATCCATAATGATTGGGTGGAGACCACTAGCTTAAAGCTGGTTTGGTGGCAAGGGGTGAGGGGTGGTAACCAGGGTTAGTGTGGCTGGCTTCAACTCTCGGTTTTGATTTCCATTGTTGTCCATTATATTTCTACTTTAGAGGCATGCTGGTGCATTCCTCCTCCCCATAATGTTGGCTAGGTAAAATAAATTGAATTTCTGCTCAACTGTATTAGCTCTACAGAGTCGGAATAAAAACACAGTCCAAGGAAACTAGCAGTAAATGTGACCTGATTTTCAAGCTTCCATCTTTATTCTCGATTATAAACTAACATTTCCATTGGAACACGTACAAATTGACCGAAAGAACACTAACAAGTCAGTGGAACACACACACATTTACCTAAAGATCACTAACACGTCCGATGGACCACGCACGAATTGACCAAAAAAATACTAGCACGCCCATTGGAACACGCTCAAAATTACCTAAAAAGCACTAACACGCAAGAAGCTACCTAAAAGCACTAATAGGCCCATTGAACACGCAAGAATTGACCTAAGAGCACTAACACGTCCATTGGAACACGCACAAAAGACCTAAAAAGCACTAACACACCATTGAACACGCACGAATCTACCTAAGAGTAATAACACGTCCATTTGTACAAGCATTAATTGACCTAACGACCACTAATACATCCATTGAAACACGCACTAAATGACCTAAAAATCACTAACACGTCCATTGGTACACGCACTAATTGACCTAAAGACCATAATACATCCATTGAAACACGCACAAAATGACCTAAAAGCACTAACACGCCATTATACACGCACTAATTGACCAAAAGAACACTAATACATCCATTGGAACACGCACAAAATGACCTAAGAGCACTAACACGTCCATTGGTACACGCACTAATTGACCCAAAGAGCGCTAAAATGTTCATTGGAACACGCATGAATTGAACTAAAGAGCTCTGGAATATGCACAAAACGTAGACCTACCCAAAGCGCACTAATATGCTCATTGGAACACGTAAATCACCATGAACTATACGTCAGTAAAAATAAGGTGATGTCACAACATCCGATCTCCCGAGTGAAGATCAACATGTTTGATCCAGATAGTAGCGACCGACTCATAGCATGTAATGAGTATAATTTGACCTTAATCTCTCCACCGAACCGGGCATTCTTCGTCTACGAGCGCTAGCTTGCTCGCTCACTCGCTTATACACAAAACGACTTTTGTCCCTATTAAACGTAATTTTCTAAATCGTGTTCGCACAATTTTCGGTCTGTGCCGGGTTTGGAATGACCGTCATTATAATTTCTATACAACAACACACACACACGAACACACACACACATTAAATAATAAAAGTGGAGGGGATCAATATTGGAAGTGGAGGGGGATCAATATTGGAGGAGAATGATTAGGTGCTTTTTATTGGACAGAGAAGGGGTAAAATCGGTCAAAGTGTGGTATGAAAGGGGTACAGGCAGAAAACAATCTTCGTAGAAGCTATGTCTGCGTTATAGATGTATAATGTAGTCCTATGGAGTGTAGGCCTACATATCAATTAGTTTGAACAATATTAATATTTTATTTGGAAAAAACAATTCATCAATCAAAGAAATTATGAACTAGATAAATTAAATACTATTATTGGCTACTCACATCTTTGGGTAAGCGTTATATTTATTTATTTTTTTATTTAGCACCACGTCTTACTAACCGTTTGGGTTATACGCTTATGTACCCATTACGCTAATGGGTTAGGAATGGGTAAGTTGGAATATAGAGGAAGTGAACCCGCATTTGCGTGGAGGGGAAGTGGTAAACCATTTAGGAAACCCCCCCCCCAGTTCACCCGAGCGAGATTCGAACCTCGATCTCCCCGTCCTCGGCAGTTTAGCTCAACAAAAAACTAGCGCGTCAGCTAACTACGCCACTGAGGCGGGTGGTAAGCGTTATAAATGTCAAACTCATATATTATGGTTGATTGGTGGTAGGGAGGTCGAGGTTCTAGTCCTGGCAGGATATTTTTCCTACGTGGTTTCCCACTCCCCCTCACGGAATGTGTATACCTTTCCTCCAAATGCTGTCTTCCTCATCTCTATTCCAGTAGAGTAGTTAGACCAATTTATTCTTTAGAACCAGGTTTTACCTTAATTTGTATGGGATGAGGGAGGTTGTAATTACAAGAAGTTTACCCGCATTTGCGTGATGGAAGAGTGGAAACCCATTTTTGAACAAATTATCCTCAGTACACCCGACAGGGATCTGAACCCCGATCTCCCATCACTAGAAGTACAGTCTATTGCTTAAGTGACCCCTTTGACCATTCGACCACTGACGTGGGTATTGGCATAGTTAGATACAGGTAGATCGAATGGGTAGTAAGGCATAATGTATATATTCTAAAATATCATTGTATTTTATTTATTTTATAAATGACCCTATTTTATTTTACATCCATTAGTTAAAACCACACATCGCCTATTTAAAATGGCAAAAGGAATATGTTTTATATATTATGTATATAAAATTGCAAAAGAATGTGCCAGTCAAGTAGTGAATCAAAATCTTCTATCCAGCGCTTAAATGACTAGCGTTTAGTACCAAACGTACAGCTTTATAGTTGCATGTTTTACATTAAAATAAAGCAGAATACCATAGTACAACATAACTCACATGCCTAGTTCAATGAAACAACTTTATACTAGACAAAAGGTCAAAAATTAACATATGTATTCAGAGAATCCTGTTTAAAATTGGCAATCCCAAAAGCAGAGTTCATGCTTCTGAAATAAAATAATTTACTTACTTACACTATGACATTAGAAACTCGAAATGTTTTGCCACACTTGAAAGAGTACGCCACCTATCCCTATTTTGAGCTATAGTTCTATCCAGTCCACCTCCTCACACTCTATCACTATCTGGAGCTTGTTATATCCAGTCCCCCTCATCACACCCTATCCTATCTGGAGCTTGTTATAATCCTGTCAACCACGTTAAACCCTATCCCTATCTGGAGCTTGTTATATCCAGTCCCCCTCATCACACCCTATCCTATCTGGAGTTTGTTATTTATCTGGAGTTTTTATATCCAGTCTATCCTCATCACACCCTATCCCTATCTGGAGCTTGTTATATCATCCACCTCTCAACCTATCCTATCTGATGTTAATCTCCCTCATCACCCTATCCCTATCTGGAGCTTGTTATATCCATCCACTTCATCACATCCTATCCCTATCTGGAGCTTGTTATATCCAGTCCACCTCATCACACCCTATCCCTATCTGGAACTTGTTATATCTAGTCCACCTCATCACACCCTATCCTATCTGGAGCTTGTTATATCCAGTCCACCTCATCACATCCTATCCCTATCTGGAGCTTGTTATATTCAGTCCACACCTCATCACACCTTATCCCTTATCTGGAACTTGTTATATCTAGTCCACCTCATACACACCCTATCCCTATCTGGAGCTTGTTATATCCTGTCAACCTCGCTAAACCCTATCCCTATCTGGAGCTTGTTATATCCAGTTCACCTCATTACACCCTATATCTTTCAGGCCATTATAATGTTATCCTCTCATATGCGTCTAGGTCTTCCCAACGGTCGCTTCCCATCAGGGTTGTCATTCAATACTTGAATGCTGTTATAGATTTTTTTTTTTCCATTTAAGCTTCATGCCCTGCCCACCCCATATTCTACACTATAGTGGGGAAAATAAGCTAAATGAGAATATATCAGTCACAGGGGCCAACTTAATACGAAAGAGACATGAGGCACCACGCACGAATAAACATTTTGGACTGGAGCGTATTATAAACAAAAATAACACTCAACCAACATTGTTCATGCTTACGTTGCAACAAACTCAAGAAAATGATGCCTTAAATAATAACTACCTAGCTTACGAAAAATGTGGGTTGTAAATATAACATTTTTTTATGTTTGTGTGTATATAAAAAATGACTACACAGACAAACTAAAAAGGGCCAATAAAATATATAATTTTAGTGCAATGAAGTTAAAGAAAAAAAAAGATAGGGCTTTGGAAATACTCCTTTTTTTTTTAGAATGTCTACAGTAGTCTGTGCTTGTGTATGTTTTGTGTATATATATATATTATATATATATGTGTGTGCAGCAACAATGGAAAAGAGTCGAATGTGGCTACCATATACTTTAGATAGCCTCCAGAATGGTTTCTAGTTTTGACCATTATAATTATCGGCATAGCGCTGGAGGGATGGCCTGGCTCCTATGTCTTGAGGTTCCCCTGGTAGGGCAGATGATCGTACACTTGGTTACAAATAAACAACACTTCGTTCTGTGGTTACAGTGGTACCGTCTTCCTTGGGCAAGTTATATCAACACTTCAGATGTCATGGCAAGGACCTTAGCTGACAGAAAAGTTTCTAGGTCTACTTTCACGTATTCATACGTCAAGTCATGTGATTTGTAACTGTCATTCTTGATAGATATTATAAAAGCCTGTTAAATAACAATAATAATATATAAAACCTATAAATTTGACCATAAAAAAAATTGAATTTTCCAAAGAGACGTCCTATGAATAATAGACTATATTTATAGTAAGACAATAGAGTATACCTCGATTATCCGGGGTTAACGGGAGCTAAGAGGCCTCGAATTTCCAAAAACCTGGATAATAAGAGTATCTTTAGATTATTTCTTAGTATTCTTATCTCTTAACCTTTAATCTTTCTGCAACCACCATATTTTTATCTCCTGTTTATTTCTTCTCCAATCAGTAGACACCAACAGTCACTTCATCAAAGATATATGGAATCGAAATATTTTTTTCTTCAAAATTTCTCCACGATCGATTCGTTTCAAAACCACCATTTTTTTTCGAACAACTTTATATTACCACGGATCATACGAAACCTCAAATGATCAGGTCTCAGAAAATTGGAACTTTACTGAAGTTGTTGTTTGAAATTAAATAAATTACTAATAGACGATATAACCTTATTTTGGGCTTCCCCTACCCTAAAGGATAGCAGACAGCTTCAGTCTCACCTTATCTGGCTTTCCATTGACGGAGAGTTTGGATTTCGAATCCTAACTGGCCGTACTTAGGATGGTTTTATACCAAACGTTTTCTCACTCTCCCACCAGACAAATGTGGATACGCATCCTTCAATTCGTACCTTACTCATTCCTACCCCATGATTGTAAATAAGTGGATAGCTCAAAAACACAGAGCACGAAAATAACCAAGTTTTCGACTTAAAATGGGTGTTATTTTGAGGGCAACATTTTATTGTTTTTATTTTTACTTTTATTACAGACCATATTAAATTATTATTAAATTATTATTATTATTATTATTATATTATTATTATTATTATTATTATTATTATTATTATTATTATTATTATTATTATTATTATTATTATTATTATTAGCACCGCGTCTTACTACCCGTTCGGTTTATACGCACTTACGCTAATGTGCAATGGTAGGGTGATTGTGAGATGAAATGGAGGACCTACAGTTTAACGTGGGATCCGAACCACGGTGGAGGCCTGGCATTCCTCACATTCACAAGTTGTGATTAATACACGTCTTGTCAGAGGTGAAGGAAGGGTTTGGCAATCAGATAAATCTGTGCCATGACCAGGGATTGAACCCCGGACCCTCAGCACAGAAGTCTGACACCTTACCTCTAGACCACCAGGTCACCCAAGAGCCTGATGTTTTGTGTGACAGTAATTAGAATGTATCAGGTCCTTGATAGACCGATGGATACAGATTGTTGTGGGTAGCTAAAAATTGAAAGTATATTGTTAAATTTAGTGACTCCAGAAATACGTTTGAGGACAGTGAATTGAGTGGGGGTGCGGTGTTTGAAGTCCAGCACCTGTCGGTACCTACCCCCCACCCGAAGGGCGACTTCCTAGCCCCCACGGTTCATGAGTTACGTCTGAGGGCGGAGGAGAACGGGTAGTGAGGGTGGTGTTTTAGTTTAATTGCTATAAGTAATTTTAATCAGCCTATATGTTAACCGGACCCGCCTCGGCGGCGTAGTGGGCTAACGCGCTAGTCGTGTTGAGCTCGACTGCTGAGGACGGGGAGATCAAGGTTCGAATCTCGGTCGGGTGAACTGAGGGGGGTTTTCCTAAATGGTTTTCCACTCTCCATCCACGCAAATGCGGGTTCACTTCCTCTAAATTCAACCTTCCCAATTCCTAATCCATTAGCGTAATTAGTACTTAAGCGTATAGCCCGAACGGGTGGTAAGACGCGGTGGTAAATAATAATAATAATAATAATAATAATATATGTTAACCGAAGGTCTGAGTTATACCCATGCACAATTTAAGCTCAAGCAGTATAGTGGTTTTTGAGTGAAAGGGTAAAGTACATTTGTAGCACATGACACATTGACAGAGTGATTACGTCATAGTATAGTAGTAGATGGAGCGCGCTGCTTTTGATCTTAACCGCTAGGGAAATTTCGACTATTTTCATATTAAAAACTTATCAACTATAATAGAATGTGTTTTATATTATTACGTTTAAATTTTGATTTATTTAATTAATATTAAAATGATCTCCGAGGATACGATTAGTACATTCAGGCGTCCCCTGAGCAATGTTATATTACAATTGGCTAATCTTTCCGCTACTGGGATACAAATGATGTAGCCCAGACGTGCAATATTATTATAATAATTAAATATCTAGAAATATACTGGCACCTTTAACCCCTAACCACTTATATAAAGTGTTAGACTCCCCCCCTCCCAAAGATTTGGTGTAGAATTAGAACCTGAACCGATTACCAAAGATGGAATGCAAGTATAACGCCTCAGTCCATTGGACCATCGCTGTGGGTAGCTGGTTTATTAATCCAAACGTATGTTACGGTATGATAAATTGTTGTTGCGCATAAATTATATATTTCAAAATATGTATTATTGACGCGGAAGATAAAACAAAATCTAGGTTATTGACCTGTACAAAGAAGTTTGTTTATTTCCATATGAATATAGAATTAATTTAAGGACATGGCCTATTTGTGACGTCACGGCAGGTCAAGATAGGATTCACCATGTTAGTGAATTTACGTTTTACTCAGCGAGTTTTAAAGATATAACGTTGAAACAAAAACCATCCATTCTTAAATAATTCTAAGAAATAGTCCTACAGTATCACAAAATTATTTTTTTATCTTGAAGCAGTTTTTTTTAATAAAAGTCTTTTTTATAAATCCTTTACAACTTATGTTATTTGTCTTGGTCAAGAAAATGACTTGTAGGGATCTTCCTGATAGGATGTAGATTAAAAAAGTTCGTGGTAGCCTATGTCTATCTAGAATAAGGGTGACCTGTTGGTATAGGGGTAAGGTGTCAGACTTCTGTGCTGAGGGTCCGGGGTTCAATCCTCGGTCCCAGCACAGATTTATCTGATTGCCAAACCCTTCCTTCACCTATGACAAGACGTGTATTAATTACAACTTGTGAATGTGAAGAATGCTAGGCCTCCACCGTGGTTCGGATCCCACGTTAAACTGTAGGTTCTCCATTTCATCTCATAATCACCCTACCATTGCACATTAGCGTAAGTGCGTACAACCCGAACGGGTAGTAAGAAGTGGTGATAATAATAATCTACCTAGAATAGGAAAGAAGAGAAAGGTAAAATTAGCGTAAGTATTAAAGTGACTGTGTAAACTCGTCAGAGGAAGAGGGTAAGGGTCTTCAGCACATAAATAATAGTCCTCTCATGGTGAAGTTCTCATTTTCTTCCCTCTCTTTCTATTTTGTGCCTTGGAGTCTAAGAGTGATAGTGCTTAGACTGCTTAGGCGCGTCAATTTAAGATGCAACCCACCTCACCAAATGATTCGAAATCTCCAAATAGGCAACGTCATTAACTTTGTAGATATAAATAATATAATGAGTTATTATACACATGAAATGAGATTGAATTTATCTAGTCTTTAAACTTGACAAACTAAACCAACTACACCACTGTACTCTTCTAGATCGAGACAAACAACATGCCACTTCTAAACGCCACTACACATACCTATATGAAGGTAGAGGTTGGTGTAGATTCATCATCTTTTTCAAAAATAAATTTGAATTAATCCTGTAGTTTCCCTAACATAATATATCGTTGTAAAGTCTAAAGAAGAAAAATGTCATACCTTTTCCATGTTTTAGGTAAAATGTTCCAAGAGGTAAAACACGTTTTCAATATGGTTTTAACAGTGTTAACTTTCGATAATATATCTATTTCAAACTTTGCAGTCTCTGTTCATGACTATTAATATGGACAACCTAAAATAACTCGATTCACAACACAATTATAACAAGGCATTATAACTCAACATATTTAGCTCCTCGTGAAATTGGCATGATGACTATTATGTTACTTTCTTATTGAGATATAATTGTTATTTATAGCCCCGTGATCGAGCACCAATTATTACGATACGGATTTATTGTGTGATAATTGGTTTTTATAGCCCTGTGGTCGAGCGCCAATTATTACAGTACTTTGTTTGACCCGCAATTGGGCATCAATTGTTTAAGTTGCGGTATTATTGAGATATAATTGGTATTTATAGCTCCGTGATCGAGCGCCAATTATTACGATACGGTATTATTGAGATATAACTGCCCCGCGATTGGGAGCCAATCACAACTTTCTTGAATTGATTGTGAGATAATTGGTTACTATAGCCCCGTGATCGAGCGCCAATTATTACGTTAGTTTGTTTGACCCCGCAATTGGGCGTCAATTGTTTAAGTTACGGTATTATTGAGATATAATTGGTATTAAAGCCCCGTGATCGAGCGTCAATTATTACGATACGGTATTATTGAGATATAATTGCTCCGCGATTGGGAGCCAATTACAACTTTCTTGAATTGATTATGAGATAATTGGTTATTATAACCCCGTGATCGAGCGCCAATTATTACGATATTTTGCTTGAATAAATACAACTCTTAATATTGCACACGATTTATTGAAGTGATTTTATCTTCGGTACAAAGATATTATGTAAAATTATAAAATTTTACTTGAACTACAGATTATTTTCTGTGTATTCTTTATATTTAAGTTAGTAGTACTGTCGTGATAGGGCCTATTACACGTTCTCTAGGTTTATGTCGCCGGCACTCTGTAGATTTATGTGACTAATTTCTGTTTATGTCGCCGGCACTCTCTGTATGTTCATACGCACAAACAGCTTATATATGACATCGACAACCAACAAATCGAAAGCATCCCTGCGACAGGTTTCTTCAAAGCTAGCTTCCTATTGGGTATAGCAAACTAACGTCTCTTGCTTTTTTTGTTAATACTAAGGAATTAAATTTTGAAATAAAAAATAAGTTTTTATGGTGCAATCCTTCTACATTATTTCTGAAAGGCGCGTGATTCTCCATGGATGAAGTCTTAAAAGGATAATTTACATACAATTTATTGAAGAAAAATACCTTCATCCATGACTTTTTAAATATATGAAAGGGGTTCAAATCAGTATCATTACAGACTATTTTCACATTAAAAAATAAATAAACCATTTACAATTTTATTTTGTATCTTATATTGCTTTCATAAAATGAATCATTGAATGTTTTATATATATACACTAAGTGGAGTGGTCATTTTTAATATCTTTATTTCAAAGAACTAATTATATAACATATACATATATGCTATATAGTCAGTTCTTTGAACTAAAGATATTAAAACTGACCACTCCAATGAGTATAAAAATGACAACGCTAAGGGCTAAACTAATCACTTATAAAGAGAAGCTAAGTGTACGTACGCGCCTGTTGGCCCTACTACAATCTAAGACTGGAACGTTTTATTAGAGTAAATTCACTCTCATAACAAAGGAGAAGAGATAAAAAAAATACTTAAACCAAGAACATGTGTATCAGGCTGTGATTCAAACCACAACGTTTCAATTAACACCGACCTCCTGCAATTAAAATATAACTACATAAAAATGCTTGGATATTACTGCAAAGGTTGTAAATACAAATTAATAATGCTATTAAACAAACTAAGATCAGTTTAAAGCAGCGTTTTGACGTAGTAGATTGTGTAGTTTTTAAAATAACGGAAAATAAAATAACTTTTCACAATATTACCAAACAAATTAATGTTTATAAAGACATTATATTGTGTTTTTATTTGGTTACTACACTTAACACTGACAGAAGGTTATTAACGCTTACAGTAGGTTATTAACGTTTACAGTAGGTTAACACTTAGAGTAGGATATTAACACTTACAGTAGGTTATTGACACTTACAGTAGGTTATTAACGTTTACAGTAGGTGATTAACACTTACAGTAGGTTATTGACACTTATAGTAGGTTATTAACGTTTACAGTAGGTTATTGAGACTTATAGTAGGTTATGAACACTCACAGTAGGTTATTGACACTTACGGTAGGTTAGTAACGCTTAAATTGGTTAACACTTACAGAAGGTTAGTAACGCTTAGAATTGGTTAACACTTCCAGGAGGCTATTAACACTTACAGTATGTTATTAACACTTACAGTAGGTTACTAACACCTACAGTAGGTTAAAGTTTATTAACGCCTACAGTAGGCTATCGACGCTGAGACTAAGTAATAGGTAAAGCGAGGATAGTTTTAGAGGAAGTTCACTCAAATTAAATTGTAAGAGGATGAGAAACTCATTGTGATGGCGTATCATGGGGAAATTCACCCCAATGCACCTGGCCAAGATTTTAACTTTGACCTTCCTGCCAACGGGATATCTAGTATATTACGAGTTTGACACTCAATACCGCAAAACCACCTGAGAGGATTCTGCCCTCGGTAATCAGCTTTATATGTTTCCTACCATCAGGAGCAGGACATCTGATAGCCTCCTCTTAATAGATATCATACACAGAGTAGTATCTGCTAGAACCGTTAGATCACACTGGTGCGCCTACTATCAGGAGCCGGAGACTTGTCATTGCTGCCTCCGAGCAAGTACTGCCAACCTATAATTAATAAAACAAAATAGTAAAACAAGAATAGACAGCCGACGTGGGTGAATAAAAAACAAAACCCTATCATCGCCGCAAGAGAACGTATCTAGTAAAACAAAAAAGGCAAACACATATCAACTCTAGTCCTCGCCGGCTACCGCTTGCTGCTGCCGCTCAAGAAACGCTTATATCCATGCATTATGCAACACATGGAGGTTTTGTTTATGTACACTCGCGTTCTATGAATATAGACGTAATGAATATCTAATAAAACTAACAGTGAATGGCTAAATACCAACAACAGTGGGTGCACAGACAATGGCATCAGTCTCGTCAAGTCTGGCTTGTCACTGACAGGGAGCTAGGGGTTCTAACCCCAATCAGGTACAATAAGGTGTTTTGTTTTATCCATAAGGGGTTTTCCATCCTTTCTTCACGCAAATTCTGGTATATTTCTTCTAAAATCTCACACAATTCATCACTACCCCATTAGTGTAAATATGAGAATGGCCTTGGTGGGTGATAGGGTATATATATATTATATAATATTTATAGAAAATACATAATGTTATAAAACATTATTGTGTCGAGGCAATTTCTTGAATTTTGAAGAGTTGATAGACTTCCATAAGAACGTGACATGTCAATTGAAATAATTTTAAGATTAATTATTTTTAAAAAATTATAAAACCCTTATATTGACAACTATAAGTTTGGTTTCTATTTGTGACACCCAACTCTATAGTACGTATGTATTTATATATAATTTAATGTTAAACATTTTATTTAATTAAAAGATCCATCAATGTCTCTTTTTACTTTCTCGCTACCTTACAGATAGAGAAAGTATTGTAATCGTCAAAAAAATTGAACTCGATATTTTGATGAATCTCGACGTTTCATAACCCTCCGAATCCGAGAAAGTGGTTTTTAAATTTCCGTATATCTGTCTGTCTATCTGTCTGTCTGTACCTCCGACTAGAGCCTAAACTATTTTACTGATTGGGCTAAAACTTGGTATATAGGTTTTTCATAGGGTTGCCCTAAGGAATTTTTAGAATTGGATATCTAACCCTAAAATTAAGGGTAGTTTACTGAAGGGCAAAACGAGAAAAAGTCGATTTTCTCAAAATCGGCTCTAACGATTTTGATTAAATTTCATTTCTAAACATTTATAAATATTACAAACAAAATGGCTACCCTCAATATTTCGGAAAAATGAATTTAAGTGCTTCGATCTGATGCGTAAATTCTCTTTTTTTTTAATCATATCTCCTAAACTATTTGAGATATGAAATTACTTATCATTATAAATATGTGTATCTATTTATAATACAAATATTTTATAAAAAACATATTTTTATAAAACCAATAACTTTAAATCTATACTCAAACATATATATTTTTAAACGAACACTAAAGGTAAAGTATTGCGACCGTAAAAATAATCTAACCCGAAATGTTGATATATGTCGACGTCTCATGAACCCCAAATCCTAAAAAGTGTTTTTTGGAATGCTGTCTGTCTGTGTGTCTTTTTAAGCCCAAAATAAAGATTAGTTTAGTAAAAAAGCTAAAAGAGAAAAAATCGCTTTTCTCAAAATGGGCTCTAATGATTTTGATTAAAATTCCTATTTAGGCGTTGATTAAGATTATAAATAATCTGGTTATTTTCATTTTCCCATGGAAATGAATTTTAGGGTACTTTACAGAAGTGGAAATTTCCGTATCTCCGCAACTATTTTAGATACTAAATAACTTATCATTGCCAAATTGTAGTACTATTAAGAATAAAAAACTTGTATATGAAATATATTTTTATAAAATCATCAGTTTTTTAGATATTGGCAAAAATATTAATAAATTTTGTGAGCTTTAGTTGTAAAGAGATACTACTTAATTATTATGTAATGCCATAGAGTAATTGAATATAAGTAAGTTTCTCAAAAAGTTTGTTATTTTTCCTTTAACCTCTTAGGAGAAATGTTTGTACAACAATGATCTATCTCCTTCATTTTAGACTCTATAGTCAATATTTACATGTTTTATTGGTCAAAATTTATAAATGAGGAATTTAATAGCAATGCGATGACCTGAAGATGTGAAAAACCTAATAAAATGTTAGAATTTTAACCGAAAGTCGAAATTTTAATACGAAGTGTCGACCCTTGTGGACCCAAAATCGATCTTTTTTTATTGGTACAAATATACAAATGAGGACATTAATTCTTTAAAAATTAAAATTATAAAATTTAAAACCGGGACTCAAAAAAGTTGTACATAGGTATAGTGCAATTTATGCTTGGATTTGCTAGTGTATATTATTTCGTTTCACCTACGAGTTTTGAGTAGATATCCCCATTTTTAAACAATGGAGCGAGAAAGTCCGTATGGAGTTTCATACCATTTATTTCACAAATTGATTGGTGCATTTTTTGAGAAAGCGTGAATAATTGTTCACTTAACTCATAGATTTTTTGTGAAAAAGTTGTCAGATGGTGGTGATTGCATGTGCCTTCCTTTTCTTAGTTCTAGAGTACTTTCTACAGTCTAACTTGATCAGCATTAATGAGGTGTTTATTAGGATGAGATGGTTTTGTGTTAGTATCTTAAAGTTTAGTAATGTATTATCAAAATGTTAAAGCTTATAATGCAAGAATATTGATATATTTATTAAACTGGGTAAATAATGTGTCTTTATTGATAGAAATTGCTTCATTATTAAATCTTTTAGTTGAAATTATACTTCAATAAAGGAAGGACTCAAATGTTATATGAAAAATATTTTTTTAGATGTACTACATTTTAAGCGTTATTTAAAAATATAATAAAAGAGATGTCATACATTTTAAGCAAAGATATTGTTAAAATTTATTTTTAAAAAATGCATAACAAATCTTCAAACGTTTCTTATTAGTTATCTATGACCCCAGTAGTTATGACTGCAACTATACTAAACTCAAAATCTATTGCACCCCGACTTACTTTGCACCCAGCCGGCCTATTGAAACCTATAACCACTTACGTATAGTCATGGACTTTAGTTCCAGGGGTCTTATGTTCTCTTCTAAACAATATATCCTGTGAATAATCCAGAATCTAGAATAAAATTCACATACCACTCTAGAGTAAGGTGTGGGAAAACCAACGCAAATATATAAGGTATAATGTCGACCTAACAGTTTCCTTTGGCATCCATTTCTTTGACAAGAAAACCAAACGTTGGCGTTTGTTGGCCAGTCAGGAGGAGGACTACCTACCGCCTTTTGCCTCATACATAAACATCGCCGGTATGCGGCTGACGTATGGAGTGGAAGTGCTACTATATAATTATCTGTCTCAGAGAAATGAATTGCACTGCCATAGGACGGCGAGCCACTGCCATTGATCATTTTCTCCGTGGACGTTATGTTGCTGTGTGTTTGTCTTCCACGGCGGTGCTTGGTTCTACGACTACGTCCATCATAGTCCGTGCGAAGACGCACAAAGTTTTTTACAAAAATGATAGAGCACATATTAGAGGGATACAACTGGCTTAGGTATAGTCAGATTAGTGAGTAGGCGATGCTGTAAAAAGGTCCGACACACATTCATAAAATGAGAAGAATCATTTTTTAATTACTAACTATAACACAAGATACAAGATACCAGATACAAACTAAACTAAAAATAGATCCAAATGATCTCATCTTTATAAGTTACACTGGAATAAATTCAAAGGTCCTTTAGAGTATCTCCATTTTAAAAGCTACACTGAAATTTATTCATAGGTCCTTTAGATTATTTATATTTTATAAGATACACTGAAAATAGATCCAAATAATTCCAACTTATAATCTACACTGGAAATAATTCAAAGATCGCTAAATTATCTCGACTTTATAAGCTACATTGGAAATAGAGCCAAATATCCTTTAGAGTATCTCTACTTTATAAGCTACTTGGAAATAGAGCCAAATATCTTTTAGAGTACTCTACTTTATAAGCTACGTTGGAAATTGATCCAAATATCCTTTAGATATCTCTACTTTATAAGCTACGTTGGAAATTGATCCAAATATCCTTTAGAGTATCTCTACTTTATAAGCTACGTGGAAATAGAGCCAAATCCTTTAGAGTATCTCTACTTTAAAGTTTACGTTGGAAATTGATCCAAATACCCTTTAGAGTATCTCTACTTTATAAGCTACGTTGGAAATAGAGCCAAATATCCTTTAAGTATCTCTACTTTATAAGCTACGTTGGAAATTGATCCAAATATCCTTTAGAGTATCTCTACTTTATAAGCTACGTTGGAAATTGATCCAAATATCCTTTAGAGTATCTCTACTTTATAAGCTACGTTGGAAATTGATCCAAATATCCTTTAGAGTATCTCTACTTTATAAGCTACGTTGGAAATTGATCCTAATATCCTCTAGAGTATCTCTACTTTATAAGCTACGTTGGAAATTGATCCAAATACCCTTTAGAGTATCTCTACTTTATAAGCTACGTTGGAAATTGATCCAAATATTCTTTAGAGTATCTCGACTTTATAAGCTACATTGGAAATATAGCAAAATATCCATTAGAGTATATCTCTTTATAAGCTACGTTGGAAATTGATCCAAATATCATGGGGTATCCAGGGTACACGGAATAATATCACCATTTGAGGATCACATCTCGAATCTTTATTCAGTATTCCCTAAAAAAAAACTGCTGCTAGCAGTGGAGTCTACCATTCAGTACACACTAGAGCTAGAAGTTTTCTTCTTTTATTTTTCAAAAGGAAGTAGTTTATATGTGAAGCTTCTGTGTTTGGTGATAATCATAATCTTGGAATGTTTTGGGTGTAGTTACCTTGTCCACAGCTTTGACTTGTTATGTTAATGAGCGCCTGACGTCATTTTATAGGCCAGGGTATACCAAATTTTGGCGGTGGACACTGAGCAGAGAGGCAATGGGTTGAGGGGAATATATTACGCTAAAAAGTTTCAGATTATTGAATCACAGGGAAAGAGAACGTATTCGTAAAGGCTTTGATTATCATTTTAAATTATTAACATATCTAGTCTAAGGTACACCAATAAACCCCGACTTTAGTGATACTTTTGCATTCAACCACGAAGCGCTGTAGTAGATACGGGCATTTATTTGATGTGTCAAGTATTCACCACCTGTAAAAAAAAACCACCCTCAGTTACACCCGAACGAGATTCGAACCTCGAGTTCCCCATCATCAGCGATCTAGTCTACTGATAGAGTAGCGCCTTAGACTCTGCGGTCACTAAAGCGGGTAACTTATGACTAGAGATGAAAATTTTCCTGGAAACTTTGAATCGGAAAATTTCCAAAAAATTTGCCGCAGTGCCGGCTTGCGGTGGAGGGGTTAAATTGAAGAGGTGCACCTAGAGCCTATTATACTTCAAAATATAGTGTGTTAAGAGACGAGTGGGTTATCATAAGGAGGCACGGGTTTGGGGAAGGGGGAGGGTTAGTTAGGAAGTACAGATAATAGGGGGATGAGACAAATGTTGGGCCAACCTTAAAATTATTTTAACTAACTTATTGATAGTAAAAAATTGAAGTATGATTTATGAACAAACGGTTCTACAAAGCCTCGCATTCATTTGTTTATTTACTACTTTTGTTTAGCACCGCGTCTTACTACCCGTTCGGGTTGCACGCCTATGTACGAATTACTCTATGTGTTAGGGATGAGGAAGGTTGAATTTAGAGGAATTGCACCCATGAGAGTGGAAAACTGTTTAGGAAAAACCACCCTCAGTGCAATCAACTGGTATCGAACACCGGTCTCCCTGTCATCAGCAGTCTAGTTTATTACGAGAGTAGCACGTTAGACCATGCGGCCCCCGAAGCTCGTTTGATGATGTATCTGGTGTTAATGGCCTTGGGAGAATTTAATCTTAAGTATAAACGTTAACATTTGGGATATCTATATCTCGATTACATTAGTTCCATTTAATCAGTTGAAAATATATTACAGAGATTTTCCATCTTACATCTCTACCTTTGACTGAACCTTTTTAGGCCCCCAACCCCCCACCACCCCCACCAGCCCATGTAACATCAAGTGAGCATTCATCATAACCCCTCCCCCCAACCTATTTTACTTAACTTTTCATATCAAGATTGAACGTGATTATTTCATAGCGAAGCTTTTGTGACACTAACACTATTGAACAATATAAACATGAGCAATAAAATTATATTTTTGACATTATAACTTGAGTACAAGATTTGTGTTACGTAACACAGTTATGAACTCCCCCCATGTAACTCCATGTAGACCACTCTCTCTGTCCCGCTACTTTAGGAGCGCATCCCCGGGATACGAACCAAAAGTATCTCAGACGTGGACAGTCGTCCACAATTAATAACTGCTTAGTGGACTGGTGCAAAGAGTTTTTTCACCTCATTTTACTACACGTTCGCGTTATATGCATTACAATAACTAGATAGGGCTGAGGAAGGTATATTTTGAGAGTAAATGTACCCGAATTTGCGTGTAAGGATGGCGAGAAACAATTTAATAAAAAAACTATCAGTACACCCGACCAGGATTCGAACCCCAATCTAACCGTCATCAGCAGTCCAGTCGAACACGAGAGTGACGCGTTAAAGACCAGGGGTCGTCAACCTTTTCGATATCGCCAGCTGTATGGGCTATAAAAAAAATTGTTTGTCAGTTTGGAAAAAAAAATCAACTTTATATTAGTTAATTTTTTATGAAAACAAATAATGTTTGCTGAATCTTTTGCGGGATGGATAAAATCAGCCGGTGGGTCGGAGCCGGCCCGCGAGGCGACGGTTATTATACCATGCGATTACAGAATAGTTGTGTAGTTGCGGCAAGTTTGGTGTCCCCTGATCTAGATACAGGGTGGGCGCAAAGCGGCAGGAGGGAGGGGGGGACAGAATAGCCAAGAGCGAACCATACGGCTACTGTTTCGTCTTAGTCGAGAGAAAGATGCTGTGCTCCTGATATCAACGTCCTGTGGCAATCGAGCTCTCACCTGCAACAAACCCGATTCTGAGAAACCTTTCAGAGCCACTGACTGTTCAGACACTGGATATAATAATATTTAGTATAATTATTTTATACTATACCCAGAGACATATTGTTAGACAATCATAGACCGCGCCAGAAACTTTTTTGAACTTTTACGTTGAACAATAATGTATATCAAAACATGTTTAAAGTTTATTCCCTTCCAGAGGTCTGACATTTTAAAAAAAGTGCATGAACATGTAAACTTTTAGGCCAGAATTTTATAATTTGGACAAGTCTTTTTAAATGTATTAAAAGCCGACACAATATTTATTCCGGTCAACGCCGTGTATTTCAACTATTTAATAATTAATTCTCAAACCAAAACTAAATAGATATTTACGTAAAATTGACTATTTTTCTTCAAATTAGAGATATGGTCAATTTTGTTGATTTAAATGGGAATAAACGACAGCGACATTCCAATAAACCCCCCCAAAAAAGTTCTCTCAGGCCAGTAAATATATTTCCCTCCACCAATGGACTTTTTTTATCACCACGTCTTACTACCTGTTCAGGTTATACACATATGCACTAATTACGTTAATGAGCTAGGAATGAGGAGGGTTGAAATTAGAGTAAATTACCCGCATCGGCGCGAAGGAAGAGAGGAAAACCATCCTTAGTACACCCAACCGGGATTCAAACCTAGATCTCCCTGTCATCGGAAGTATAGTTTATTCAAGAGTGAAGCCTTAAGCCAGGCGGCCACCAAAGCAGGTACCAATGAACTTAAAAAAAACTATATTTGAACATCCCATTTAACGGCCTTACACAGAAGAGAAGGTAGAAAAAGAAACAATTTTCAAGGAAACTAAATTACATTTCTTTAAACGACTTTCCTTGGTTTATAGCCCATGGCGTAGGCCTGCACAAATTTAGGCCGTGATTTTTCAATGCCATCTAATTAAGAGTTATTTAGTACTCCTTTAAACTAAAAATATTTTGGAGGATATTGTGTAAGGAACGAGCTTGTGAGAATATTAGATAAGTTGAAAATAGGTTAATGTGAAATAGTTTATAAGTTATGGTTACAATTTTATAATTTATACATACCACTACCGGATAACATAGGGGAGAACATCTCAACCCCACTTTGGATTTAAGAGACCTGATGATGGCTGAATAGCCGAAACATGTCGTGTCAATAAACTTCAACCCAACGAAGGAATATTAAGGAGAGGAATTATCCAACCTAGCTAAGGAACGGCCTATATGAGCACTTATTAACCTAATTTAGTTTTATCAAAATTTATATATTTATCTTATATTTTAATACATTCTGATGTTGTTAATTGTATTTTTAGGACTACTGTTTTTTGATTAGCGACTGACTGATCATAAATAGGCTTAAATTTAACTTATCAATTTACTTTCTTATTTTATACTCAAAACTGTAATTTCACATAGCTTATGTCAATAATTTTAACATATATTTTAACCAAGTGTTTCATCTAATCATTATATTTCAATTTCTAATCTAATAATAAGGCCTATTTTGTATTAATAGGATTACTGTAATTGTCTCTTTCTCAATTATTGTATGTGGTGATCCTAACTATACTTTTAATATTTAACTTCAAATTTCTATTAAATTTCTATAATAATTTTTAACTTATAAACTATTTCACATTAACCTATTTTCAACTTATCTAATATTCTCACAAGCTCGTTCCTTACACAATATCCTCTATCAATTTCTCCTTACTAAAGATAATATGAATATAAATACAATTAAAAATATTTTATTTACTGAATTTTAATACTTTAATACACCTTTTCATTTAACTAAATCCAGATATCTTCGGTTGTTGCCCATTGAAATGAACATGGATAGCGTGGTCAGCACGAGGCATTAAATAAAATATAGAAGAATTAAAATCAATTAAAATAATTTAATATTAAGACATATCATAAATAAAATATCTTCTAGCTACTTAGAGCACATTGTAAAAATTATGTTTTATTTTTACTCCCCTTTTCACTACTCGGTTTGTACACATTTAATCATAATAATTAGGTAGGGATGAGGAAGGTTGAATTTAGATAAATTTACCTGCACGCAGAGGGAGAATGTAAATAATTTAAGGAAAAGTACAATGAATAAACCTATCCTGGATTCATTCCCTGACCTCCCCTTCACCGATAAACTAGACTTTGACCTTAATGCATGCCCACCAGCGTGGGTAAAAATTACAATTATGTTAAAGAATTAAGTAAACCATTTATAATTTTGTATTACATCTAAAACAAAAGATAATAACGGCTTAGTTAAAGGGTTAGGGTAGAGGAATGTGGATTACAGTACAATTTTCATAGGACGCTAGGAAAGATACAAGAACTCCTTTCACGTGTTCATACATTAAGTAATTTGATCTTAAGCTGTCACTTTTGATAAATATTATCAATCCCTATCAAATAATTCTAATAAATCATTAAAATGTTATAAAGTTGAGCGCAAAAAAGAGTATGTAGAGGTTTATTTTCTAACGGATATTACAAATGTACTGTACACTACGTTCACCCTGAACGGTAGTAAGTTTACCTTGACGGGTTGCACTGTAGTGCAGCTTGCCTATAAGATAGGGACACAATGTAATCAGTCAAGGTAATACTGCTACCTTTAAAGGTAATTATGGAGTGTACACTCGAATTAAAATCAAGGTATAATCTTTATTATTAGATGAAAAGAGAACATGTTTAGAAACTATGGCATGCATGCCAGATTTGTCATGCGACAAGATTTTCTTGGCAGCGGGTTTTACACTGCTGCGGGCAATTTTTTTTTCTACCTTTACTCTATGATTTAGTAAAACATATAAAATTATTATTTTACTGTCTTTCTAACTGATTATCAGTTCCATATTAATGTCACAAATTAATTTTAAAAAATCTTGTCAGTACTTATTATAGCATGTTTTTTTATAAAATAAAAAAATATTCATACAATTAATTTTTTTTCTGGAACATGGCCAAAATAGCTTTCCTCAAACGTTTCAACTATTGAATTTTTTTATCTCTGTAAGATATATAGCACAACGATAGCACATTATGATAATCTATTTATGGAATACGGGTAGTAAAGACACAGTGACAAAAAATAAATAGATAATATGTATTATATTGTATAATAATTTTATTTTATGATAAAATAATTATAAACTGTAATAGAAATTAATGTATTAAATAATTTATTATATTATTATTATTATTATTATTAGCACCGCGTCTTACTACCCGTTGGGTTATACGAACTTACGCTAATGTGCAATGGTAGGGTGATTGTGAGATGAAATGGAGGACCTACAGTTTAACGTGGAATCCGAACCACGGTGGAGGCCTGGCATTATTATATTATTATAAGATAATTAATAACTGTCACTCCATCAATAAGTTTACTTTATTTTTCATTCCAATTCCATAATTGACAAAATTAGACAACCTTATATTACATTAAAAACTATTGGACACCAACTATACTTAAGTTATGAGTATACAGATTTCAATAATTTAATTTGATTCCTATTTAAATTTAATTCCATCATATGAAAATCAAAACAATAGATTTCAACTTATTGATGTAAATAGTCATACAGTCTTACCTTCAAATGAAGGCCTATATATCCAAATAATAATAATCACAGTAGCAGATGTTCTACACTCTTTAGCGTTATCATCTTTAGGTACTAAATTTGACGGGACACCAGGTTGATTAAATCAAACCAGAAATATAATTAATTTAACAAATAGGGTGACCTGGTGGTCTAGGGGTAAGGTGTCGGACTTCTGTGCTAGGGGTCCGGAGTTCAATCCTCAGTCCCCAGCACAGATTTATCTGATTGCCAAACCCTTCCTTCACCTCTGACAAGATGTGTATTAATCACAACTTGTGAATGTGAGGAATACCAGGCCTCCACCGTGGTTCGGATCCCACGTTAAACTGTAGGTCCTCCATTTCATCTCACAATCACCCTACCATTGCACATTAGCGTAAGTGCGTATAGCCCGAACGGGTAGTAATACGAGGTGTTAATAATAATAATAATAATAATAATAATAATAATAATAATAATAATAATAATAATAATAAGTAGCTTTCAAGATAGTAATAAAGTTACGTAAAAATTGAATTACCAATGCAGCACCCCTTAGGTGATACCGAGGCACCACTGAGACACCAAATGAGCACCAACGAGTCCCCAATGAGGCAGCACTGAAATAACAATGGTAATTAATAAGGAACCTTTGAAGCCCAACTGAGACACCATTAAGGCTACAATGTTGCATAATGAGGTACCTATTCATTACCATTTATATACTAATGAGGCACCTCAGAAACATTCTTGAGGCCCCAATGATGTAACAATGAGGCCCCAATGAGGCATAATGAAGGACCACTAAGATACCAATGATGTACTATTGATTTACCAATGAGACCCCAATGAGCTACCACTGAGATACCAATGATATATCAAAGTTGCATCAATGAGGCATCACTTAGGCCTAGGTCCTAATGAGGCCCCAATGAGATACCAATGATGTACCACTGAGGCACTACTGAGATACCAATGAGGCACTACTGAGACACATATATCCTACATCCACAGAAAGCCAGTGTTCCCAGTGTTTCCGAACCACCTTTTAAGGAAGTGAAGCTGTGACCGGCGGCCATTCTGCGGCCTTGGTTTCATGAAACATGGCAGGATGTGGGTTGTTCCCGCCCTTTTACAACCCCTCCCCCACCTTTACCAACTGAGTAGCAAGACTGTACAGTTACAGCTCCAGCTCACTACACTCGTTAAATGGGACAAGTTCATTTTCCATCGTGTCTTACTACCCGTCCGAGATATAGGCCTACACATATTAATATGGGGTAGGAGGAGGAAGGTAGAATTAATACAAGGGGAAAAAAGTATTAGTACACTTAGTCAGGATTCGAGTTCCGAACTCTTTGTCCAACCAGACATAACAAGGCTGACACTTTTTCCACGTGCCCATCGTTGCGAGTTTAAATAATTAGATCGCATATAGAAGATAAAGAGCCTTATGTTTCGAATGTTCACCAACGTTTAGATAAAAATAAAAACAGAACTTAATGAACATTTCTATTTTCTGTTTTTAGCAAGTTTCGTGTCGACAAGGTTCGACGTGTGGTGGCATGCTTGCCCCTTTGAATTGATCCGGAGCTGCTCGGGAAAGGGGGGGGTAGATCTACAAACTACTACCAGTCCACCCCCAGCTACACTAAAATAGATGGTAAAATTGCAATCAACACTGACAGAACGAAATTACATAATAATATTATTGTCTTATTGGCTTTGATACTATCTGACAAAAGTGACAGTTACAGTACATATGATTTGACAAATGAATACATGCAATAGATCTATTAAATTGGTAACTATTGTAATACAATAACAATGGTAGGGCAATCACACTACACATACCATTGTATGGCAATCATAATATAGGAGAAGACCACCTATATTGGACCCCCTAAGCAAATGTTACTTTTACCACAGTAAATATCTTAGATAAAGAGCTAATAAATTATTTTATCTATCTACAACCAACTTTATATTATATAATAATAATAAATTAAATCTTTATTATTTAATTATTTTTAATTAATTGTGTTGGGGGTCCAATTTAGGAGGCATGAGTCTTAAATTGAATCATAATTATTTTTTGTTTGATAGTAAGTTTTCAATTACTCTCAAGGTATAAGTATATTGGGTTTGAACATTTTAAATATTTAAATAACTGTTCTAGCTACATTGATATTAAAAATCTCTTTTTCGTTGGTTTAACTTGAGCACAGTCCACATGAAACCAGTCTTTACACTTCAAGCACTTGATTATTTATCGAATATTTTATGATTCACATATTTTACAGAGACATGAACTAACTGAATTTGCTGAAGTTTTAAAATCTTTTGCAACATTGTTATTTCTAACATGTTTCTTCTTTAAATTCAAATCATTTTTATCGCGATCACGATGCAGTTAACTTAACGTAAGAGATGTCCTGAGAGGTCTTTTACTTTAAGTGAACGTTACTTGAAGGGTATCACGTGATCTAGCCAGCCAATCATTATGAGAGTGACGTCAACAGGGCTATTTAGTAACTCATTTGTTGGTATAATGACCAATGTTTACTCTTTAGCGTAAATTCTAGTGATCAGACATTGAAACAAAATAATTAAACTAAAAAGGAAAGCTAAATTTATCAAAAAAGTTTTGTTTATTATATCGATTGAAAACTGTAAACATTCACAGATCATCACTATACTTATAGTTCAAATCAGAGATCATACTCGAGAATGTAGATGTTTGGCTCGATTTGTTACGTTAAGTTACGTGAATCGTGATCACACATACGTTAAGTTAACGTTAAGTGAACTTTAAGTTAACGTTAAGTTGATCGTGATCCCGGCATTAGACTGGACTGCCGATGACAGGGAGATTGGTGCTCGGAAACCGATAGGGTGTACTGAGGGTAGTTTTTCCATAATGGTTTTCCACTCTCCCTCTACGCAAATGCGAGTACACTTCCTCTAAATCTCAACCTTCCTCATCCCTAGCTCATTACCGTAATTAGTGCCTATACTTATATCCTGAACATATATTAAGTCGAGGTGTTAACAAATTTTTAAGTAGATATAGAAATAATCGTGCTCAATAGCTTAGTTTTTTTTATCATAGCTTGTTTTTTAAGTGCTCCTTGATGGCTAACTTTCGTTAATTGTAAACATTATAGACCCCTATATAATTTTACCGTGTATAATACGATAGTCTTTCATCAAAATTTTATCGTTATCGAACGATTCATTTAAAAGTGATAACAAAATAATTTTCGTGAAAGGAAATATGAACGAATTGAAGTGTAGGTGTGGTCTTACTACGCAGGCAGGCGGTTTTTTTGTTAGTTTTTTTTTTATGAAGAAGCACTGCCACACAATATTGGGTGTGGCGCTGCTATCATTTTGTTACGTGACCTTATAGTAGATTACAGAAAACCATCCGCAAATTGAATTTCTGTAATAAATTCATTCCAAGTTAATGGCCTGTGTAAGAGTGTCTATTTAATCGTACTGTGTTATTATGATGTAAATGATGATTTACACTGTTACAAATTTGCTTAATAGTTTGTGGTATTCCTTCTATTTCTACCACGCTATGCTTTTTATATTTTTTTTTCCCACCGCGTCTTAGTATCTGTTTGAGTTGAGCCCATACATTAACTACGTTTGTGTGGTAGGAATGAGGGAGATATAGTTTTGGGGGAAATGTTCTCGCATTTGCGTGGTGGGAAAGTTGGAAACCATTTAAATAAGAAAACTCAATACACCGGACATAGGTTCGAAATCCGATCTCCCCTTCACTGACAGTTAAGTCCACCACAAGTTAGACCAAGCGACCATCGAAACGGGTCATACCTATGACAAATGCACTGAAGGTTCGATTTTAACTGTTTGTCAACATAACAGTAATTAACAATAGTGGCCCCTTTTAAAATAATGTATGTGGATCGTCCCAGTAACGGCTACAGATTATTGCAATAAAATGTAATACTTTAGAGAAGTTAAATAAAATGAGACTTTACTTGACATTCAAGTTAAAGGTTTACTCGTCAAAGGTTATATCAACTTTCCATAGAATTTGAGATTTCTGTGTTTAATTTCTAGCAGAACTATATGTTTCCCCTTCACACCACGATGATAACTTTAAAACTACCCCTCTCCCAGATCTCTCTCTCTCTCTCTTTGTTTCATTATACAACTATTCAGCCCCTTGGTGTAGCAGTCAGTGCACCTTACTACGAGTTTAAGGTCCCGAGTTCGATTCCCAACTCGTACTTTGGATATTTTTTCCTAAAGGAGAACCACCCCAACGATCACAAGGTTTGGTTGGTTAGGTTTAATTGTTTCCAAAAATTCCACACCCTCACACTCCCTTTCATCATCATCTCACCTCATCGGGACATGGAAAGAGCCTCCATGGAAAGGATGAACGATTAGTAGGCCCTACATTCGGGCGTCCTCTGGGCAACAGTACATTATTACTGGATAGTCATCCCACTAATTTGTTACGAATGGCGTAGGCCTAATCCAAATGCGCAATATTAAATTATACCATACTACACCTGTGAGAATTGAATTGCTATTATTTTTAAGCAAAGAGAAATATTTTATTTACTGATATACATCTATACATACATCATGGTTTCCATGGTGATGTAAACAAAGAATGATTGTACATATGAGCCACTAACCCAACCAGAAAGGAAAAGATTCCCGGAAAATTGGGTTTTAGTCTTAGGATACCGAATCCTGGATCACTGACCTTTAAAATGAGGGTTCATTTTTCAAAATCGGTTAAACAGTTTTCTCGTAATTTCAACTATCGGAAATGGGCTTATCAGATTATATATAAGATACATAGAAAGAAAGCGAAAGATTGAGAAAATGTGAGATTGAGAGTGAGGGTGAGTGTACGAGTTTGTGATTGTGTGTGTGTGTGTGTGTGTGGTGTGTGTGTGTGTGTGCGCGTGTGTGTGTGCGCGCGTGTGAGTAAGTGTAAGGTTTAGATTGTTAGTGTTAGAAAGTGAGTGAGAGTGTGTGAAAGTGAGTGTGAAAAGTGAGCGTGCCTGTGGTAGACAGTGTGTGAGAGAGAAAGAATGTGTGAGAAAGAGCGTGTGTGAGAGAAAGATTGTGTGAGCGAGATTGTGTGTGAAAGAGAATGTGTGAGAAAAACTGTGTGATTGAGAGATCGTAGGAGACAGATATTGTGATTGAGTGAAATTGTGAGAAAAAGAGAGTTTGAGTACGAGCTAGAGTATTTAGGATAGAGTGTGTGAGAGAAAGTAATTGTGTAGAAAAGAGAGGGAGTGTGTGTGTGTGTGTGTTTTGTGTGTGTGGTGTGTGTGTGTGTGTGGTGTGTGTGTTGTGTTGTGTGTGTGTGTGTGTGTGTGTGTGTGTGTGTGTGAAGATAAATTGGGTACACACAAGAAAAAAATAGCACCCCGTTTTACTACCAGTTAGGGTTATTAGCTAATGGTTTTAGGAATGAGTAATGTTATATTTATAGGAAGTGAACCAGCATTTACGTGAAGGTAGAGGGAAAACCATTTTGAAAAGCCCACCCTCAGTACACCCGACCGAGATTCGAATCTCGATCTCCCCGTAATTGGCAGTCTAATCTAATGCAAGAGCAACGTCTTACACCATGTGGCCACCAAAGTGACTCACAAAATAATAATTTGAAATATTATCAACATACACTCAAAATTAAGTGGTAGCTAGAAACATAACTGAACTTACTTGTATTTTGATACTATCTAAAAAAATTAACACCAAAACCATTATTATTTATTATTATTATTATTATTATTATTATTATTATTATTATTATTATTATTATTATTATTATTATTATTATTATTATTATTATAATTAGCACCGCGTCTGTCTTACTATCCGTTCGGGCTGTACGCACTTACGCTAATGTGTAATGGTAGGGTGATTGTGAGATGAAATGGAGACCTACAGTTTAACGTGGGATCCGAACCACAGTGGAGGCCTGGCATTCCACACATTACCAAAACCCATACTCAAACCATTAAAACGACTATCTAAACACATTTCAAGACCATTTAATAAACCTTTGAAATTATAATACATATCAAATATATTTAAACATAAGTGTGTCGTTTTTAATTTATAATAATTCTCGAAACGAAACCTTAGAAAATATTTTCTCTCTATTGAATACTTAACCTTCTAATCTGCGAAGTATAGTCAATATTGTTGATTTAAACGCTAATTAACGATAACAACATTTTAATAACAATAAATGTTTCCCCGGTCTTGAAAATTAATTCCTTCAATCAAAGAATTTAGGTAAAAGATGTGTTAGGACCGGCTATTACAATGGACATTTTGTGATCAGTGGTAAATCTTCAAAAATAAAGAAGAAGGAAAAGTATCAATAAAAACAAAATTATACATTTCTAACCTATCATTGATCTGTTTACCATAAAAACATTTTTGCCATAATTTTTATATTTGCTGCACCGTAAAACTTATATAAGAGTCAAGTTACTATTTTTAACCAAATATAATGTTTTATTTGCGAAATGAGTTATTATTTTTAACCAAGGAAAAATATTTTATTAACAGGTACAAAAAATGCACAAATTAGAATTTCCAGGGTGATGTAAACAAAGAATAAAAAGACTGACAAATCGCTACTACTAATGAATATTCTCACTCCATAATATAAGTTATAAAATTCTTCAGAAATAAAAATCCCAAATGAATAAAAAATCTAACCTCACAATTATTTCAAACAAACTTAATCAACCTAAATGGATAAAATTTAATCACACAGGCCATGAAACCAATAAAATCACTATAATTAAAAAATTAATAATATCAAAATAGCATTTGGAACCAACAATACAATAAAAAAACATCTGACCAACTCTTATCTCAATATCCAAAATAAATACAACCAAAGTGGGATTTAAAAACTAACTTGTGAATGTAATGCTGCATAAATTATATAGGCTAATGGAAGGCACATCCTAAACGTTATGCTGAGCACTTAAGTGACTTTAAATACAATAGAACCAAATCTAAATTTGCCGAAAACCTAAAAACCTCAGATCATCAACCATCACCCATCAACCCATGCATTAAACTTCTCCACCCCTCCACCAAAGGTCAAAAAATTAATATTGCTGAAAACCTTCATATTTTTAATGCTACTTTTCATCACAATATTATTTTTAATGAACAAACAAAATTTGAGAACCAATCCTTTATCAATACATTCAAGAACCTCCCACAACATGTCAAAATCAAAAACCCAAATAATTCCCTTCCTGAAAACCCTGCCCTCCTACCATAGTAGTTAAGACCTGTTCGTGCCAGTGTCGATAAACTAGAACCTAAGTTCATTCTCCCTTTCTCAAATATCTTCATTCTAGACTAACACCATTTATTTCATTTTTTCGTCTATCTATATTCAACAGCTTTTAAATCAACATACACACTAGCGACATCTCATATATTAACCCTTAACTTTCCCAAAAAGTGTTACGTTGGTCTCTTAATCCATTCTAGAATACTCATCACAAAGTTATATAATTATTAACTTTCCTGCGCGCAAATCTATTGCACTGTGCTAACATTGGAAATAACATTTTAGTCCCAACTGAAAGTAAGCTTGATAGTTGAGGTGTTTTTCCTAATATTTATCTTTGTAACATCTACTTTCAATCTCTCATTTTTATTTTTGTAGCTTAATCAACATTCTTATGTCAGTTTTTGGTTAATATATCTCTAAAATCCTAATATTTAAGTTAGTTTATTTATCATGGAATCTATTTAGATTGTTTCTTTATCATGGCTTAAATATTTATTATTTTGCAATGGTTTGGTCTCAAACCTGATGATGGCGTAATCGCCGAAACATGTTGTTACCCAGCCAAGATTAACATCACTATATAAGAGAAGAATTAAAAACTATATAGATAATGAACATCACTTTATTACAAACTTTTCGAAACATCAAATCTTATTTTTTGCCTATAATTTTTTATACTAATCCATTTGTACTTATTTATATTATCATGTTTTTGTAATAAATCAAAACAGAGTACAATAAGTTGGATGACACACATCCGTTGATTTTCATTAAATCTCCTAAATTAAGCTATTATCTCGATATTTAACACAGGCAAATTTTACAAACTATTGACTCGAATAACAAGTTTGTACCATTAGATCGTTCATACATATTTTAGTAATTCTGTGAAAGAAGTTACTTTTTATGTTATAGCTTTAATTTTAATAGGTTTCATGTTGATATTTTACTATGTTAATTGTCTTTTTCACATATATAAGGTACATGAATAATATAGTCAAACTAACTAACCTTGCCATTTATCATTTGTATACTGCTTAAAATATTTTAACTATTACAGAATATGGTTTCCTCGTTACTTGTTTCAAACAATTTACTGATATATATAATATTCATCTAATAAGTTTATTATTGATGGCATACCAATTTACCTATTACTTTTGATAAGTGATACCTCTTATACAGCCTTTAAATATTTTATTTCAAGTTATCCAATTTATTAATTGTCTTTGTTAACGTTTTTAAGGTATTATTAACTCCAATCTAGTCAAATTGTCAATTTTTCCACTGTCATTTGTTTATCAGCCAATCCTATAATCTGTTATTACTTAAAATATGTATCATCACAGATTATTATTCTTTCCTTGTTTTCTGCTAATTTAATAATTTCAGAACATATTATTGTAACAATCTCACTTGATCTTTAGAGATGTTATTGTACCTGTTTTAATTGACTTCATAA